>CM072919.1:10863408-11277362 GCA_037013685.1 Acridotheres tristis
TGTAGAACTGCTCTGTGGATTTTCAGATCATTCAGTTGATCTTAGGTTCTTTATATACATGCATACATATATATATATATTTATATATATATGTCGGCAGTACTTAGTGACGTGGAACATACTTGATTGTGGGAACTGAAATTGATATTTCTATCTTTATAGAGTCAGCAGAGTTGTACCCTTCTGGAGCCATCTTTGAACTGAAATTGGTCATCATATATAAGTTGCAGCAATCTGTAATAAATTTCCCTTTGAAACTGACATTGGCTTTGGAGCACTTCTCGTTTCCATGATGAGTGACCACATCAGTGCTTGTCCCAATTTCTTCACTGATCCTTAATCTTTGGCGAGTGTATGATAGGCTGTGGCACCCAATTCCTCCCAGGTCTGTCCGTCTGTGGGTAATAGAACCTGTCTGAGGTTATTTGTCGCCAAAGAAAAACAAAATTGATGCATCATGTGTGGTAAACAGTAGACACGATTAACAGAAGTGTTGCACAAAGTACCTGTTGGATATTGTACAGCAGTTAATGTGAAGGTCTCATAAATGATGGAGCTAAAGAGACACTGATGCTGAAGATGAAAAAATAATTTGATAACAATAAAAAGAGCTTATCTATCTCATCTTAGTTATACTTAAAATGTGTTTTCTATAGATTAGATTTATAGTAATTGAAAACTCCACACTTCTTTCATGTAATTAATGTTGATTATTTTAGTCTCAGATTTAAACAATAAGCACATTGCTACAGCTTGCAGTATTGAACCAGTATCACTTGATTTGTCACTGAAGTATCAGAGAGTGTTGTGAATGACATAGATTGCCATTGTAAGGTATTCCCAGGAGCTCTTGAACATCGCAAGTAAACATAGGTGTGATTTGCTGTCTGTCAGCAGATTTGCTGAGAGCAAAACAAATCTCTGAAACAGCCATGGTTATAAAGCAGAAAATGGGCCAGTAGAAAAAAAACTGATTAACAGATACTGTAAGAAATCATAAAATGACAATTAAACAACAAGATGCGGAATTGTAAACACAAGTGGCCAGTATCATCGTATCCTCTTTTGAAAGGCAGAAGTCAGTATACCATATTGTTGACTATTGTACTCATTCATGTGGGAGCTGCTGAGGCAGCAGCAATGTAGTTCAATATTGAAGATTTGTTATTGTTTACACCGCATTATAAAATCTCTTGATTATCCACGTGCAGCATGATTTATTCTATCAGCTAATATTTCTGCTCTTGGTAATAGGACAGTGCATCTTGATCCATTTAATCTACCCAGTGGGATCTGTTGTGCCTCATTTGCTGCTCCGGAAGGAAACGGGTCTCCCATACACACCTGCACCCCTACAGACATGGGCTGCAGGGAGGTGTCTTGGGTACAGGAGATGAGCTGCTGAGGTTGAAGGTACTCTCATTTTGCTTATATATATAGATATATATATATAAGCATATACACATATATAAGCATATATATATATATGTGTGTAAATCTAGCTCAGCTCTGAGGCATAAGGGGCTGCAGGAGATGTTGGGAACTGCAGAGGTGCTCAGCTGGCACGTCTGCTGTTAACTCCCAGGAAAAGTCCAAGAATCTTTGTTGAGGTTTCCATTGGTGGGAACACAGCTTCATGAAGGACACTGGTTTTAGGAGTTTGACTTTTGAAACAAATTAATCCCTTTGCTGAATCACTTTGATATTTGACATGTATGAATGATGAGAGTGAAACTCACATTAGGAGAGGTTCATATGTGTATGTGACAGAGCAATAAAATAACCCAAAATCCCCCACACAAATGAACTTTCTGACTCTTCACTGTCAGCTGTCAACACTTTTTGTCCCTACTTGTGTGACTGCTAGGAGAATAGAAAATTGCTTTCCCCAAAGAAAATTCAATTTTAAGACTGGTGTGAAATACCAAATTAAGACTTAGAGAGAACAGAGAAATGGTTGTGATTTATAAGCATGTATCTCATTTTTGTTGGAGAAAGCAAAGACCGAATACAAAGGATATGCTGATCAGCTTAATGTTTTCTCTGTGATTGTTTCCCAAAGCATGCAGTTTCCAACTCACTTCAGTCAGCAAGAATCCTTTCACTGACCTGAAATGAACAAATTTTTGATCATAATATAAGGCAGTAATGCACAGGTATGTATTAAAGATGTGACAGCCAGTCTGCCATGTAACTGAGAGATGGGACTTCAAAGGAGGGGTGCAAAAAGTAATCCAAGCAAGAAGCCAAAGCGTGAGCAAAAAGAAGTCAGAGTTGAAGTCAGAGTTGAAATCAGAGTTGAAATCACTGAAGTCATTTCTTGTTCTCACAGTTTAGCCTTCTGTACTGTTGCAGCCCCAAGCAGTTACAGCTCTCAAGCAGTCACATTCCCAAGCCAGAATTTCCCCCCAGTTACAGAATCAGCCTATTGTTTGCATTACTTGGCTGCCTTACAAATCCACATAGTTTTACAACGATTGATAGCTGTATATGAAGCTCTTTCCTTCATATCTATGGTTTCTTATTCCATGGCCAGAATATCTTGACCAACTGTGCTCTCTGTTCCACGTCCCACTTGTTCTCCTATACTAGTCTTGTCTTTTTTACGTTTATTCGGGTTCTTCTACTCTTCCTTTCAGATAGTGACTTATCAGCATGCTTTAGATTACTTCAGAAAATGCTTGACATGGTTTGACACTATTTGATTCTGCCTGTATTTAACATCATTCTTTAGACAGTATTAACTGCACTTCATGTTTTTCCTTGCATTATTTATACAGTCTTACTTAAAAATAAATGTGAAAAAATACATCAAAACTTGTACAACTTGAATTAAAAGTTACTGAGTCATAGCCACTTAGTGCCGGCCAAGGGTTTTATGCACAGAAGCACAAATAGGATGGGACTGCAGTGGAACGCGTCTCGAGCTACTTTATTATTATTATTTTTTCCTCCTAAGCATCAGTCTCATTACAAGGTAGGGATAATGGGAAGATGCCAGCAGCTCGCATCCTCAGCAACAGCCAGAGAACGTGATGTTACAATGCATTTTCAAAGTTTTTTGACCAATCACAAGAGCAAAAACATATTGACAGTAGTTCTATCCAACCACTATAAGTACACCTTTGTTATAAGTACCTTTGGTTAAACAATGCTTGCTTATTTTAAATACAATACCTACTAGTAAGCCTTAAAATACAATACACAGAGCTCCATTATTAAGCTTAGACCTTCCTAATATCTTGCTAGATGTGCTTTTCTGCAGTTTAAAGAGTTATTCTAGCCAAGCGTTAATACACAGACCATTGTTCTATTTGTCCTTCTTTTCTACATCTCATATAACTTTTCTGCTGACAAACCTTATGCTTTCCGCTTAGCTCCAATTACAGTTTGCTGTCTCTGAGGCCTGCTTTTTTTGCAGCTTTCCCGAAACCCTCTTGTGGCTTTGACCGATGAGACTTTACCCTTTCTTCCAACTAGCTCAGATGTTAGGGTGAAGCCTCAAGGATCTGCCACATGGAAGTGAATAAAAGATAACAAAAGAGGCTCTTTCCCCCGGGGAGAGTCTGAGGTTTATTTCTTGTGGTGCTCCAGGAGCGAAAAGAGGGCGAGGTCAGGGGGCACAGGTCTTTTCTAGGGTCTGTGAGGGGACGGGAAGAAATTGGATCTCGGCCAACTAGGCATGGCCAGAGGGGAGAGGGACCAGGCCACAGGACATGGCAGGGGTCACAGAATCTACCATTTCCAATACATCTAGTGAGTTACAACACCCTCTGATTTTAAGGATTCCCACATAAATGTTTGGAGGTATCATAGATAATTATGCCAGTGTTAATGTGAGAATTTACAGAGCATTCTGCTTAATGATACATGTAGTTGTGCAGGTTTTTTTTATTTATTCATGGGTGTATTTGTGGAAATAACCATAGGTAAAGGATTTTTTCTAGTATTTTGCAGGAATATTTAAATCTGATATATATTCATGCTCTAAACTCTGAGTCCTGTGGAAAGAACATGAATGCCTAGATAGCATGGTTTCCTTTTACAAAACTCTTTTTTTCCTAGTAATTTGCACCTTGTTCCCTGTTCTGCTTGGGTCAGCAGAGCAGTGCCATTCTGTCTTCAGCTGGAAGTTGTCTTTCCTTTCTTCTTCCTCTTCCATAATCACCTTTTATTCCTGCCTCCCACAGCTCTGCCCACTGACAAATAAGTACAGCACCAGTTCATCATCTCCATACCTGTGCATTATTTGATGCCATTCTGCAGAACCTAGTGGAGATGTGTGGGCTGTGCAAATATTAGTGGATTTCTGTATTTTCATACCTACACATTGTCACAGATTTAATGCTGCTTCTGCTCCTGAAGTCTGTGTATGTCCATTTATCTACTGCTATTGCTCAGGACATAGCATACCCTGTGTTTTTTAGCTGCAGCAGAATTTTTTTTGCAAACATTGTGTGAGCGCTCGTGCAGATATAGTGTAAGAGAATTGAAGAGAGCTGCATCATACAAAACAAGAACAGTGTGCATTATTAGGAGAATCTGAAGCAGAGGGGGTGTAGTTCTTACACACTGGATAACAGCTTGTGCTAGTTTTATTTGGGGAGGAGAAACTCAGAGAGAAGTTTATTTTATGAGAACTCCCTCTGGGAATTGATACTTACCAATTGAAGACTGGCTTAATTCTTGACAGCCTGAAAATCCAATTGGAGAAGTTAGTTTGTTCCATGAACACACATTTTAAAGGAAGTAACCAGGAAAAGAAGCTCTTTTATATTTCTGGTGGCTGAGCAGGTAACACGGACCCGAGCTCCCTCCCATGCTGGGGTCCCAGGAGGCCGCTGGGCCCCGTTTGCAAACCAGGGGCCCCGATGGCCGGGGGGAGGAAAAGCTCATTGATAAATCCTTAGCCCGGCTTCCTCCCCCACGGGCCCGCGGCTCTGAGGGGGGCCCGGCTCCTGCTGCTGGCTCGGAGCAGTTTCTGAAGGGCCGGGCCTGCCCAGCCCCCGCACGGCCTGGGGGAGGCAGCCGGGTCTGTCTGGGAGCAGGGGCGGCCATGGGCACGGTGGGGCTGCAGCCCAGCCCCAAAAGGCTCATTGACACCTCAGCCACCCTCACCCAGCACGGCCTGGGCCTGGCCCAACTCTTGGAGTTGTGTTAAACTTTAACTCTTTACTGCTCAGATAAGATTTGCAAAACCTCCGGCCTTCCTTTGAACATAAAAGGGAATAAGGAGATATTCTAAAGTCAGTGAAGCAAGAGCTAAGGGTTTCTTTAAATGGAAAGAAGATAAAGAAATGCTGTGAAAATAGCTGAAAAGTCCTTTTGTAAGATTGTAGGGATGAACCGATGTACTGAATATTCCTAAAAAACAAAGAAAAATACCTGAAGGGTTGGAGATGTTCCGTTTAATAGATTATTTGACTAAAGTACTTGTGTTGAGAATCTTTGCCCCGAGCAAAAAAAAAAAGGGAATCTCGGTTTTCTGAGAATAAAGCATGAACAAAGAAAAAAGAGATGAAGAGAACCTTTGCTTTAAAATATTTCATTTTTAAAAGTAATACCCCATAAGTCCAACATGGCCCACATACACAGCTCTGGGAAGGCTGTGGAGTTGGGAAGAGTTCCACGACTGCAGGTCCGGGTGGATGCAAATGGTGAAAATGAAACCACGAGAGGACTGTTTTCTTCCTTCTTACAGAAAAATCCCTATAGCCTAACAAGAAAAATCTTCTCTCTCCAAACTAAACTGAAAAAAGACTATTTGAGTTGAAAACTGACTGAAGTAGGTTTTTTTTATGTTTGTTTTGTTATTATGAAAGTTAGGAGAAGGAAAGAAGAAATAGTCTGAAAATCTTATTCTGAATTTGTTTTTTTTCCTTCTTTGTGTAGTTAATAAATGTCTTTTTATACCCTTTTAAGTTTTAAGCCTGCCTTGCTTCTGCTCCTGGTTCTGTCTTACAACAAAAAAAGAGTATATTTAAATTAGGAAATCAATACCATGACATTATTTGGTGCATTCACCGAGAAAACGAAATTAAACCAAGACATTTTTTTGGAAATTAAATTAAACCAAGACACAGCTAAAAGTGCCTACTGTTACAGAGTACCTTGCAGATGCATCCTGTGCTTCCTTTGTGCTCAGCCTGAGTTGCCACATCTCTGAGCTTGTGTCTAGCCAAGGAAATCCCCATGGAGGGCACTGTACAGCCTCCTGAATGCACAAGAAATTTAGGACACATTTAAGCCTCACATACATGCAAAAACCCCCAAACCAAAATAAAACACTACAACTAACTGGAAAAAAAAAAGGCTAATAAAAACCCATGGAAATCTGTTTACAGATTATAATAAATTATCTCATGTCACCTACATTCTGTTATCCAAACTCCTGTCAATGTTAAGACAGAAGGACAAAGAGAGATTTCAGTAAGATTGGCAGAGTTTTGGTGTGGATGGAGCCTAGTATTCCCTGCAGAAGAGCCTGCTTCCACTGCCTTTCTGTATGGATTGGTGGCAGGGCCCTGATCTATGGCAGAGCAGCCTCCTGTGTCACCTACAGTGGGATTCAACAGCAGTTGAAGCCACTCTCACCCTGGATTGCCCAAGTGCTGCTCTGGCAGTGTCCTCAGGCCTCTCTTGCACCCCCTTCCCTCTGTGCATGCTGCCCTGGCAGCTGAAAGCCCAGCTGCTTGAGGGAGTGTCTGTGCTCTCAGCCAGGGGTTGGGTTTGCTCTTTCAATACTTGTGCTGCCACACGCTGGGGAACCCGCAGGTGAGAGCTTCACTGCAACAAACAGCACCTGAGAGGAGGGGAAAGGGCTCTGAGGTCAGGCAAGAGATGAGGGAAAAGGGGAAAGGAAAAGGACAGAAAAGAAAATTCACAGGGCTTGATAGTTCAATCTTCCCTGCAAATTTTGCATACAAGTATTGTTCTGGATTCCCAAAAGATCAGTGGAGTCTGAGTTTATTATTAAATACAAGAGATGAAAAAGGATATTGATTTGTTGTTCATTGGCAGTTCTGAGCACTGATTATTTTGGGATCTGAAGTTAAAATGGAATATGTGGCCATGATACTAAAAGATACCTATTCATATACAAATGTGGGAATCAGAAACACAACATTAAAACAAAAAGATCGAATTCTGGCATTTCCTTATTTTGAAAGTGACAACTCTGTGCTACAGGTTTGCTAAAATTCTTGTAGGTACTTTTATATGTAATAGAAGCCTACAAAACTTCAGAATGGGATTTTCAAAAACACTATGTCTCCACCATGTTCCAACAGCTTCCCAAGCAGTTGGAGACAAAATATCAAAATTCTGGAAGCTCTCAAGTCGTTTCATCTCTAATCCTGAAAGAAAACCTCAGTTACATGTCTTCTGAAAAACAAGCATAACTATATTCTATTAAAAGAGACTTCTGTCTCATTCTTTTTAATCAGCTGTCTACTACCGGAAAGAAAACAAGATCTTTCTTGTGACATAGAATGGCAGCAGAAAGAATAATCAGAGAGACTGCATTTCAAGCTTCATTTTTCTTACTGGTTATTTTTGCTGGAATTAAGTAGCTAGAAACAGCCAGAATTGTTCTAAGAGAGTGATGTCTTCAAAGAGAGTAAGAAGGACAATATAGGCAAGTACAGGTCAGTCAGCCTTGCCTCCATGACTGGAAAGTCGATGGAGTAACTAATCCTGGACTCTATTCCAAACAAATGGAGAAGTAGATGGAGAGTAATGGTTAAACCCCCTGATGCCCGGGATAGGACAGCTAAATTGACAGGATATGGTGGAGCAATGGATGATGTCTACCCAGCTTTAGCCAAGCCTTTGAGACTGTCTCCTACAACAGCCCTAAATACAAACTATCAAAATGCCCAGGGAGGAAGACTGAAAAACGGATGAGTGGTTGGGCCCAAAGGATTGTCATCAGGGGCACAAAGTAGAGCTGGAGGCAAGTCCTTAGTGCTCTGACACCCAGGTGCTGATACTGGGGCAGATACTCTTGAATGTCTTCATTAACAGCCAGGCTGGAGGAACAGTTTACCTTCAGCAAGTTTGCAGAAAATACATGATCTCTCCATAATTAGGTCACTTACAACCAGGGCTGCAGAATTAGTCACAGTGACTCAAATGGAAGTAGAAAAACACTGCCCAAAACTCTCAGTTGGAGCACTGCTATTGCTCAAGTGTGTTGATCACAAAGAAGCCCCTCAGCACTTGCCCAAGTTCCTTAGCTCATATGCTATTTTAAGTTATTCCAGCAGTTTGCATGGCTGTATCATGAGAAGGTGTGTCATAAAAGTAGTGATGAGGAATGCACCTGCTGCTGGCTGTTCCATGTGCAGCTGCAGTGCCAAAGAATAAAGACTCTTTATTTTCTTTTGCCTGAAGCAAAACCTTCTGGAGATGTGTCAGACCTGGCAGCACATCCTTCCAGCAAACGGCAAACAATCCCGTGTCACTTGGAAGAATGATGAAAATCAGATTATTGGACAGCCACAGGAAAGATGAGAGTTCAGAAATTTGTTTGCACTGACATGGACAACTTTTATGATACCTTTTAAGTGTCTTTGCTTTTCTTATGGAATTCCAGCCTTCAGCCTTCATTTGGTTACCTTTTTGCTAAGGACAGATTTCAGCATTAAATGCCAGCCTTGCTGTGAAAATGAGTATATACTTTTCAATTAGTTCCAACCAAGCTCCACAAGTCAATGGGCAGGGACATTTCACCACAAAGAATATCTCAAAAAAGCAATTGATAAAGATAGATAGAGCAGGACTGGCCCCTGATAAAATAAGGATTAACTACCTGAAGTAACTCGGACCAGCCAAAGCTGGCTTTATGGTCTGGAGAAATGCAATGGATCTGTGAAGCATGCATGAAGAACAGAGGTGAAAAGTTCAGCGTGAAGAAGAGGAGCTTTGATGCATAGAAAAGCACTCTGTAACTCACAAAAATAAGTTATAAGAGTAGGTGCGTATTTATTCAGCCCTGAGGTGCATGGGGGATAGCTCCTCCATAAACATGCACACCTTTGGTGACCTGTGCTTTGCCTTTTATTCTCTACAAACTAGGAATACACAATTCACCTAACACATATTCATTGCCTATCCCTGCTTCATATGGAAATTAGTTTCACGCCTCTTTGCGACTGCACATTATTCCTTTTAGGTTGCTCTGGTGGTCGTCTGGGGGTCTTTAGATGAAGTAAATCGTCTTCCTCTCAGTTTGAACTTTTCACCTTGCCTTCTTGCACATGCTCTCACTTTAGTCCTTTGGTCATATTCCAGACTTTGATATCAGTTTTCCTGGTCTCAGGGATCTGGGGACCCCCTTATCCTGTGGTGTCTTTGTCCTTACATCCTGTTTGCATATTTAACCCATTGACTTCACCTTGCAGCTTGGCTCTCTTCCTGTTTTGCAAGCACCATAAATTAGAGCAAACAATATAATTTTGTCAGTCCCCTTTTTAGTCAAAACCTTTCTTAATGCTTGATTCTTAATTCTCAGTTCTCAATTTCTCTATTTCAGCTTACTTTATCTGACGCCCTCCGGCCCACGACCACCAGAAGCCACTGTGCAGATGCATCCAGGAAGAGCCAAAGGCGGGGACTACAGAAATTATTTCCCACTACTCATTATAATAACACCCACTTCTTTGGAGAAAGGTCCTGAGTATGGATAGGCTGTGTTGCATTTATCTGGAATATGAAACATCTTTATGTCTAAATGCAGAGTAAGTCACCACGGTAGGTGTGCATGTTTATAGCAGAGAGATACCCATGTGCCCAGCACTGAATGAAACATACCTACTTTACAACCTCGCTGGCTCTGGAGTCTTTACCCTGCATGTCACAATGGAAGTCCACTTTTCTACAGCTAGATTCGGATGTGTATCCGGTATGAAGGCTAATTTCTTTAGATTAATGCAGTTACCAGTCATGAGCCTAGTCACCTGCGTGCTATAGAATACCCAGGCCTGCCATTAACTCTAGCCAGCAGAGTGTTCCCTGACAGAAAACCTTTCCAATGCCCTTCTAGAAACTAGGAATATGTGTTGAGGTGCTGGCTACATCTGTGACAGCAATGGGGAGCACAAGCCCGTTCTGTGCTCCACCGCTGTGCTGGCAGCTTGTGCATATGGCCAGGACGTTCCCTGTTTCCCTCAGAGCTGGGGCCTGGGACACCTCGGCACCCCTTGGCACAGGCTGTGCCACCCAACAAAGCCCAGAAGGACGGGAGGAGAGCCCGGGGGTGGCAGGAAGCTGAAAGAATGCCCTGCTCTCGAACTGAGGGAGTTCTTTCAGAAGCAATGACAGTGACTTCAAGAGATTCCCACTGTGCTCAAAGTTTGCCTCTGAAGACAAAGAGATGAGCTTGTCAGAAATCCATGAAAATAGCTGGGAAAAGGTTTTACGTAATTTCGTTGTGACTAGGTACAAATCTCCCATGGGAAAAGAGTCTCTGCAGTGTGCTGGTGTGGCACTGAATATTGCAGCTTTTCTAAAAGATGCCATTTGAAACCCAGCCAGCCTGTGAGTAGGCAGTTACCTGGGTGAAAATCCTAGCTCATCTATTGGACTCTAAGTGCTGATGTTTCACAGGCTGAGGAAATGAGTGACTGAAATTGTAACTAATTACCTGTGTGTGCCCGGGAAAACTCAGTCACCCTCTTTAAGGCATGCTCACAAAGAATAAAGTGCTTAAGTCTTGTTACAAGAATCAGGAGTGCTGGTGCCTTTGTCTGGGACTCGGTATCCCCTGGCCTCTGATGTAACAACTGTAACAGGCTGTGTATCTTGGGGTGTCTCAATTCCTGCTCGAGTAAAGGCTACCAATTAAATGCAATTTTATTTTTTATTCTAGAAATGTAAAAATGTTCTAAGCTTTTCAGAATTCTAAAAGTACTTGAAAAATCCTGAACTACTAGGGAAAAAGGGAAGAAATATTTGAGGATTTCTTTCTATGAAAATTTTTCCTAAATCTAGCCAAAGGAAAAAGAAATAAAGTAGCTGCTGATCTCAGGAACCTCGTGCCTGGCTGCTTCCTGCCCAGCCCTGGCTGTGCCCCGACAGGGAGCTCTGCCTTGAAAAGACAATCTCCACCTGATGACATTCTGAGCTGTGTGTATACAGTGGCAATGTAAGCTAAAAAGAACTATAAAGGATCCTGTGTTTTTTAAACTTGCCACAAAACCTGAAAGTGGAAAGCAGAGAGAGATTCCCAAGATCCTCAGTGTTCCTTCCTGTTTCAGCTGATTTTTTGTTATGCTAGCTCTTTTTATTGTCATAATTCCTCAACATTTCTTTGAAAAGATGGCTTTGAGTTGATGTGTGCAGAGCTTCCAAAATGTCTTTGAAAAGAGCCAAAGAGCAATTCAAAGGTGCAGAGCTCTCTTTCCAAAGCAATCTTGTCATTTTAATGAGGAGAACTTGGCTTTGTGTGCAGGCTTTTGGAGCCTTGGTGCCAGTAACCCCTATAGAATGGAATTGGCTTTCCTTCTGACAAGAGTGCAGAAACTCCTCCAAACTTTGGGCCTCTGGATTCAGACTTTATGATTGCAGTGATGAGCAAGTGTCCTGGGCTGACTTTATGATGCTTGTATCCTCAAACATCTGTTTTGTTTGGGTTGGATATTAAGTTCTGCAACTTTAAGACTGGTTCCAAGAGTGAAGGGGGAGAGAAGAGGTGCAGAGTTTGTTATCAGAGGCTGCTTCCCCACATTCCTACACCCAGATTTTATTGTCTACAGTGGACAGCAGGAGAGCACTCTGCTTTGCTTTTAGTTAGTTTTTGACTAGCTGCGGCAGAGAAGTTCCCTGGACTGTGTTTTTTTTCCTTTTTTCTTGGAATTTTTTGAACCTGCTGTGGAATGAAAGCCCAGAGGAGCAGCAGGAGCTGGCACTGTGGCACACCAAGCCTGGCCTGGGCCATAGCATTTCCCAGGGATGGAGGGACTGAGAACAGCCTGAGTGAGCCGAGCTGCAACCCTCGAAAGGGACTCTTCTGAATTTGTCATCTCGTCAGAGAGGTGAGAGGTTTTGTTGTTTAGTATTGTTCATTTTTCTGCTGGGGATTTCTTTGCCTGTTAAATAAAAAGCTTTTATCCACTTCTCTCCCAGGAAATCTTATCCCAAACCAGTTGGGGGAGGGTCTGCTGGAGTCTGTTTCCTAGAGGGACCCCATTCAGAGGTTTCCTCCCAAATTTGCCCTAAATCAGGATAGCAAGAAGCAGAGGATTGATCAGCAGCCCAGTCAAGTCCATCCAGCAGCTGCTTCCTTGGAAGACAAATTTTGTAATTCTAGAATCCCAGCACCTGCCATGGTGCAGAAGTATACCCAAAAGTTCAAGAGGAAGTAAAATGGACTGGAGAGGGTGAAGCAGTAGCTGGATGTTGATGAAGGTATTGTTGTGCTGTGTTTCCTAGGTCCTGTGTGGATAACCATGGTGGAATGATTTGATTATTAGGAGAAGCCTGTGCCTGAATTAAGGTGCAAGCAAGCCCATATTGCAGAGTCAATAGTACAGACGTTATTTAACAGTAAATGGGAAATGGGGAGATAGAAAGAAATAGGAGGCGATGGGCGGGGTGAGGGGAAGAGCTGAGATGAGCCCCGAGGTGGGTTGGGCCCAGACGGGCCCTCCCTTCCTGCAGTGCAGTTGCACAGGGTCAGCTGCAGCACTGCTGCTGCATCCCCCCCTCGTCTTTGCAGGGCAGGAAGGGACAGAGAAGTGTGTGTGTGTGTGTGTGTGTGTGTGTGTGTGTGTGTGTGTGTGGTATCAAACGCTGGGAATTGGTGCCAGCTCCTGTCAGAGCAGTGATGTTGGCAAGGGCAGTCAGGCCTCCTGCAGCCCTTGGGCTCTGGGGCAGCTGTGGCCTTTGGAGCAGGCGCGGCAGGGCCCTGGCTCACATTGGATACAGCCAGGGATGCTCCGTGGGAAGGCTGAGGGCAAGTCTGGCCCTGCAGGGCAGCAGCTGAGTGAGGCCTGTGCTGGGGCTCTTGCTAGGAAATGCCACTGGGCACAAGCCAGTAGTCCAGGCTATTTCTTCTCTGGCACCTCCCAAAATGTTGAAAGACATCTGTAGTTTTCTTTTCAGAACACACCAACACACCAGTCAGGTACATCTGGCCTGGGATGCATCCCTGGCACAAGTTGTTGTCTGTCTTGGTCCTGAATTTCAACTGGTTAAGATTTACTGCTTGTAGCAATTATTCTCAGGATGCTTTGAAGGATTTATTCCCATGTGGAGGGAGATTTTGTCATCAAAAAAACACCAGGTGTTCAGGCCTGGAGGAGCAGAAGCATTGGTGTGTCATTGTTGGGAAGCAGTGTCTATTATTCTCGTTGCCACTTCATCTTGGATTTGTATGATGAGCCTTGTAAACCTCACTCACATTGATTTGAGGGAGAAGGAAATGAAGTTTTTTCTCCCAGCAGTCAGTGTCTTTAAGCATGAATGTGTTTTGCCCTCCTTAGGAGCTGATATGATGTAGGTTTTTTGTAGTTATGGTTTCAAACTTGTCTGGAGTTTTTTTATAGGCCTGTATTACAAGTGCCTCAGTTGGCAAAGCTCCCAGTAGGGTGGTGGCTCACCGAGAAAAAAATCTCTAGGGTCAAACTTAATGTAATTTTACTGTTTTACATGAGTATAAGCAGACCTGCCGGGCTTGGTGTCCTTTAGAGTCTGCTTCAAGGCTATTTTTTAGCGTAAGACATGAAATTCTAAACTCTGCAGAAATGTTGGCATGCCCTAATTTTCTTTTGATTTCTCCTTCATAGGGTAGCCCCAGCTACTCTGAGATGAAGAGCAGGTGCCAGTATCTCTACAGAAAACTGTCCCACATTCAGCAATGAGTATCTGTGTTTGGCAAGCAGCAAGTGGAGTCCTGGCACCAGTCATCTGCTTCAGCCTGATAAAATCTATGAGCTCTGGATTTTTTTATTTCAAAAGGAAGATTAGTTGTTTTAGGATTATTCAAATTAGCAGATTGAGCAGATCAATACTTGTTAAAAATGTAGGATTAGTTTGTTAAAGATAACAGAATTTAGTACTGAACTTTCACAATAAAGAAGTTGCATTATTCTTAACTAATTCTCTTATTGTCACTTATATAATATTTGGAGTGGCTTTCTTCTGGTCAATTCTTTTCTTCAAGTCTTAGGTTTGTGCACTGAATTAGTAGAGGGTGGAAGCCCAGTGCCTCTACTATGAAATTGTCCACATTTTAAGAAAATAATGTAGCAAATGGAAATTCTTTATGATAAGAATAAGCTTGTTTTCCAACCTTGCTTGTTAATTTAAGATCTTCTCCTTGAGTGTTTGAATGTGTAGAAATTTGGACAACCTCCTCCCCAAATCCCCTTGTTTTGGAGGATTACAGAGGAATGCATATGGGCTGCTCCAAGATGTCAGCTGAAGAACCTCGCAGGACTGCTTGTAGATCTTGGTTTCAACTTGTCTGTGAGCCAAGTCATATCCAGATCTTTTGCAAGTGTTTTTTAAAACACATAGAGAAGTGTTAGAAGCAAGGTACTACAACGTGTTTTGAAGAGAAATTGGGCTAAAGTGTCCCTGTGGAAACGCTGTCCATTTCTTAGCATTTTAACAAAGTCTGTCACACCCAGTCTTTCTAGAGAGACACAGATGTTGATTCATGCACAGACCTATGGGGACTTTGAAGTCCAGTCCTTTTCCTAAGTTTCCTGTCATTTGTTTATTCAGGGGACAGGGTAGAGGTGTGGCCAGTGATGCCATAACCTTCTTCTGGGGAAGGATAGGAAATTGACTGAGGGAGGACAGTACTTGGGTACATTCAAATGGGGCTGTGAATGCCTCTTACTTCCTTGGAGAGTATTTTAGAACTTCCTCAATTGTCTCCATGCCAACGATGTTAAGCCCCCATATCTGAGACATCTTTGGGCATTTTGTGATTGAATTTATGAGCTGCTGCTGCCCTTCTGTTCTCCTTCAAGTTCAAGAAATTGTCACCTCTTAAACTCTGAGACTTGTGTCCTTTTTAGCCTGGCACAGAGGGTGCTCCTACAGCTCTGCAGTGCAGCAGCACAAGGAACTCTGCTGTGGGGACCATGGGGTGAATTCTGCTGGGGTGCCTGCCCTTGGCCTGGTGACTGCTGCTGCTTGGCAGAGAGTGCAAGGGTGCTGCTGTTGAGAGTGTGGACTGAGACAAAGGTTTTATAAGCACATCCTTATTCTGGGTCACATTTCATTCTTCCTGCAAACTGCCTTTAGGATGTGTAATGTCCACATACTTATTAAGCCTGTGTGTTTCTGGCTGTCATTTCTGTGCAGATCCCTTTAAAAAAACAAATGAGAAATAAAAACCGCTCTACTCCAAACAGGAAAAAACAAAAAATGCAACACCCTAAAGTGGAAAAAGACCTGAATTTTATAATGAAAAACCACCAATCCAGTAAATTATAGTTGCTGGAAAGCTGCTTTATATGCCTGCTAAAAATGATTGTATGAGCTCAGAAGGCTCTGTGTAGCTTGATTCTAACTCTGCAAATTCATAGCTGGGAAACAAAGCAGAAGCATTTCTGAAGACCAGAAGGCTGCTCAAGACCCCTGGGAGCAGGCAGGGCACAGTGTCTTTGGCAGAGGGATGTGATGGGGTGTTGGCAGCCTGCTGGCTTCACCAGAAGCCTGTCACCACTCCTCTGTCCCATGCCTGCTCACAGTTGGGATAACCCACGGTGCAAAGCAGTCTGAGCATCCCAACTTGCAGTGCTGCTGGTGAGGCTGCATCTGTACATGGGGTGGTCCCCATCTGCTGCCTGCTGCTGCATGCGAGAAGATTTTGGTGTAGGAAAAGGCAAAACTCATCAGGTTAATGAATAAAAAGATGCTCCAGTCTTTAGAAAGTCTTTGTATATGAGCTGAAGTATCCTTGGCCTTCAAAAGGATGGGCTGTCATGGCCCAGGCTTATCCAGCTGATTTCTCTTGTTAACTGAGCACAGCTGAACATATAAAAGAATGTAGGTAGTTGTTGACTGTGTATTTACACCCAAGAGCTAGCCCCCAAATCTTTATCCTTTTGAGCAAAGAATAGTGAGAATTTAATGTCTTCAGCTTGGAGTTCCCAGGTGAATCTCTAGGTCATGTGGAAGATCTTCCAGTTAAAAATCCTAAAATACAGTCTTCACCCCTGACAGTCACAAAAGTCAGAATCTGGGCTGGCTTTCCTCTGACCAAGTCTGCCTCTCTGACACACAAGGGACTTGGCCAGAAGCTTGCACAAGATGAAGATGGATAGAGTGATATTCTTGTTTGGCTCAGCCATTGTTTTCAGCTGTTCTTCAACAAGAGGAGGCTGGGAGTGGAGCGGAACTGAGAAAAGAGATGGATCTCAGTACTGGATAGTTGGGGTTTTTTCCCCACCACTTGACCTGAACCTCCTCCTCCTTTCCAAATGTGACAGCCACATGTACAGGCTAAGAATGGCTTCAAGACTTAAGGCTTTCAAAATAGCCACTTTCATAATAATAACATTGAATGTGAATTACACATGCAGTAAAAACATTCTGTGAGGACAACACTTTCCTGGAAAGTCAGAAGTAATGACCTGGAGAGGAAGAATAACTGCAAACCTTTTAAAATTAAAGCTTTGACCAGAATTCAGCCTTCCATCCCAAACCACCCTCTGTACGTGGGTGAGGTGTTGTTGCCTTAGGTGTTTGCCTTCTCTGTCTTCAACCTGAGGCTTCTGGAGCAGACGTGGACTGGCTGTTATGTCTGTCTTCGTACTGACACCACTTTTTGCAGTGTTTTCTGAAAGACACTGTGGACTTACAAGGACAGCAAATACCGTGTTACTTGCTCTCCACCAGCAGAGCTTTTCCTAATACTGCAGTGAAGTGGGCACAAATGATCCCTGGTAACCCTTGATGGCTGAATACCATGTCACAACCCTGGATCAGGATGCCATCTACAACAAAGTTAGTGTCAGTCCTCTGCCTGATTTCTATTTATCCATCCCTTCCCACAATAAATTTCTTGCAGTTCTGCACCTGCCACAAGATGGCAAAAATTTCACCAGACAAGCTTTTAGGAAAAAGATGAGCAGGTTCCCACAAATTAACAATAGTGTGAGTAAAGATGAGATAAGAGTCTTAATGGCGTCCTTGTTTCCTCTTGCTTTCAGAACCGTTGGAAAAATCTGACAGGTAACAAAAAAATACAGGGAGGCTACATTTACTTACCTATAAAAGATAACCCCACAGTGGGTGGGGAACTCACAATACCCTGAACACCCTCGGCTGGATCAATGCTGGACCCAAGACTGCTGATCCTCTCCTATCTGATCTCCCTTTTTCTCTTTCTTCCCTCTTTCTTCAACACTTCATAAACCAAAACCTTCCTCCCTTCCTGCCAAATTCTCCCACTTCTGCCTGAACACACTGGCTTTTGGGACACTGACAGCAGTTTCCAGCACTGCTCAGTGCTGCTGTTGTGGCTCAGTGGGTGGCTCAGTTGAGGAGCAGAGTGTCCAAGGTGAGGCTGCGGCTCTGACCAACCTGGTCTGGTGGAAGGTGTCCCTAATCATGGCAGGGGTGTTGAGACAAGATGATCTTTAAGTTCCTTGCAACCCAAGCCAATGGCTCTACCCAAGCCAGTATGGCTCTCTGATTCCAATAACCTACAAAAAATATCTCCACTGTAATTCTCAAGTATGCTAATACATATCCATAAGTAATCACATGAGACTGATAAGAAACTTTTTTAAAAATTTTGTCTCAAAATTTTACATATTCAATCTAAAAATGGGTAATTTAGTCAGGGTACACTAAAAGAAAAAATATACAAGAGTTTCAGGACATGCCTAATAAAATAGATATTCTTTTTTCTAACAGGTGTTTTTTTCGGTTTTTTTTCAAATCAAACACAGCATGGCCTAAGGAAATAACGAAGGTTTTCTGACTATCACGTGGAAAACTTTATTGTGCAGAAAGCTTTTTTTTTTTGTCTCTATGAAGCTTAGTGCTAGTTTGGGACAAGAACACACATATATATGAGAGCAAGAATTAAGGGTGTAATCCATTATTCAAAATATTATTTTCTAAAAATTAATTTTGAGAGTTAGCTCTAATGAAGGACTCAGGAGAGGAATCTCTACTTAAACTTAAGCCTAAATATATAATTTCAAATGCTGTAGGTACTACCCAAATTCACCACTGACCTCTTTCTTTGATCCCAATACTTCCGATGCCGGGGGAATTTGGGTAGTAGCATTCCAGAAACATTTCATTTTTTCAAAACCACTTCCTTAAATAACATTTTTCAATTGGTTCCTGATTTTTACCTTATATCATAGTATGAGGTGTGGGGTTTATATCATAGCAGCTTTTACTTTATGCCATACACAGTTATAAATCAATTCCAAATTTCAGTACTCCCTTAATTCCTGACTATCTGGGACAGATAAAGTCCTAAAACTTCCATTAAAACCAACTAAGAATAGCAACTCACAAAGCATCATTTTCTACTTTCAGTAATGTTTCTAAATGCTAAAAGTATCAGGTTTAAAAATAGCTTTAAGATACATACATTTCTAGAGAATATCATCTTAGAGAATGAAAATATGAATTTCTAGTAAGATTTCTTCTAAGAATTAAAATTTATGAGATGGTCTGTCTACAAGTACAGTGCATCTGCACCTGATACAGGCAGCATTATGGGAATACTCAGTAAAATGCAATCGTGGTTTATTGTCTGAATAATAGAAAGCATTAATGTCTGAATCTCTGAATAAATAATAAGTATTTTATATTGTCTAACTTCTCTGTATAAAACCTGTGGCTATCACTGATTAAAATGCATAATAGCAAAATATTTCTCTAGTTTGGATATGAAGTGTATATATTTCCATTAACCTGTTATTAAATACCTATAAAACATTTACAGAAAATTAAAACCAGTACTTTCTTATGTGTTGGCTATACACAAATCATTGGCAACAGAATAGTTCCCAGAGAAAAAACTGGGAAAGCTTTCAAAATATTAGAAATGCAGAACTACGTGAAGCTTAGACTAACCTTCAGAGAGCTTTTGTGTCACTTTTGCACAGGATGTCAGTATGAAGCATTTAATCCCCACTTTTGATAATTGAGCTGGTTTCTGTTAGAACTACCCAAGCATTCTATCAGATGCCTAGACAAGCTGTAGTTTAGCTGTATGCACAAATTTTTCCATTACTCTAAGCATAAAAAAAGTACAGTTTTATTCACATCTATCCAGTAATCTAATTTTTGCTTTAATTTTTGATAACTATATAACGATAAAAAACGACTTTTTTCACATGTAGGTTCCATATGTATTACTTTCCTACTATTTTTTTTGTTTAATATTTTCAGTTTTCTTTAATGATTTTTAAAAAGCAATGTAATGCTTTATATTTTA
Organism: Acridotheres tristis; assembly: GCA_037013685.1. Classification (NCBI taxonomy): domain Eukaryota; kingdom Metazoa; phylum Chordata; class Aves; order Passeriformes; family Sturnidae; genus Acridotheres; species Acridotheres tristis. The sequence goes on from CM072919.1 coordinate 10,882,835, forward strand.
GATTCCCTATATGCAAGACATAGGTAAGTATATTCATCTTTTAAAGAACTTCAGGACCTGCAGATCCAGAGTTTTTAAAAAAAATAAATAATTCTTGCATAAAACTAACATTGGAATTTTGAGTCTGCAGCAGTCAGCCAAATCATCAACTCTTTCTTATTTTGTGTGTATACAAAAATAGGGAAAGAAACACCCTCTCAAGTTCTGCAAAGTATTGCCTGAAAAAAAAATCTCTATGACTCTAGAACGGAATTTGAAAGAAACAATTTGCCTATAAAACTGTATTGAAAAACATAACAATTCTTACACCTTACAAACAAAAAAATATTCAGCTCCAGCAGTGTGTTTTTCCACCTTCTTTACCCAAGTGCAATTTCCAGGTATATTTGATGTGGTTGAAATGCCACAGTCTCAGGCTACATACCAAAATTCAAAGCCAGATGAAAAGGCAGAATTGAAAGTACAAGAATAATGAGGCATTTAGTTCCTCGATTAGATTTTGCTTCTAGAAAAGCACCTATGCTCAGGTAAAGGCTGGGTTCATTTTGGCATTAGCACATACTATGTACACACAAGTCAGCAGCATGACAAGTTATTTCGGTCAAGAAAATGCTAAAGAGCATCTGCATGTATCATGCCGGGCATAATATTCTAGATTTTTCTCTTGTATCTCAGAAAGGATCCACAGCTATGTTTGTCTCACATGGTGCAGCTTATGAGTGCATAATGATAACTAAACTTGAACTGAGTTCCTGATGGGGAGGTTTGAGCTCGAAGTCCTGCCACAAAAGAAAATATCCCTGGCAGCACTGGCAAATCTATCTCCTCCATGACCAGCACACCTAATATTTATGCTGCCAGCTGTTGTGAGGACCTAAGATTACAAGACACACTCTTTCCAAAAAAGCCACTTCTGCTAGTGAGTTTTTTGCCCAAACCCTCTGCCTTTCTTTGCTGTCCATCGTTACCATACAGATATGCTCTGAGCATGTGTAGTTTTCCCTCTCTTTATTCCTCATGGGGAAAAATACAATATGACCACAATAACAAAGGTGTTCTGCAGATTGTTAAAACAGGCTTTCTTCTCCTACTTACTGGCAGGAAAAATTATGTCATTTTTTAGATATTTGGGAGGCACTGGAGAATACAGCAATGCATAGGCATTCCCCTGGAATTAAAATGTCTACTGGAAGGGTTGCAACAGAACTACAGGCTTTCTCTGAAGTAATAAATTAATAGTAACTACAATGCTTCTTAAACCTACCCTTTATATTGTGAACTAACAAATGCTGCAGAAAATTTTTGCACCCTGAAGTGTATGAAGAACTTATGACCTGGCTTCTCAGCTTCCCTGCACTGCTACTGTACTCCTATGCTTCTATTACACAGAGATTTACAAAACCAGTCTGTTTTCAACAGATTCAGTTTAGCAGCCACAAATAACCATGACAAACAATAAAATAAACAAAAAGAAAATTGGAAGGGGGAACAGATGCCAGTCACGGCACTGTCCTGTAATACATTTAATCCCCATGAAGTCCTCAAGTCCTTGTCCTTAAAATAAATCTTCAACATACATTTCTCAATGCTTCAAGGTAAAAATTAGAATGATTTGTTAGCAAAACAAAGAATGTCTCTAATTTCCAGAAGAGGTCAGCATCAGGTTTCACTCTTGACACGGTTATATACTCAATATAATCCCCAATCTGAAATTTTGCAGTTGAGATGCACTTTGTATGTATTCAGTCTCTTTACATTACTGCGCAGTGGCATTTCTGAGAGTGGATATAGTTCCTGTAATCAGCAAGCTGCTTCAGGTACAAGTTTGAAGGCCATCGGTGCCTCTCTACAAAATTGCGCTCTTCCACTAGAAAAGAAAATAAAGGAATTAAATGTAATATATAGGCATAGAGCACACGTGCACAAGTTGCAAAAAGTCTTTTAAAATAGATTAAAAAACATTAAAGATATAAATACAACTACAAAAGTAAAGATGAATGATGCCTGTTTTGCATTGAGCTCTGCTATGGCACAGATGTAAGAGTTGGCACACCAATGTTTCCTTGTTATTAAGTTAGTAATAAACAAGTTTTTTTGAAAAAAATGGATACAATACTCATTAAAGAGAGCAGAGAGATATTCCTAAAAATAAGCTTACTTTATCCCTAGATGACAGCCATATGTGGTATGCAAGGATTTTTTTATGCTGAAGAATTATAAAGCAGAGTATATAAATTCCTGTGCCAGTAGTTTGTCTCAAGATCAGTACAGAAAGCAAAATGAGGAGTGTAGATAAGAATTTAGCAAGATGTTAATCTCCTATTGCATGTGCTTATTATCACTGACAAAGTCATGTAAGAGTCTTTTACTTATATTACTTAGATGAATGCCCTCTGCTTTTGCAGAAAGATGAATTTTCATCCCCTTAACCCCACATATTCCAGAGTCAGCTTGCAACCTGGTTCCTTGAGGGCCTCAGATCAAGGCAGAGCAGAGAGGCTCACAGCCTGGGGAGCCTGAGGGCAAGCAAACTGTGCTCAACTGGGCACAAGGCAGGGCTTCATTCTTCAGGGAAATATCCTGCAAATGAAATCTGATTTCCTCTGTGGCAAGGCAACCCACCTAGTTGATCAAGGGAAGCCAGTTGATGTAATGTTCTTGGATGTCAGTGAAGCTTTTCATACGGTTTCTCACAGGATCCTTCTTGACCAAATGTCCATGTCACAGCTGGATAAACACATCATGTGAAGGGTGAGCAACTGGCTCACAGGTCAGGCACAAAGGGTTACAGTGGCTGGGGTGAGCTGTCACTAGCAGGGTTCCAAAGGCCCCCATCCTTGGCCCTGTGCTCCTCATAAATGACCTGGATGAGGGACTGGAAAGGACACTCAGCAAGTTTGCAGATGGTACAAATCTGGGAAGAGCTGTTGACTCCCTCAAAGGCAGAGGTGGAGGCCCTGAGAGAGACCTCAATGAAGTAGAAGACGGGGTGATCACCAGCTGCAGGAAGTTCAAAAAAGGAAAGTGCTGGACTCTGCACCTGGGATGGGGCAACCCTAGATGTATGGACAGACCAAGGAATGAGATGCTAGAGAGCAGTGCCCTGGAAAGGGACCTGGGGCTCCTGGTCAATGACAAGTTGAACATGAGTCAGCAGTGCCCTGACAGCCAGGAGGGACATTGCTGTTGTGGGGGGACACTAGGCCCAGCATGGCCAGCCAGGCAAGGGAGGGGATTGTCCTGCTCTGCTCTGCACGGGAATGGCACCACCTCAAGTCCTGGGGCAGACTGGGGCACTACATTATAAGAATCATATTAAACCATTAGAGAGTATCCAAAGGAGGAAAATAAAGGGCCTTGAGGGGAAGCGGTGTGAAGAGCGTCTGAGGGCACTTGGTCTGTTCAGCCTGGAGGAGACTGAGAGAGACCACAGTGGGATCTGCAACTTCCTTGTGAAGGAAAGAAGAGGGCCAGAGGGGAAAAGCAGAAGCAGACACTGATCTTTTCTCGGTGGTGACCAGTGACAGGATCGAAGGGTATGGCCTGAAGTTGTGTCAGGGAGGTTTAGGCTGGATTAGAAAAAGGTTCTTCCTCCAGTGTGTCTGGGCACTGGAACAGGCTCCCCAAGGCAGTGGTCACAGCACCAGCCCAACAGAGTTCATGAAGCTTTTAGACAATACTCTCATGGTGTGACTCTTGGGGATGGTGATGTGCAGGGCCAGGAGTTGCACTCAGTGATCCTTTTGTGGTCCTCCAACTCAGCTGATTTTGTGATTCTGTGTAAGAGGCAGGTCTTGGAAAGCCCTTGGAGAGACACTGCCTGCTGCTGCGCTGCTGTCCTGACTGAACCTCGAGGTAATGAGATGTCATGAGTCAAAGAGATGTATCCAGGTCAAAGAGATGCACCCCTCCTCAGGGTGAAGGAAAATCACACAGGCAATGAGCAAAACCTTTTAGTTACACTACCAGAAACAAATAAAAATGCCTGGAAAAATAAATATCAGGTCCCTGAAAGAAGGTGGATTTATTTACTTGAATGGACCATAGTTTTTCATTTTTTGAGACCCGCTGGAGTGTGCTATAAGAATTCTATTTTCTTCAAGGAAAACCCCAGCACTTGAAGAAGTATCAAAAATGACCCATTATCTTAATTTAAATTATCAAGATAACATGAAGGGGTTGGCCTACAACGACCAAACTGCTCCAGCAAATTCAGTTACTGGTGGGAACCTGGCCCAATAGGAACCAAAGAAATGATGATGCAGTGCTGGCTGTGTCATGTTTTGCGCTGATCCCACAGTAGAGTGGTGAAAAATCCTGCTGGACTATCCTAAAGAAACCCTAATTATTTTCTCATGCAGAAACAGTATTATCCAGAACATCACTTTTCATCTCAGCAAACCAGAAGAACATTTGTCTCTTCAAAATGGACAGAAAAATACCTGAAAGTTCTTGAAATTCAGGCTTTCGACTGAAGATGAGGTAGTTGGTGGCAATAAAATGAAGAAGCCAAGTTGAAAGGCAATCAGAATTGTGAAACTGTGGGAAGAAAGAAAAGACAAAAGAACACTTAATCCTATCATGTCTAAAACGTTAACCATATCTCATGTGTCAAAAGATATCAGATTTCCACTGTTAAGCAATTTACTAAAGTTTTGACTATGGAAGATAATGAAGAAAAAGTCATTTAATGGAAATATGTAAACAGGTGAAAACCCAAGAGTAAATTGCAAAAGTCCATCTCCCAGAGGTAGAAAAAACCCCTGAGGAATCATGAGTCTTGGAAATTTTGTCATCTGCACAGAGGTAGAACTTCACAGAAATGGAGGGAAGGAGTGTGGCATGTTGGTTTTGTGGTCTCCTCTTTCTGCAGAAAATCCTATTTGATTACAGCAATACACTGCAACTTAGTTTTTATTTTCCTCTTCTGTTTTCCCTGCCTTTATTGTCTCTCTTTTTTTCAGCCTCTAATTTTTTCATTTCATGCTTTTATGCATTTCTCTCAATATTCTATCCAGTTGGTTGTCACCTGCATAGTACATAATTTTCTTTTTTGACCAGAAGAGGAATGAGTACATCTTTATTTTTACTTGCCTAAAACACATCTTTTCTGGAGGAAGCTGTAATTAAGCTGAATTACTGCATGTGTTCCATCATCAAGGAAATTCCACAGATGAGGTTGTGACTGGAGGGTCTGAAGCCCAAATCTTATGGGGAGCAGCTGAAGGAGGTGGGGCTTTTTATCCTGGGAAAAAAAGAGGTTCTAGGGAACCTTATCACTTTCTACAACTACTTGAAAGGAGGTTGTGGACAGGTGGGGGTCAATCTCTACTCCCAGATAAAAAATGACAGCACAGAAAGAAATGGCCTCAGGTTGTGCCAGGGAGATCTAGGTTAAATAGTAGGAAAAATTTCTTTGTGGCAAGGGTTGTCAAAGTCTGGAGCAGGCTGCTCTGGGTACAATGGTAGAGGCAATTCTATGATTCTGTGACTGCACATTCGGCAATTAAAGGCTAAAGAATTTCTTCTGGCCAGCCTTGTGATACCAGTCATCCCTAATAAAGAGATATTGTACCAACATGTTTCCTTGGGAACAGAAATTGCTGTTAAGGTTTTAAAAATCTTAAAAGCAAACAACTTATTAAAGTCAACATATATATTCTCATTTGATACATAAAATAAGTACCTTAGCTTTTTTGAGCAAGCTAACAATACTGAGGCTTGTGGAAGCCAGTTCCCTGCTAGGCATGCTCTGAAGCTGTGTGATGATGTAGAGTTCACAAATATGCTGGAGTCTCATTACTTGGTACATCTCTGCACAGATCAGCAGAGACATCGCTTGGAGAATACTGGCTAAAAAACAAGAAAACACAAGTTACATGTATTTTAACTTTTTGACAAAATGATCAAAGCTACTTTTCACCAAGTCATCTTTTAAATACTAAACAACAACACAAAATCAGACTGCTGTGATCACCTTGTTCTATTTTTCAGTACTGTAAATTGTGTTTGCTGTATCCCCTTATTGTTCCAGATAAGTTATTCAATTAAGAATAAAAAAGCATTTAGAATTTTTTTTTGCAGATAGGTGCAAAGAATTGCTGTCAATAACATGGATCTTGAAGATGATTAGTCAAGTGGTGCTGATCTATTTAGAGTAAGTGATAATTAAAAGTGTATTCTGCTAAGTTGTCTTTCAGAACAGCACTTCTATGATATAAGAAAATGTGGCCAAAAGTACAAAGACAAAAAAAAAGAGCGACCTTTTTTAAAAAAAATATAGCACAGTGTTTGCATTTTTAAACTGGTAAACAAGGAAATGTCAGGCGGAATGAAAAGAGAACATGAATGAAATAGGATATCTAAGAATAAGGTAGAATAGTTATTTCAAAAGAAAACAAACGCAAAAACACATATCACAACATATATTCATTATATCAAGGAAAAATTAGCTGCGTTTAAGTCATGTTTTAGATTTAGTATGCAGATTTTCTTCTCATAAAAAAGATAAAAGTCAAGACATAAAGAATATTTTAGCTCAATTTTTCTTGCCAAACATCCTGTTGACATATTTTTTCTGGATTTATATACACATAAGATAACCATGTATATAATAAACAAGGTATTCCTGCAATTTTTAAAAACTCAGCTACATGCATGTTCAAGAAATGACAAGTTTTAAATAAAATACAATCTAGACTAGAAAGAAGTATTACTGTAATGTAAAAAGAAAATTCCATATATTATAATAGATCAGAAATGAAATTGCAAGTTTTTTGTGTCTTGTTATGTGAGCAAAAAGCAAATACAAAATTTTGCTAGAAATATTTCTTCTATTTTACTTGTATAGGAAGGATTTTCTTTTTTATTGCACAGTACAAAAAAGTTCCCTTTCTCAAGACAGTGCACATTCAAATATTGGTATTTTTCAATTAAATAGATGCTGTTCTATCAATGCCCTTCTGTGGAAAAATGAGTTACAGATACAGAACTGAATTTTACAGTTTCCTTACCTGGGCAGCAGGAGTCAGTGTAAAGGTACTCTAGGAAGGACAGAAAAGTGTCCTTGGAAACCCCATACACTGGAACCAGAATGCTATTTGCTTCTAGATAATTACCATTAAACATAGCTGCCATAACCTCACATCGGGCCACCAGAACTGCCCTGTGGGCTGGTACAGTTGTACCTGCAGGATGCAAGATAAAAAAATATGTACTATGACTTTATATAACACAGAATGATCTTCATTTTAAAGCTCATGTTTTCTTAAGTCTTCACTCCACTGAACATGATTTATAACTACCAATACACTGCATACCAGTAAAGATGAGTAATAAATACTAAAATAAAGCAAAATCAACAAACAAAAAATCAATTAAACCAAAACGAAATAGACTAAACCAACAGAGAATAGACAAAATAGAATAAATCTGTTCACACTAGCTGAACCACCAGCCCATTGCATGAATATTGTTATGCAAATGGTTAATGGTTGGACTTGATGATATCAGGGTCTTCTCCAGCCTGAATGATTCTATGAAGAGTCATTTATGTTCACCAGTAACCCTATTGGTCATTAACATTTGTACCAGAATAACCACACAAAGTAGAGGAAGGCAAATTTTTCTAGATGAAATTCCATTAAGTCTAGTTATTATAAATTTAACCAGATTAAATATTGTGCCCAAGTGAATTTCCTGAATGGCTGTCTTATGAAAAAAATACTGATGATTTTTTTCCAGAAATTTATTAATTTTCTATTATTTGCAAGTGAATCCTTTGCTTTACTGTAGCATTTGGAAGACTTGGAGAGGACAACAGCCCAAGGTGGTAGAGGCCTTTTAGGCTGCAGAGTCCAGCTGGACTGAGCAGTCCACTTCTATGTGCAGGGAAGTGCCAAGCAAGTGCCAGTCAGGACAGCAACCAAAACCGAAATGAGCATTTAGAGCTGGATGTAAATGTTTTAATCAAAATTATGATAAACAGATCAACTGACATACAAGATAAATATATAGTATATACTTACAAAGAAGTTACTGGTTTAATTATGTCTTTAACCACAACTTTGACATCTGAGTAATTCTTTGAACCTTCTAACATTTTTTTGTCTTTTGTCCAATTGCTACCCCCCGTACTTCTACTTTCAAAATGTCTAAGCTGCATGCTATATGTCCTGTATGTGCTTGTGAATGAACATTTATCTGCTAATTAATTTGTTCAGTCATGTTCTGTGTCTTTACACAGACATAATGGGCTCCCATTTTTCCTGACTCCCATACTTCTGTAAGCCAGAAAGCTCAAAGCAATGCAAGTATCCAAGGAATTTCTCAAAAACTTACGAAATTGTTTGTCTGGTTAAGATTAGAGCCTTTAATTTCTCTTGGTAGTTATTTAATTTTGATACAGTTATTCTGATTGATGAATTAGAGAAAAAAGTTGTATAAAAAAAGATGTATCAATTATTAGGAAAAAAGTTCACATTTTATTAGTGGATAAGCATGCTTCTTTAAAATACTTGTCAACCTATTCAGAGATTTGAGTTTTATTTCTGTAAAATATTTAGTGTTGCTGGTTTCATTAGCTTCCCACGAAGACTGTCTCAGGAGCAGGGCACTGATGTGAATTGTTATGTCATTGAGCTCAAAATCAGTTTTTCACTCTCCTTTTCAAAGATATTTTTGTGGAGTTTTTTGCTGTGTATTAAACAGAACATCTAGAAAGAGTCTGCTTGTCTTTCTGTGCTTATGTTTGAGGAGTTAATGATTCATATTTGTCCCCGAGATTTACATCTGAAAATAATTAAACACCTATCTAATTCTAGAAGACCATTTCTGCAAGAAGGGTGAGCATGGACAAACTGAGACTGGTGTTAGCTTTTAAAAACATTCTTATTCTTACGAAATCATGCAACATGTTTCTCCCACTGCATCTTTTATTGTAAGAATGAACACATTTAATTTTCAGACAAAAAAAAAAAAAAAAAAGAATCCTAACACTGCAGTACATCTGCCTGAGATAAACAGGGGGATGTTGGCCAGGAGTCAATAACCACCATCCCTGGTCTTTTCACTGAGGGAACAAGCATTGAGGTGAAGCCCATGCCTCTCCAAGGTGTGATATTGGGCAGAGTGCTTGAGTATGTCCTAGTGCTTGTGCAGCTGGATACAGGAGTGAGATTAATATAAAATAAAACAAAATAAAACAAAATAAAATAAAATAAAATAAAATAAAATACAACAAAGTAAAACAAAACGAAAGAATGCAAAACAAAATGGAGTAAATGAAAATAGAATAAAATAGAATAAAATAGAATAAAAAATAATATCAATCAGGGAGGCACAGTGCACCATGACATGGAGAGGGAATTCCTTTAGTCTCAGCCCAGACAAACCATGCTAGGAGTGGTGCTACAGAGCACCCACAGGAACAAGCTTTCCCTGCTTTTCCCAGTGACACCAAAGCACTCGTATTCCCTTAGTTTTGATGCCATGGAACATGGTCACCTCTGTGTCCCACATTCCTAAAGAGGGGAAAAAGGATATAGGCTGGTTGCCAAGGGAGCAGAGGTACTGTACCTTGTATTTTGAAGATTACATCAGCCAGCACAGGCGTGTTAAAGAATAGCCTGAGGGAAGTATTATAGAGCTGTTTTATCTGGTGAGACTTGCAGTCCTTTACAGTGTTTAGCTGAAAAATAAATTGGTAATAAAGCACTGTTATGTGCAGCTGCCCACAGAGCTAAATATTATGGGAAAGGGATTTATATACATATAAATATGTATACACATTTACATATATATACATATATAAATATGTATATGTACATAATATACATATATAAATATGTATAATACACATATTTATATGGGAAAAGAAACAACAGCTTCTCACATGTGCATTCCTCTGCCATCATATTTTGTCTTCTAATTTCCTATTCCCTACAGTGCAGCAGCTCTGGGGGGTCTCTTGTCCCCACAGTCACATCTCAGCTCTCTCCTTGGTATTTTTGACCTTTGACAGAGCTCCCCCATCCAGCCCCTACAGGCAGGTGGGGCTTCATCAGTTTTCTGGAGTCCAAGCTTTTTCATACATTCCCTGTCCAGACCCAATGCTGCAGCAAAACGAGGTTTGAGGGCTCTGGGGGGAGCAGGAGTGGGACAAACATCCATCCCCCAAGGCAATGCTGTGCACAGAGGCAAGGCAGCTGAAAGTTCTGTGTTTCTTTATATTGCCCTAGAATTCCCTCCACAGAGGCAAGAAGATCTCACAGGCTGGAGCACAGACTCCTTTTACAATAACCTGGTAGTATCAAGACCCTCCAGATTCCAGTACTCCCAGTTAGTTTTCAGATTTGGTCTTCTTACCTTAAAAATGTAATCTGAAACTGCCAAAAGGAACAACAACAAAATTATGTTGCTAGATTGTGACAAGTGAAATTCAGATGAGGTTGAATTTATGGTTAAAATTTTAAATTTATGTATTTTTTAGTTTCACTATGAAAAATCATAATTCTTTCTTTTTGGCCTCCAAAGAAAAATGCTTAAATGGGAAATAAGAGTACTATGACAGTTTGGCTCTTCAAGGCCAAACCTATAAATGTTTTAACTGTGAGCACTAAGGGCTGGTAAACCTAAGACAGAGCAGTCAGAAGCTGAAAACAGCTCAGTAACTTTTTGACCTCTATATTGTGTTGTTCCAAGAGAACCTGAGCAGTTTTCCCATCTAAATCAACAGAAATCATTAGAGCAAGTTCTGTATTATCAGGGAATGCGTAAGCTCCAAGAGCAAACGTCTGTAAAAACTAATTCTATATTAAAACTAATTCTATATTGTGACTTTTTATTAACTTAATAATATGATATATTTTGGTTTTTTGTGTGTGTGGTCTGATACTGAATTAAATATATTGAGTTACACACGGTTTTCCACATCACTTTTATGTGAGAAACCACCCCTCTGGATCTATAGCAGAAGCCCAGCTTTTGGCATATGTTCAGGAGCAAATCTTTCCTGGGCAGCCCCTATTACATGGGAATTAGTAACCCATAATCATATTGCCAGACAATGGTCAAAGCTGTGATTATGCCTAATCCTTTTAGAATACCTGCTTACATGATTTTTACCAATTACATTAATTTCTGCATGTTACATCAGGATCTCAGTGTCTGCAAACAACCCACTGAAAACATGAAAAAGTACAGGCTGTGTAAGACAAAGTGACTTTAAAACAAAGAGAACCTTTAAAACAAGAGAACCTTGCCTACAAAATAATTTCTTAAAAACTTAAGTAACTAATGGTGACCCAAGGGAGTTAGATGTACCTTCCCTGGAGTTTTCAGGATGCATTTAACTTTCTCAAGCACATGTTCTGTTTTATCTGGATCCTTCAGCTTCTTTTTTATGTCCTCTTCTAATCGTTCCCACTGGACAGCACCTATCACAAAAGCAGGGGGAGACACATTACAAATCAGCAAGGCACAGGCCTCAGCAGGCAGAGGAAAGATGACATCAGTGCCAACCATCCTGCAGAAGTGGTAGGGGGTTTTACATAAATCAGGCAGATCTTTGCTTTCAGGAAGGGTAAGATGCAATTTATGTAAACTAAATTTCCATGGTACTTGTTATAGTGAAACCAAGTACCAACAGATTAGAGCATTTTCATTTGCTTTCACACTCAATCAATTCCTCCCAATTCAGTCACCATATATTGCAGGTAGAGATTCAGAAAAAAAAATCTTTAATGTTTCAACATCTGTGGAAATCTTTTAGCTTCTGCCCATGCTGCTGGCTGCATTGTTCTATAGGTGTCTGAACTAGAAAAACTTCATGCACAGTTACATTCTCAGTCCTCATAGCTAAAACCAGCACAAAGTTTGCAGTAGAATTTCTGCTATTCTTGTTTTCACAGTCAAAGCCATGACATTCACCGAAGTGTCTCAATAGCTTTCTTGGAAAAATGAAGAGAGTGAAAACAAAGATAGTTTATCTGCATGCTCTTTGCTGGAGTAAGTCTCAGAGGCAACATGGATCTTTGCAGGAACTTTCAGTTCAAATCCAGGACAAGAAGGAGACAGAAATAGATCGAGCTCAGTGGCAAGCCAAACGCAGCACAGCCCTGAAGATGCTCTGCTGTTAAGAGGCTGAATCAGCACCTACAGCACAGAGCATCCTCAGCTCAATTAGTTCCATCTATACCAGTTAAGTGTTTATAACCTCATGGGCATTATGTCACAGCCTTGAAAAGCTGAAAAGTCATAATTTGTTCTCTTCTCAGCCTGTACCTCAAGCACCTTCAAGAGACATGGTCACCTCTCAGAGGCACCAAAAGGCACATTGACTTTTGGCAATGACCCTCAGGCTGGGAGCTGGAACGTAAAGCAGAGCTCTGCCTGCAACTGCAGAGTTTCACAGCTCCTTGGCTGATATAAAAGAAAGTTAAAAAGGGAAATTAGGTGTGTGTGCACACAAGGCAGTAGACACAAACTACAGGTGGTAATATGAAGATGTTTACAAAGATGTTTAGACTGGAGGAAAGAAGGCTCAGGGGTGAACTTGTTGCTCTCTTCAACTGCCTGGAAGGAGGTTGTAGGCAGGCTGGGGAGAGACTCTTCTCCCAGGTAGTAAGTGACAGAACAATAGGAAAGATCCTCAAGTTGCACCAGGGGAGGTTTAGATTCAATATCAGGAAAATTTCTACACCTAAAAGGTTGTCAAGCACTGGAACAATGTGCTCAAGGCAGTGGTGGGATCACCATCCCTGGAGGTACTTCAAAGGTGTAATACCTGGGGACATGGTTTTGTATTCTGACTCTGCTAGTGGTTTTCTTTTGTACTATTGCAGGTATTTTATTTTTTCTCTTTTTTCCTATTAAATTGTATTTCTGACTTGGAGTCTCTCACTGGTTTTGCTTTCAAACCAGTACAAGGTAGGTGAGGTCACAGTCTGTACCAACTGGTAGCAAAACTCATGCAACGTATCAGAGGTCCACACTTCAGACACTTATCACTGTTTTCTCTTCAGATGCACCATACTCAGAATATAAATGACTTGACTTTTCTTAAGTAACTCCCCACTTTTGCCCTTATGTTTAGAACATGCAACCATTTACAATATTTTAAAAGCCTAGGATCTGAAACTGATTCAAACTCCAAATTTTTTTTTGGCAAAATTTTGAATGTTATTGATGTTACCCTATGGACTGATTTAATTTAGGCCCATTAGATCTGGAATGACCACTAATTTAATTTTTGTTAAATATAGGTGATGGTCTTTTTCCATTGTGCATAGTAAATCACACGGGATAAAATAGGTGTGGAAACATAGTGAGACATCATCTCACAACATCAAAACGATGTTCCTTAGGGTGATGCACATATTCCTCCATGAGACAATAGGAAATGGGTAGTCAGATCAATTCCCAGCAGGTACCTGAATAAATGAAGTGGAGGATGTCTGGGAGACAAGAGCAGAAGACAGAATCCTTGACCACCACCCTGACTGGAGGGACACAGGGTGGAACACCATGGTGGGAGGAGGGGAAGGGATCCCCTGTCTCCACTGCAAAGAGGCTCTGTGCCAGCTGCACAGTGGAGGTGTCGTGGGCATTGGATGGGCTCTTCACCCCGAACAGCAGCATGAAGAGGTGGCTGACAGAGCACAGGATGATCTTGTGAGCCTCCACCACCGAGCTGAGGTCCTCGGGGTAGAAGGCCACGTCTGCACACTGGCAGCAGCAGAGCAGGTTGTGCAGGTCTGCATTGTAATGCGAGGCTTCACCCTTCAGGATTGGCATCTTTTCTGCAAAAGAAGTTAGGCTGTAAAATTTAGGCAAGTCCTAACCATAGGACAACTGGCCTTACCAGGTCAGTTTGATTTTTAGAAGAGGCATTCAATAAGAATATTTCTTATATGCTGTTTGAATATCTTGAGTAAAATACTCTAAAAATAAGTAAGTTAAGAAATACTTAGTTTAATAGTACTTTCATGAACCCTCCATAGAAAGTTACACTATAAAGAAATTTTGACTGCGTATTCCAAATCTAAGAGGTCTGAGCAAATTTTTAGAACATGGAAGTAGAGACAACTACACATTTAGAAGAAACTACTTGTCAGTAATTTTTTGACTGAACAGATGCATTAGATGCTCAGAAATTAAAAATAAAGATGCTTACTTCTCTCCCTTTCTTTATCTGCAGCAAACTAAAACATTACTTGATGCTAGTGTAGAATAGTAATTCATGCTCTAACAACTTTCTTTTGTAATCTGTCAAGATTTTATGTGAAGCTTTTATCAATTCATGTTTTCATTATTTCATAAGTCTACCAGAAAACCATTCCTATTAGTTATATCTAAAATAAGCTAGAAATCCATTGCAATATTATATTTTGCCATAAAATTCTCCCCAGGTAAATTAAGCCATCACTATGATGCAACATAACCAGAATAGCTGATGGTAGCACAGCTCACAGTAACAACTGCTAGTAAAAAATGTAGTAAAAATTATTAATTGTGCAAAGAAAGTGACACACATAAGGAATTACACTAGAGACCAGATATCAACGAGCACCTGGCTGTTCAAGCTGAGGTGGTTGGACTCGGTGGCACTTCTGCGTCTTTTTCCTTTTCTTCATTTTTTCGCATGACTTCTGATTCAAACTTTGGATCATAAAATATTCCAGCTAAGACAAGAAATATATTCTTTTAAAAAACCCTTGTTATTTAATAACAACCCAGGCATCAAATTCAGGGGTAAAACAGTTTCTGTACGTAGAGCTAAAGGTACTAATGACAATATTACCAGTCATCCAGGAGAGTCTCAAAACTTCTTTAAAAGAAGCTACCTTATTTAAATAGAATTAGCACAATTTGAAAAACTATTTCTTCAAATTATTGTGGTTAATTCTTGTATATTTAATCTTCCTAGAACTGACAGACACAAAGACATTCAATTTAACAACCTCATTAGATGTGAATTGTATCTTGGGGAGTGGCCTCACTCAGTCGGGTGTTATCCAGCAAGATAAAAGGACAAAAATACAGGTGGAAAACTCACTGCAGTGTTTCATATGGCTTTCCTAAATCTTCTTACTTAAAACCAGAGCAACCTCTGTACTGCTAATTCAGATAGCATCATAGAATCATAGAATCCTAGAATGGCTTGGTCACCTTGAAGACCACTGAGTTCCAATCCCCCTGCCACTTCCAAGGATGGGGCACTCACAGCTTCCCTGCCCATTCTGTTCCAGCATCTGACTACACTGACAGTGAAGAATTTCTTTCTAATGTCTAACTTGAGTCTCGTGTTGGTGGGAACTCGGCACTTGATGGGAGGGCCCACGGTGTGCCTCCCCTGGCTCCCTGAAGCCCTCAGATCAGTCATACACCCCGTGCATGTTCCACCCTGCTTCCAAAACAGCAGATTCTCACTCACCACTCCTCCAAAGTATTTCTGTATGTAGAAGTCATTAAGAGTGTGCAGTTCAAGGTAAGTGGCTCCAAGATCTTTTGCAAGCTGAACTCCTTCAGAGGTTGTGACACAGCTCCTCCTGTCTGAAGTGCACAGGGGACAGGTGCAAGGCACTCCTGTGGTAAAAAGTGATGAAAAAAAAGACGTTTTGGCCAAATAATGCAGAATTCTTGGATTCCTAAATAACTGTAAAGATATCTTAGGGAAGAATAAAGAGGGGAAAACATAGTAATTTTATAGTAAGAAATCTTTATTTAGAGAAAAAGACACAACTTCTTATTAATCAATTAAAAGTGCTATTCCCTCTACAAACCCCTGTATACATTACATTAGCATTACTTTATTGGTTTTGTTAAAGTAGAAAAGTTCAGACTGGATGCCAGATTGGGCTTTGGCTCAATACCTTTGCATGCCCAGGCCTTGTACTAGCCTGCAGGTGTTACCATTCACAAATGTTACCCTTAAACCTGTTGAATAATTGTGGCCTGTCCATGCAGGAAGCACACATAGTAATGAAAGAAGAAAATTTCCACTGCAGAACAACTTTTGATGGGTATGTACATACTGCAGGATCTGACTCATTTACACATATTTTACATACATTTAAAAAAAAAAAAAACAGAGTTGGTACTTTTAAGATTATGCCATTTAAATGTTAAAAATCTTTTAGCCACACTGGGTAAGCTTTGCTTGATGACACTAAGAACCTGCCAGCCATGGATGTGTTTTCAAATGTGCTGTACATGCTCCATGTTAATATCCTCTTCCTACACCTATGGATAACGTAATAAAACAGCTTTTTCTGAGTTTTTTAGTCATTTGTTTTGGCAGCAACATTTACCACTACAGAAGATTAAGATCTTAGCAATCTGTATGAGCAAACTGCTGTGTTCACAAATAACTCGCAGAAACAAAAGGGTTCTGTGTGTGCACAGCAGTTTCCTCTGACAGGTTCCAGGGTAAACCCAGAGGTCCAACCTGATGTCTCCCGTGGCCACATTATTTGGGGAGGAAGACAGAAAAAACTAAGAGGGGGAACCAAAAACAAACAAAAAACCCCTCACCAAAACATTAGAGGAGTCACTCAGTTTAGAGATATCCTGTTCTTAAATACAAAGTGTAAGAAAATGCTTGGGGAAGACAAACAATTTACCAAGACCTTACCTTCAGAATGGGGGATTTATTACTCCTGTATAAATCAGAACATAAAAGCTTTTGGTCCTGATCAGTGAATTACTAAATGGAAGAAAATAAATATTTAACTGCTATGGAGTTCTTTAACTGTTCTTTGTCTGTCACTGAGTTAAAGATTTATAAGTAGAGCTTGGCAACACTGAGCATTCCATCCATAGAGGATATACTTCATATGGATTAATATTTCTTTGTACATTACAAAATAAACGTTGGCATCTACATCTCTAACTCATTAAAATGAGGGATACTCAGAATCATTTGTTTTAGTAACATGTCATGAAGTAAAAGACAAGCCAGGGTTGTGTTTTTCATTCATTGCTTTAGGAAAAAGTCCCAGAGAATTTCGAGGCTTTTCCCACCCATTCTCCAGTGTTTTCAGACTGATGGATATAATTTTAATCTCATACACTAAAAATACTTTATACACAAATGTATGTTGCTTAATCCAAATTACTGAATTTAATCCCCATGTGTGATGACTCACAAGAAGAGCCATTGCAGAGGTCAAAGAAGGAGAGGTTGCCTTTCATCACTGTGGTTAATTAAGCACAATGTTCTTGCCAGTACATCAGTCTAGAGAGCCAAAATACATGTGCATATTACTGTCATCCTGACAGACTAATTGTTTCTGTTAGCAGCTTGGAAAAACATCCAGCTTCTACTGAAATTACACTATACCAAATGAGATTTCATCTGTTGTTATAAGAGACTGGATACATACCGTTTTTTCTTGCACCAATACCAGAAATTATTACTGGAACTGAGCAGTGATTTAGTGCTTTTTTTACCATTGGCACATAGTTGTCCTTTAGCTCTTGAAATGAAGTCTTATCATTGACAGAGTATTTTATCACAATAATATCAGCTCCTCCAATGAGCCTGCAGGAAGTATACCAGTCACTATCAAATATATCCTAAAAAGAAAAAAAACACTGATGAAGAATTTACTGTCTATAACAAAAAAGATGAAATATCCTATATTCTTAATGCAAAACTTTACATAAGTGTTTTTGACTGATTAGATCTTATTTGAAGACATGCAACAATGAGCAGACTTCCTGCTTTGTAATTTCCTTGTTTGGTGAGCAAGTTGTTTGTTATAATAAATCATAAATATTTTCCATTAATTCAGGAATTCTGCAAGAAGAATTAAAAATAGGGTTTATCAGGAAATATTCTTTCCAGGAAGAAACTTTGCTGGTTTAATTACTTTACTTCAAAAATGTTTCCTTTAGGAAAGAAAAGTACCTTCAGTGTAGAGGTTTTCAACAATTCATACAAAAACATTATTAATTACACCATTTTAGGGAAAGGGTTACACAGAACTATCCTATGTACCTATGAACTTTTAAATACAAATGTCACACACTTCAGTGTGATTTTTATGCTCCTCACAAGAGCTTCCACATAGATTTACCAGGTGTTAATGTCTTCAGGATAAGGACTTCAATC
Source organism: Acridotheres tristis (assembly GCA_037013685.1). NCBI lineage: Eukaryota > Metazoa > Chordata > Aves > Passeriformes > Sturnidae > Acridotheres > Acridotheres tristis. The sequence goes on from CM072919.1 coordinate 10,900,950, forward strand.
ACATACCTAAATTTTTTCAACTTCATATTCAAATTTTCATTGCTCTCTGCTGAGGACTTAACCTTTAAAATTGTTTGATATTCTCCTAATTTACTACTGTACTGTATCCACACACAATATACAGTTATTACTTGTGTAGTTTTCGTGAAACTGTGACTCCACAATTTCTGCTTCACCTGAAGGTAGATCATAAATACCAGAGGAAGCTTTGGCTTTGGATATATTCTGAATTGAAAACTCTTGAGAAAAGTCTGGAACTGATTTTTCATTCCGAGTCCAGAGAACTGGAAAAAACCTCTGATAACCCGAAATATTCTTGGAACAGACAGAAATTTTTGTCCTTCGTGTACTGAAAGGAGGCTTATAAGAAAGATGAGGACAAACTCCTTGGCAGGGCCTGTTGTGATAGGACAAGGGACAATGGTTTTAAACTAAAAGAGGGTAGATTTAGGCTGGACATAAGCAGACATTTTTTACCCAGAGGATGGTGAGGCCCTGGCACAGTTTGCCCCAAGAAGCAGTGGATGCCTCATCCCTTACAAGGTTCAGGGCCAAGGTGGATGAGGCTCTGAGCAATCTGGTCTAGTGGAAGGTGTTCCTGCCCATGTCAGGAAAGAGCTAACAGGTCTCAAGCACATGTTTGTGCAACCTCCCCATGGCAGGAGGGTTGAAATGAGATGATCTCTAAGGTTCCTTCCAACCCAAATCATTCAGGGATTCTACATTTCTATGGCAGACTGCATAACATGAGGCAAAACTAGACAAACTTGGGATCTTGAGGGGAAAAAAATGGAAATTAAAGACAATATGAAAACAGGAATAAATTAGCACCAAAGAAGAGATAAAAGGGCAGAACTCAAAGCTTGGGTTGGGGGGATCAGTGTGACTTTTGAAGAGCAAGTCGCAGAAGACGGTTACAAATGGGAGTCAAGTACACAAAAGATTAGTAATATCAACAAGTAGCTTGTCTTGCATTGTCAACATAACTATTTTTGATCACTTCAAAAGGGTCATTGTTTGAAATCTGGTGAGGTAGCTGCAATGCTCTTAAATACAAGAAGTAGCATGACCTTGATGGAAGTCAAAGTCGGCAAGTATTTGCCTAAACTGTCAGTGCACTTCATTCCCAATTCAAGTCTTGACCTTACAAAGAAGTAAGTCAGGAAATAAATTATAGTAGGCATTTTCATTGATCTCTGTAATAGAAGCTTTTGTTCAGCAATAAGTAAAACACAATTAACAATTTATCAGGAATAGCACTCACATGATTAGCCATGTTGACAAGAGAGAAGGTCAAGGGCACTGCCCTTGATATTTGTTTTTCTGAGACAACTCAGTTAGAGACCATTATAATCCAGGCTAAGGACAGTGTCAATTAGCACTTAATACAATCATTTAGGCCCAGTTAATAATGTAGCATTTACACATTTAAGATACATTTAGCACCTCTAGCAGTAAGACTACCAGCTATAGTGCTTTGAGACAGCCATCTAGATTGACATTTGGAGAACTTGATCACAAAAGCAGGCAAAAATTGAGAATTTTCCAGGGACAGCTTTAGTACACTTTAGTTGATTAAGATCTCCATGGAGAATTTTTAACAGAGTTGTATACATTTAGCACAACAAAGGTTTAAAGGAAAAATACAATACAACCAAAAAAATAACATAGAATATTTTCTGTTCTGTTCTGTTGGCTGACAGAAAGCACATCTGTTCCTTTGCAATTTCTGTCCAGCTGATTGTCTTCAAGATCAGCCCAGATTTGCACCCCCTCATCTCTACAAGATTGGAGACAATGGGTGGTATCACCCATGTGTGTAGAGCACAGGTGAACAAACACACTGTAACTGCATAGCTTTAAGCAGGAGTAATAAAAAATACTTGTGGAAACCTCTAGTGGAATTTAATATGCGTATTTTTATATTGTTTGTATATTGGTTTTGTGATATGTTTGTATATTCTATATTGTATATTGTTTTGCTCATTCCAGTGTACAACAGAGCTAAACTGCAAGTGCCAGGAAAATTCTCCAGAAATATCTCCAACAACAGGTTTTTTGCAGAAGGTATCCCTGAGACAGAGCATCTAGATCCTCCTTCATTGTCACTTTTAGAGGACCTGTCATGCAAAAATGATAGAGGGAATTTCTTCAGATGATGAACAGCCATTCAGATTCAGAAATAACCTTAATTTCAGGTTCCATCTATGAAATTTTTGTAAGAGGTACTCCTCATCATGCTTCCTGTTCCATTCCACAACTCAGACTGTTGCAAAAGGAAGAAGTATCTGCATAGCTAAGATTATTTTAATATGACCTTGCTGATCCACTCAGGATATATTAGGAAAAATCTTCATTCTTTCCTTGCATGCCTTCATTTTAGAGTGTCCCATAACATATTCTTGCCATTAGTAAATTATAATTCTCAAGATTCAATGTTGAAAATAAAGCTTTCAGAGGCACTGAAGATATTATTTTCCTACAAAATCACATGATCCCTCAAAACAACAATACTTGCTTTGCTAAAAATGATTGATGTATGCCTTTCTGAATGGCAATGAAATTCCTCATACAAATGCCCTTGCAATGCCCACCCACGCTTTTTCTGAAAGCTGCTCCTAAGTGTCCCCATGTCCAACCAGCCCAGCCCTGGATGTGAGGCAGCAGCAATGCCAAGCACTCAGTGTGGGGGAAAGGGCACCTGGACACCCCGTAGGAATGTGCCACTGGGTTTTCCCTAGGATCCAAGGGAGCTGGATTGGGGACACTGTAGAGTTTTCCCTCTTTAAGACCAAAACCTTCACACTGATGTTCTCCACACCACATACCAGAACCTTCCCCACTTTTTTTTGAGATTCCTCTGCATTTTCTTATCTGGTCTGCAGCAGGGCAAATTTTGTGGGTGTACTCTCCATAATTTACTAGTGCTCTGAGCTTACTCAGATAAGTAATCTGCAGCACAGATTTCCTTCAGAAATCCCCCTAAACATCCCCCCCATAAAACAAAGGAAGCTCATACCGGCTCGTGTCACCCTCTTATAAATTAATTTAATAGGATTTTTTTACCAGGATATGATAATTTGTTGTAAAGTACCACTTAGGGCATTCAAGCTTAAAAATGAGAAGGGATGACATACTGTAAAATGAAAAGTTACAAGCTGTCATTTTTTACTGAAGCAGTAATATGTCCAGATTTCTAAAAATAGTAAATAAAATCTAAAAGTGGTTCAGATTCCTTTATCTTTTTTTCATGGTAAGGGCTGGGCAGCATTGGCAGCACAAGGAGCACAAGGATTCTGATAATGAGGAAAAAGCCAGAGAACTACACTATGAATTATACCATTGACATAAGAAAGCAATGCACTGTTGGTACAGTAAATAACAAAGAAAAAATACAAAAAGTCTCAGAGAATGAGATTGTTGCAAGGTAGAATTAGGAAAAAAAATCACAGAAGAGCTTCTCAAAACTGTAGTTAATCTATTTAAGTTGCAGTTAATATATTTGTGTACTAGTGAGCCCCATGGAGGTCTGAAGTTCTGTGCAAGGATCTGAGCAGACACAGGAGAGCATCCATCCCTCTGCAAGTGCCTAATCCAGCACAAGGCAATCTCGAAAATCCAGCTGCTCTATTTTATCCTTTTGTAACATTTTTGTACTTGCTGATGTCAGTAATTCTCTAGAAACTGAGAAGATTTTATAAATCAGGGGAAATCAAAACCAATTCTGGGGGTATTGTTTCCCAATGAAAGTCACAAAAAACAAAACCAACAACTGAAACCAGGTGGCTCTTAGTAGAAAAAGTTAAAAAGGGCAGCAAGACCCCCAGGACAGGACAGAAACCTCTCATATCCTTAGGGTATTGCTCCAAGTAAGACAAGGGAGAACAAGAGTTACTCCAAGTAGGGAATAGTTACAAAGGACTTTCTATTTTGCCATTTATTTTCCAACAGTGTAATTAAATGAATCAAATTTACATGAATTACAGCTATGCTTAATTCTGGACTTGAGGAAGATTCACTTGCCATTAGATATTAAAAATTCTGCCTGCATTTTTTCTGCAGAAGCATAAAAAAATTCAAAGTGTAATTGCAAAATACATGCAAGTCAATAAAATATCATCTCAGACCTGAAGACTTTCTAATCAAACACAGAGTGTTAATTATAAATATTTTCCAAAGTAAAATTTAAAATTCATCTTGCAAATTATTCCTTATGAGTTACTAGCTCCACACAGAGGTTTTCCAAAATTAGAAAAACTGGGACATTTTTATTCAATATGCCTTATTATAGAGCAGCTTAAGCATGCATTAACAACTGATCAGCTATTAAAATCACAATATTCATCAGAGATGTTAGCACACGTATTTTCCCTAGTTCTTTACGTCTTCCCTTATCCCAGGTTTTGAAGCCACATGCTTTGTAAGGATGTCGATGCACTGTGCAGCTGTGTCCCTGCACACAGCACACGGCTCTGCCACAGCAGTGCCACACACACCAAGCCACAGTGGTACACCCAGAGAGTGGTACACAAAGAACAACCTGTCCTTGGAACCTGACATTTTGCCCTCCGATTTTGAAAATGTGGTGTTCTACTACTGTCTCTACAGCCCTGTGACATCTGTGTGAATTAAAAGGTGCCCAACTCAGCTTTTCCATCCTTCACCCTGCAACTGCCAGGGGAAGGAGAGCACCTCACAGCATGCTGGTTTGCATGTTGGCAAACATGAATTTATTTGTGTAATTTCCCAAAGACACCTGACCTGCTGACCCTTCTGCAGACTCAAAAGGCTGAGCAGTGTCCTGGGCTGACAAACAGGAGCAGCAGCAGACTGAAATTCAAGAAAATTAAACTGCACTACAATCTGCCATGCAAAAGGATCCCCCCACTCACTGTGGAGCTCTACTCAGTAAACCCACATCCACACTGCTTTTACAGACTGATGGCTGTGGAAGACAAAGGGCAGTTTTGAGTTTTGAGATGCACAACTATTAGTGTACTCAGTTGCCAAGTTCATGCCTAGGACTGTTTTGCCTCAATCACATGGGTTTAATCCAGATGAGGTACAAATCCCAGGTAAAACAGAAATCTGCCTTGTGCTCAGATGGTAGGGGATGAGATACTATGAGGTCCACCATACCAGCACCTCTCTGTTTTGGTAACACGAAACAGGGATCCTTTTCCATGCAGAATATGACTTGAGGCAACATCTGTCAACATTTTGAACTGTTCTGCACTGTTTCCCCAGACTAGAAGAGGAGCAGCCCTGAACGAACCACTGTGACATAGTAAACCTTCAGCACCCAGATTGTGGGAAATAGTCCTGTTCTGCCTTACCCTAGCAAAGACATTGCTTTGTGTATGACAAACAACTTCCTGCAGAGTCCAGTCCTGCTATCTGGGATGTCTTCTATGAAGAGAAAAATGCTAATTTGTCCTCAACATTCTCAGTAATATATCTCCTGCCTCCTTTAGCTGATAGAGGGAAAAAAACCTGAGGCCTCAGAAATGCAATGACTCAGACAATAACAAGCTAGCTTTTGAAGGGCAGAAATTATAAAGTCTCCAGAACTGAACAATCTTGTTTTGCAGAAGGCCAAATGCAATTAAAGCAATGTAAAAACACACCAACTCTGCCTTCAACCTATGTCCTTCCTTCCCCTTCTCCAGCTACCCTCACTTGCTTTCCCACGTCCCTTACCATCCTCCATCCCTCTGGAACAGCCTTTGAAGTACTAGAGACTTCATTTATATTCAGGAGATTTTACTCTTTGCTGCGCTCCGGTGACTCCAGCAAACTGCATGTGACCTGCACATGCAGCTTCACAGATTAGAAACAAGATCCCCCCGTCCCTCTGAACCAGTGTCTGTAAGCGCAGCTGGGCAAAAAGAAATAAAGAACAGAAGGACAGCTAAAACTGGATTGTTTAGCTTTAAGATTGTTGGCTACTGATCATGTATTTCATGGTTCATGTATGGTTCCTGCAGATTCTCCAAAAGGTTTCCCATACAGGAGTACAAAAATCACCCGAAGGATAGAATTATGGAGTGGAAACTGATTATTGTTTTAATTTCTAAAAGCTGGTAAGCTGAGGGTTTTTTTTTTTAAGGCTATTAAGTAATCATTAAATATGTTTTAATTTAGATTATCAGTATAATTTCTTACATAATCATTGATCTGTTCACACTCAAAACTAAGTTTTCTCACTTGCTAACAGAAGTGCCGACAACTCGCAACAGTGCCAAAATCTTTTTTATTTACCATCAGATAAAGGTAATAATGTCAAGACGTGATTATCCTCTGTAAGAGAAATAAAGTTACTCCCTATATTGTATTTTGCAGGCTATCAGATATGTCATTTTTCACAGCTGGAAAACTTACTGCGCTTTTTTTACAGAAAAATTAAATTTCATTTTATTGTTGACAAATATTTGGAGAGAGAGCCTATAATGCAGTGTCACAAAGAAGGCATTCTTGTTTACCTCTGGAATATGTTTTGCAAAATTTCCACTAAGCAACACAGTTGAAAAAACCACCTTCTTACAGGGGAGGCCGCAGAGGCTTGTTTATGAGAACCTTTTTGTAACACCTTTGAGATTTCCCAGCATTTGCCTGGTTACATGTTATAAATTTTTCACTATATGCAATAATAAAACTACTAATAAAATCTCGCAACAATGAAAACCATTTAAAATTAGAATTTGATTTCATTTCACAAAAACTGCTCACACTGTTAAGTGCAGTTGAAAAGAGTGAGGTGGGTCTCTTACCCAGACAGGACAGTCGTGTACCACCAGTCTGACATTTCCAAATATGCAGGCTTGATACTCAGTAAAAACTGGGTTTCCAACGTGACTGGCAGACAAGCTGCTGTCGATCTGGGAAATGAGCGCACTTCTCCTGAGATAGCTCCAGATCAGGCTAGGCTGCTGATTGTCCTCAGAAAAGCCATCTCTTTCATTCCCAAAAGCTACAATGTTAACGGACCTAAATAAAAATAATAAAGACAAAGTTGTATTAATAAAGATGAAGGTCAGGGGAAAAGGGGAGAGAAAATAAAATCCCCTTTAATCAAAATTAACATATTAATCCTTCTGAATCCTCTTCCCTCCCCAGATTTTAACACCCTCCAGTAATCAACAGCAAAACACATACATGATCTCAAATCCAACAGCAGGGTGGGAGCAAAGCGGAAAAGAAACCTGGAAAGGCTGTTTGCATTGCAAATCCCTAGCGGGTTTGGCTTGTTATTCCTTGGTGTCCACGCTCAGCCTCGCCGCGGTGATCTCGGGAACTGTTGCCGCATTCCCTCGGCCGTGGCCAGGCTGGATAACTCGGTGTTGGCCGCTCCGGGCGATTGATCGCGGCCGCCCGCCGGAGCTACAGCAGCAGCAGCAGCGGGATCAGCAGCAGTGGCAGTAACAGCAGCAGCAGGATCGGGATCTGCAGGATCAGGATCAGGATGAGCGGGATCAGCCCAGGCTGCGGCGGCCGCGCTGCTCGGCGGCTGGAGGCGAAGCAGCGCCCGGGCGGGCGGTCACGGCCATCGCACCCTGACGTCAGCTGGCCCCGCCGGGGCCAAGGGCAGAGCGGGATGGCGAGCCCACGGCAGCTCAGCCAGGTGAGCCGGGGAAGCCAAAGGCGCTGGAGCAGAGCCCTGTCCCACCCGGCACGGCTCCCGCAGGAGCGGGACCAACATCCCTGCACCGGGGGACGGTGCCACCGCTTGTCTGCGCCAGGGGAGGGACCGGGGCTGTCACAGCCGAAGGAGAGAGCAGTGCAGGAAAAGCACAATTTTCCAAAAGGATGATCTCACATTATAGTAAAACAAACACAAGCCACGGAATCAGAGGATGGTTTAGGTTGAAAGAGACCTCTGAAAATCATCTAGTCCAACCCCCAGTGCAGGGTCACCTACAGAGGTTACACAGGAAATATACCAAATCCATTCTAAAAATACCATTTACTGTTACATAGCACTGTATACACTAAAATTAAAAAAAAAAAAAAAACACAAAAAAAAAACCCACAAAAAAAAATCCAAACAAAAAAGAAAAAAAACCCAAAACAAACAAACAAACAAAACCCCCCAAAAAAACCCTCAGAGTAAAAAAATGTTTCTAGGCACACTAGATGATACACAATACTCTCTGTTATGTGAACACATGCTGCTGTTAATCCCACGGGCAAGAACTCATTCAAAACAGGACTTGATACGATTATCAACAGAATAATGAATGCAGTTTGCTTGCAACAATCCATACTTAAAGAAAAGTACTATTCCACTCTTTGGAAATGTAGGAGATGCCATTTGATATCACTACCAAAGTTTTATACTGATATAGTCTTGAACAGCAAGATCATTTTAATAAGATGTAAGTATTATTATCTGCTAATGAATGCTAATTAATTATTTTTCTTTTTATTATAAATTCTACTGAAAAACAAAAAACCCAACAAACAAAAAACCAGATAATTTACCACCCTTTTTGTTTTCATACATTTTATCCCATTCTAGCTTCTGCTGTTCAATCTAGCTTTGCTTGAGAAAACTAAGACAAATGACAAGTGGAGGTTGTAGATTTTTTCCTCCTTCAAAAGCAGTTAGAATACATGTTTCTTAGGTAAGTATTTTAAGGTATCATAGGAAACCACAGTTTTTTTCCCCCAGATGATCCTCTGTGATGGATCACCCTCCACATCCAAAGCCTCAATGTTGTCCAAACACTGGATATATGATGTTGTGAGTCAACAGAGCCCTCAAAATTTTGCAACCATGACTATTCATGTACTTTTTAAAGGTCACTGAAGATCTCTTGGAATGCATAAATAACTAAATAAATAAATGTGCATATGCATATACAGACACAAATATGCATACACAGATTTATATAAGCATATGTTTAAAATACATGAATTCATATTTTAAATACATGTACAGATGTGGACACACGTATAGATAGTTGTAACACCAAGAAAAACCGGATGGTAAATAAAGCAGTACTAAAGAGGAGTGACCCAATTAACTCAGACTCCAATTAACATAGCTTATTCATTGCTGCAGAACTAGTCTTGCCCAAGGGTGCCAAGGGTAGGAGTACCAACTTAGACGGATGGTCACAGAAAACACTTTAGTTTTCCTCTCACTTTTTCCTTCAATCACCTGGGAAACTACTTGGGACTGACAGAAGTATCAGCTTTGCCAAAGTGTGCAGATGGTGGGTGTGAGATTCCTCTCAGGTGATAATCAGCGTTTAAAGCTTACGTACTAAAATACACTGAACTGTTTTAATAACTGTTTTCCAGCAATCAGAAGACCGAAAGCAATATTTTAAAAGCAAGCACTAAAATTGGATGAGAATGCTGTCTGTTCTCCTGTCAAAGTAGGTCCATAACCTCATTTTTGCTTGCTCAGGGGTCGTGCAATACATTTCAAATAAACAAACAAACAAAACAGGAAATCACTTTGGCAGGATAATAAATACCACAGATAGGGCATTTGCTTGGCACCCCTACCCCAGATGCATTCTGCAAGTTACACGGGCACTGCAAGGGAAAGCCGTAAAAGATTGTTTAACTGAGAGGATTACAGAGGATTGCTTGACTGTTCTCTGTTCGGCAATCGTAAAGTTGAATACCCTGTGATCAGCAAACCTTTCAGCCAGCAGGCATTTGCCACTGCTGCAGACAAAGACTAAACTGCAGAAAAGGGAGTCTTTGACAGGGTCCAGGAAACAATCGCATATTCGGTCTTGTGTAGCTTGCGCTGGAACTTTTTCCTTTTTAAACCGTTTCCGTTGTATCTTTCCGGTGAGTACCTCAGATAAGCACTGAAAACAAATACACAGTCGTTAATGACAAAGGGGAACGAGATTTGCCAGTGCAAGGAGGTAGAGTGCAGGCAAGTCAAGGAGGGGAATTTTCCCCCTCGTGGAAGGTGTAGCCTTACTTGCATTGACCCATGCAGAATTATCCAGCCTGTCTTTTCAGGACAGTGACTTGAAGTCAAAGACGTTGCCAAACCTGCTCATTAGCTAAATCTGCACACTGCACAAAGTTGCTGCTGATGCTGGTGTAGTCAGCTTCAGGTGCAAGAGAAAACATGTTCTAGGAGAGGTAAATTTCCAGGTGGTTTTAGTTACTTTTTTTTTTCTAAGATAAAATATAATTCCAAATAACAGTAATATACTTTGTTATATAGAGCTGTTTCCTTCCAATACTGCAAAAAAATATCTTGTGATAGGCTTGGCTTTATTGGTGCTTGTCCAGACTAGACATGGCTGCTGCAGGATCTGCCAGCCAAGACCCCCTGCTCGGACAAAGCACCAGCAAACAAAAATGAGTTTTTCTGTTGTTGCAGCCATCTGCCACATCCCCACCAATAAAAGCCATCTGTGTGTGGGGAATGAATGAAGGGACAGTGTTCAGGACCAGCAGCATAACCAGGCCAGAAAAAATCATGTAGTATTGCTCAAACTTGGAAGCAATAATTTTGAATTTCCACACATAAATCACAGAATGGTTTGAGTTGAAAAAGACCTTCAGGATCACCAAGTTCAACCCCACCCTGCATATTCAAGTCTGTTTCAGGCACTCACAGCCAGAGCCCAATGTCCCTCCAGCCCAAGAGGTTTCACTCAGCCCAACTGTTGACTGTTTTCTAGAGGTCACAGATGGAGGCATCAAGGAAAAATATCTCAAATTCTAAGGCTTTCGTGTCAAGTTGTGGAATGGCTATCCTTGGACATATTCAAATTTCACCGAAGAAGTCCTTGCATAACCTTAACCCTTTAGACATGCTTGCAGAGGAGGCTGGGTTAGAGGACCTCCAGAGGTCCCTTCTGACCTGAATTATCCCCTGACTGCATAAATCTCCTCCTTCCTGGAGAGTGACCACTAAGCCCTGTCCCTCACTTCCTCTTCTTATACCAGCTTTCAACTCCAGAACCAACCTCTCATCCAATCTTGTGGCAACTTATTTTCTTACAAAGTTTAATAAGCTTTGCAAAAAGCTTCTCAAAGGCTTTTTGAAAGTGCAAGAGGATTATTATGCCCACACGACCCTCTTTATTGGCATACTTACCGCCCTTCCTCCAGAAGCCAGTGATGCTGGACTTCACTGGAGCCTCTCCAACAGCTTCCCAACACAGCAGACTGTGCTCATCTCTGGATCTCATTTTCTGTCACAGACTGTGTTATCTCCCCAGGAGTGGTAGCTGCTCCCATCACTTTGGCATTACCCAGGCCCTGCTAAAAGAGTTTTTGAATATATTGGTGGCCTCCTATGATACACAGACTCCAGACACAATTCTTTTTTTTTCTTGCCACAGTTTCTGATGGCTGTTCTCAAATGTTGTATCTAATCCCGTTATTAAGGTCTAGTAACATCTATTATTATTAACATCTAATTTTACTACTTTTTTTTCTAGTCTTAGTTTATCTGTTCAAATAATACCAGTGCTGATGCCATGATGATTTTTTGCCCTTTCTTTTCTATATTTTATATATTTATATATACCTTTTATGTATTCTCACTGCCCTTAGCATGCATACCTGTAATTCCTTAAATCTGATAATTTAGCATAATCCTGGTATTCAATTAGGTCAGAAGACTGAACATCCTAAAGGCATCCCAGTTGGAGGCTGGAAGGTCCTACTCTGTCTTGAGAAATTAAAGTCCTCTCTAAAATTCATCCTGTAAACTAGGATTAGACCCATCTAAGGGGGAATACTTCAGGATAAGAACATATCATTCTACTCATTCCAACCTCTCATTAGAGGATCTAGTAGATGCTCTATATATGTTGATTTGCAAGGTCTATAAAATTTTACATGAGATCTACTGTGTGCGTGCATTTCAGTGTATTCCACCCTGGCCGAATGTTGCACTGTAAAAATCCTTATTAAATACTGAAATAAAAACTGTTTATCCCTTAACTCTGTCTGGCCCTTAATTTTAGGACCAAGGAAAAGGCATCAGTGCAATACTGAAAGATATGAAGAGGGTGGGAAATTATCTGGTGAGAGGAGAAGGAGAAAGCAAAATGTCACTTTTAAATTTAAAGCCAGATCCAGTTTGTGGCAGAACAGAGCTGTGCAAGCAACTATCAGGCTATGGAAAGCTGCTAACTCTGTGAGGCTGTGATGTGAAAACAAGAGCCAGGTCTGCTGCTGCAGGTTTCCCACACAAGAACTGCCCAACAAGCTTGCTGCCTTTGGCAGTGAAAAAACAAGGTCCTGTGCCATGAGAAGGGGACTCACCTGGTGCCTAAATGCCTCAACCTGCTTCTGAGGTGAAGGGCTGAAATCAAAACATCACGCAGAAGAGGAAGAAGAAGAGGAAATCCCACTCACACTGGTGAAAATCCCCAGCTGTAGATTCAGAGTTGCACCCTGCAATTTTCATGTTGTAGTTCAGTAAGAGTTACAAATTGCATTAGAATGAAAGTCAAAGGATCCAAAAAAAAGTAGTTTATATGTTGTTTCTGCTGTTTTAGAAAAGGAAGCCATTGCCACAAGGTGGACACAGACCATTATGTCAGCAGAGGAACATCATCCCTGCCCCAGCCTGCCCTGGTTCCCCTCCCCAAGGCTTGTTGACTTGGACTTGTGCTGAGGCTGAGCTGCAGGGAGAGGTGGCCATGGAGCAAGCACCACAAAAAATGGGGAAGTGGCACATGATCTTCAGCAGAGAGCAGGGTAAGATCCCTTCTGGGATTGCTAGCCACACATACTGATCAAACCCCTTCAGCAAGTCTCTGCCGCCTGGGTGTTGTCTCCTACAAGGCACTCAGAAAAGTATAACCCTGGCTAAAGATGCTGCTGATATTTGGGGCCAGGGAAGGGATGGAATACACTCAGCATGTTTTGAAAGTTTTGAGCTATTTTAATCCACCTTATGATCCCCCCGATAAGCTCTTAAGACTGAGTGACCCTGCACATGAATTTTACAGAGAGAAGTGCCTTAAACTACTTAATGTGCTCCTGCACAAGCTCAGCCCTTTGCCTGCCCACACATTTTTTCAGTAATGTATAAGTTTCTAGTTTTTCATACTAAAATCCTGCTTCTACTTTTTCTTACTAAAAATATACAACAGGAATGCAAAAAATATTCATTACCTAATGTAAATTACTATTATCTAATAATGTCAGCAAAACAAACGAGTTAATATCCATTTTAAGAGAAAATTAAGGAACAAAGATTATACCTAGATATACAAATATCTAACGTAGCCTCTATGCATAAGTTAAGTTATTCACTTATCAAAGTTGTAAGGTTTCAATGAATCATAAATGGATCTTCATCAGGTGTAAGTTTCCTGTTTGAAGTTGCCTTCTAACCTTTTTTATACAACTGCACTTTTCCAGAATCAAAAGACATAGCACATTGTTAATTAACTTTCGTTGTACAAGTGTTAAACATCTGCCATTGGATGACCATTTCATATTTTAAAAAAATATTTAAGAAAACCCTTCAATTTACTAAAATTCACAGATCCAGTTCAGAGTTAGTCTTTCAATCAGCTGTTTCCTTTTGAATTTACTTTCCTGATTTCTATTTTCTTGTTTTCCTTTCTATTACGATTTCACTGCTATTTTCTATTTTCAGCCTCCTTTTCTGTCTGCATACCTGCAAATACAGAAGCAAGTATCAAGGCAGCAAGAGAGGATGAACAGTGTGTGATAACTGAATGTTCTTCATGGATTTGAATGTTGTCATTACTGCTTTGAGAAATTCACTTAATTTAGCCTTGTAGCCTTTTGCATTATTGTGCACCCTCATATTACTTACTCCAGAGGGACAGGCTCTCTCGGAGGTGTTCAGCTGTTTAGACCCTTTGCTGCATCATAATTCTCCATGTGGGGTGAGAAATAACTTCTGATAAAAGGACATGAACAAAGGTGTCTTTGTAAATAGGTTATTGACATCCAGCCTTCCATACACCAGCATACACCAGCATCCATCCTTCTCCACAGGGCTGCTCCCAAGGATTTCTTCTTCAGGTGTGTGCTCACACCTGGGACTGCCCTGACCTGGCCTTGTTGAATGTCATGAGGTTGTCGTGGGCCCACTTCTCAAGTTTGTCCAGGTGCCTCTGGATGGATCCCATCCTTCTGTTGTGTCAACTGTACCAACCAGCTTGGTGTCATCTGCAAAAGTGCTGAAGGTCCACTAAATCCCACTGTCTGTGTCATCAATAAAAACCATAAAGAGCACAGGCCCCAAAGACAGCCCTGAGGAACACCCCTTGTCATCAGCCTGCACCTGGACACTGGGCTATTGACCACAGCTGCCTGTCTGTGTTCATCCAGCCAAATCCTTATCCATCCAGCAGTACACCTTCATTTGCATGTCTCCCTAATCTGGACATGAGGATGTCATGTGGGACCGTGTCAAAGACCTTGCAGAAGTTTAGGTATATGACCCCAATTGATCTTCCTTGTCAGTCGTTGCAGTCACTACATCACAGAAGGCCACCAGATTGATCAGTAGTCCCCTGCGTTTTCCTTTGTCCCCTGTTTAAAAATGGGAATGATGCTTTCATTTTGATAGTCACTGGAGACTTTGTCTGACTGCTGTGACTTTACAAATATCACAAGAGTGCACTGGCAACAATATCATCTTCCAGGGCACTGGAATGTATCTCACTAGATTCCGTAGGCTTGTGACACTCAGTTCCATCAGATGCTCTTCAGCTTGCTCTTCACTGACAATAGGGGTGATTTCACTTCCCCAACCCCCACCTAAAGTCTCAAGCAACCAAGAGACACAGGAAACCTGATGGCGACAACTCTGAGGCAAAGAACTCACTGAGTACCTCAGCCTTCTCCATATCTGCTGTCATCAGTTCTCTCTTCTCATTTATCAGGGTACACTGTCCTTGGCCTTTTTTTCCAACTGATGTCCTTATAGAATCCCTTCTTATTACTCTTCATACTCCTTTCCAAGTCCTGTTTACATATCCAAACAGTATCCCTGTACTCTCCCCAGGTTACCAGTCCGTGCTCCCACTGGCAATGTGTTCTGCTTATTCCTCAGTTTCAGGAGCAGATCCCTGCTTCTCTGGGGTGATTTTCTGTCCACCTTAGTTCCTTACACATCAGCTAGGAAAGGTCTTCTGCTCCAAGAAAAGTCTCTTTAAAGAGTTGCCAGCTCTGATCAGGTCCTCTGTTCCTAAGGACAGATCCTAACATATTTCACCCACTAATTCTTTGTACACCTGGAAGTCCATTCTGCTGAATTTTAGGGTCCTAACCTGGCTCCTCACCAGGCCAATGTTCTTCGAGGTCAGGAGCTCGCTCAGGGCAGGGTCACTACAGCCCAGAAGAGAGCTAGTGCTGGCTTTGGTGATGGGATGGCTCTGGCACCTTCTCCCTGTGGGTGATGCCTGTAGAGCCCTGTGCATGTGCAGAGGTGCACGGCCCCTGTGCCACACAGCAGCACTCAGGGTGGAGTTCTTTCCACACTCTGTGCAGTGCTGTTCTTCACTGGTCCTTGCCAGCCATTTGGGCCAATTTAGAATCATAAAATGTTCTGAGTTGGAAGGGACCCATCACGATCTTGAAGTCCAGCTCCTGGTCCTGCACAGCACAGCTTCATGAATCCCACTATGTCCAAATGCTTCTTGAACCCTGTCAGGCTTGGTGCCATGACTGCTTCCCTGGGGACCTTGTTCTAGTGCTCAGCCAATCCCTGGATGAGAAACCTTTTCCTGATATCCGGCCTAACACCCCATGACACAGCTCCCTGTCACTGTGACTTAGAGCAGCGTTTAGAATTTGGAAAGATGGGCAGCAGAGCCTGGAATACACCTGGACTTCTTGACATGCTAGATCCTCCTGCTTTTTTCCTGTCCCCTTCTTCTTCTCTCTTCCTCCTTTCCTGGCCAACACTCCATCTCTTTTTCCCTGGCCTCCAATCTTTTTGTTTGTGCTTGATTTTCATTTTCCTGGAGGGATCCTGCAAACCTGACCACCCCACAGTGCGATTGGGCAGGGAAAGCCAGTATTCACTGGAGTCAGTACATGTTTTTAACCAAAGTGAGCTCAATTTACCTCCTTTTACCTACTTACTACCACCTCAGTTCTGCAGAGAAGATGCTGGTTTCATCATTCACATCTTGCACAGTCTACCCACCCCAAAACAGACTGAATGAAGCTGTGACGAAGTAAGAGCTGAGCAAAAACCCTCTGAAGTTGGCAGCTATGCCTTCTCTGTTTTTCCAGAGAAAATTTTCAAATTTGATTAAACACATTCCTAATACACTTGAGAAAAAAAACTCTCATTTTGGGTCACAATGTATTATTGCAGTGGCAGGAGGAATCCCATAATCTCACGGGATGGGCTGGCTTCAGGAGTCACAGCAGAAAGCACCTCACTGCCCATGACACCTTATTCCAGTATTTGTGGAGCTGACAGGCATCTGCTTTTTGAATTCCACTCCTGTGTCTCCCCCATCTTCTCTGAGGATGTCTGGCAGAGAGGGGGACACAGCAATCCAGAATTTTACCTGGTAATCCCATCTGTTCTGCTGTTCTGCTTCACTCTTCCAAATGCTTGTCTACAAAGTACAAATGTGTGCACAAATGTCTTCTTGGAAGTCAAGAACACCTGAAGCAAAACCTACCCAGAGCCCTTCATCTGTAGTCTTCTTGACTTTGAGGTTTCTGGAATCCCAAGCGTCAGGCTATGACAACACTCTAATTCTCCTTGTACCTGTCACTACCATGGGGGTCTCCTCAGCTGATGGACAGGAGAGGCCAGACATCACCTGCCTGCTTAGTTTTCAACCACAAACTCCACCAGCACCTTCACCTGCACACATCAAAGCCTTGGTCTCAGTCCAAATGCCAGAAAAGTTGTGAAGCAGCTCCCTGCACAGAAGGCTGTGGATGTGGAGCAGCTCTTCCAGCAGCTTCCTCGCCAGCATTTGTTGGAGAGAAGAGGCTGCCAGGGACTTTTGAGCACCCAAACTCTAGTGAGATAGGAAGGCTGCAGCTGATCAGTCCAGACATAGCTTTTCCATCAACTCCATCATGGCTTTCAATAGGAGGCCTCATCCTGCTGGCTGGGCTCGGCGGGTTTGGCCCCATTCAGATGGCTGGGTTGCTGGAGGTGTCCCTGTCTGTGGCTGAATTGTGGCCACTGTACTGGACAAGGGCCAGCAGCCACTTGAGAAGGAGGAGATTGGCCACAAGCAAGTTCTCAGCCACCCAGAGGGAACAGGAACACAGGATCAATAAGGCAGAAGTTGCCCATGGGCAACTGCCTATTCAAAAGTGGCACAAGGCAGGGGGGAGGCAGCAGCTCTGCTGCACCACTTATTTACAGGTGCTATAATACTCCTAATTCTGAGGCTTCTATTTCTTCTGTTGGAATCTGGATTATCAAGCTCTGAAAAGGATGAACATCTGAAGGAAGACAGTATCTTGCAGATACCTCACAATTCACCATTCATTGTCTCCTTGGGGACAGAGCTTTGTTTATTCAGAAACCTTGCCTAATTTGCATATATATGCATAACCATGTACAATAGCTCCCCTTGATCCTAGATAAAATAAGCCTGTGGCTAGGGTGCATTCCCAATTACCACAGAGTGTCATGCCAAGATCCCATCTAAGCAGTATCACACATGCTCCACATTCAGCAAGATGGGACACAACTGCAATCAGCTCAGATGTGCAAGTTGTCAAGTGCTGCTGGGCCAGAAAAGATCTTACAGGGAGTGAAGGAAGCTTGTTTTGGAAACTCAGTTCCTCCTATTTGAAATGGAGGCCTGAATTCTGCTGGTTGTGAGGCAGCTTGCCCTCCGTTGTTCCATTTCCCTAGCTGCAAGGAAACTTGGAGATGGGTGATATGTGAAAAATCTTGACAGCGATTTTTGTTAGCAGTATTCATTCTTAACTAATGTTTATATCACCCCTAAGGTATAGAGATGACGTTGCAGAGCATGTCATCCAGGTGTTTAAAACTAAACCAGGAGTTTGTCAATGTGAAGTTGCATTTATTTTTTTTTTTTAATTTCAGCTGGAACAACTCTGTCTTAATAAACTGATATTCTTCTCACCTGCAACTCCTATAGAAAGAGACTTGGAGGGGTGTGACAGTGACAAAAGATATTCCCTCTTCCTTTCCCCAGCATCTGTGATGGGCAGTGTGGTTTGTCCTGAAACTGGAACAGGAAGGAGAAACTGCCTGTGCACTCCCATAATTAATGCATTCCAGAGACTCGGGAGCCAAGATGTTTGGTTTTGGTGCACACTGGCCTGCAAAAGTGCATTAAAATGCTGTTGGAGACTGGGCCAACTGGTGTCATGAAGTTGCAGGCAGCTTCTGAATGGAACACACACACACACACACACACACACACACACACACGCCCTTACAGGAATGCCTGCAGGGTACATTACCTGAATGTCTGGGGAACACTCACTTCTGGACAGAATACAGGTAAAACTCCATAGAGTGTCTCTATAGGTGCTTTGTTCCTTTGCTATTGTACACTCCACAAGGCCAAAGACTGTAAACCTGTGTTTCCAGCTGAACCTGCTGATTATAGGAACCCATTAGACACAGGCTGTCAAGCAAATCTGAGACTAATCTGTGGCTTAGTGGACCAAGCCACACCTGCTCCAGGCGAATTCTGCAGAGCCAGGGGCAGGGAGAGCTCCAGAGCTTTCTGACAAGCTGCCTTATACAGGTAAGGACAGGGCAAATGTGTCACAGCTGTGGGAGAGCAAGACAGCTGCCCTGAGCAAGGGGCAGACACTATGAGTCATCTCAGGAAGGGAATTTAGAACAGCTCTGTTTTTGTCTCATTTGAACTTCAAAAGACAAGAAGCCAAGATTTATTTTCTTTAGCCTGAGGGAAATTTTGGGTTCCTTCTTGTTTCCGTTTTGCAGTAGGGAGGTATGGGGAGAGTGTTTGGGTAAATGCCAAAACCATTTAGTATTTAGTTTAGTATTTTTATTTTTTCATTTAGAGTATTTGAGCTTTTTAAATAGAAGAATAACACTATATACCAAAACTAAGAAAACATTTCGAATGTTATTTTCTGCTTCAGTTTCACAGCTATCAGCTATTTCAAAAAATGGAAATAGTAACCAGAGAATCACATCACATAAAACCATAAAATCACAGAATGGTTTGGGTTGGAAGGGACACCTAAAGGGTGTCTAGTTCCGACACCCCTGCCATGGGCAAGGATGTCATCCTGCTCATACAAAGCCCCATCCATGCTAGCCTTCAACATTTCCAGGGATAGGGCAGGCATGGCTCCTCTGGGCAACCTGTGCCTGGGCCTCACCCTCTCACAGGGAAGAATTTCTTCCCAATGCCTAATCTAAACCTGCCCCTTGTGAGTTTGAAGCAATCCCCCCTTGTCTTGTCACTCCAGTCCCTTGTCAAAAGTCCCCTTCCAGCTCTCTTGGAGTACCTTTACAGACTGGAAAGGACCCTAAGATCTCCCCAGAACCTTCTCTTCTCCAGGCTGAACAACCCCAGCTCTCTCAGCCTGTCTCCATAGCAGAGGTGCTCCAGCCTCAGATCATCTTCATGGCCTTCTCTGCTCCAGCAGGTCTCCATCCCTCTATAGTGGCCCAGAGCTGGATGCAGCACTGCAGGTGGGATCTCTCCTGAGTGGAGGTGTAGAATCACCTCCCTCAACCTGCTGCCCACACAGCTTTTTCTGCTCCAGGACATTTTTGGCTTTCTGGGTTGTCTGAGCTCATTGCCTGCTCATCTTGAGTTTCTCATCTATGAACAACCCAAGTCCTTCTCCTCGGGGCTGTTCTCCACACATTCTCTGCCTGGCATTTGTGCCTGGCATTGCCCTGATCCAGGTGCAGGACGTTGCATATCCATTTAGTTAACATCGAACCTCCACTGTGCTTAGCACAAGAAAATTGGTAATGAAAATTGGTGTGAACACCTGCATCTCCAGACTTATTGTTGGCTTCAGGTGTTCTTTCAGTGCTGAGTCTCATGAAAAATACCGAGAGCACTGCAAGGTGACACAGCCTCCAGGGAAGTGCTGCTGATCCTGATCATCCATGAATTTTCAAATTGAGATGACGGCCGTGCTGGTCTTCTGAGTGCTGAGCCAGTACCCTGCCAGGAATACTCAAGGCCTTATAATGAATATAAGGGAGGCCATCATTTTGCTGCTCTTCTGTGCTTTCCTGGGCCCAAACAAAGCTACACAAGTATTCAGTTTTTCCTGGAGCAATCTGTGCCAAATAAACTTGTAAATGTTTTTTTTTTGGGGGGAGGGCAGAGAGTGGGAGGGGGAGGGGGATGTTCAGCACAACTGTAATAAAAGAATAGTTTTCCCTTTAATGCGAGTTTTAGATGTTAATTGAAATCAAGGAAGGACATGTGCACAGAGGTGAAACCTTTCATTAAACAACTCACATATATACATTTAAAAAATCAGAAAATCTTCAGGTGCAGAATTTCAGTAATGGCAAAAACTTTCCTACTTTTCCCACCGTAGTGACTGTCTTAATAAAGAGGGATCATCTTTACTGGTAATCTCTGCAGTATCTGGGTCCTTAGTCACAGTTGCAGCAAAAATTAATTGTAATTTGAACAGTTAAATGAATTAAAACTTTTTGTTTGTTTTAACAAGATAACATATATTTTACTTTCAAGTAGAATAATAATTTCTGGAGTCATCTTTCCTTTATAAGCCTTGGATTTCTACTTACTACGGTTTGCAATAATGAACCATACCTCTCTGATATCTCTCAGGAGAACAATTCCATATTCCATTCAAGCATCACAACTACCCTTGTCAAGGAACTGTCTTCATCTCATGGAGGAAGAGTCACAAATGGGCTAATTAGGACATCTGCACTGATTTTCCAGGTTTTTTACCAACAGGCAAAACTATCACTTTCATTTTTAGTCTACTTCAATAGTTCATGGATGGCAGGGTCTGAAATCCGTGCTCAATTCTTCATTCAGCTAGAAAATTCACTTAATGGAATTCATGGGTTTGCATGAATAAATGCCACATCAAAAACAGCGTTTGCAGAAGAGAGTTCGAAGAACTGACCCAGTTTATCACACCCCCTTAAGCCTCACTGATTCCTCCTGCCTCTCTCAGCATGGTACCTGCTCCCCTGATGATGGCTGAATTTACTGGCCCATGGACCATGAAAACCACGGACCCCAGACACTCCAGGTGCAGCCAGGGTGGGGAAGACCCCAGGGGTCGGGTCTACTGTGGCTGTAGCTCTCACACAGCTCTGCCACTGAAGGGCAGACTCCACACACACACACACACACAGAGGCCAAAGTACCTCTCCACTGGTATTGTTTCCATTCCCCATCCTCTGTTTCCCCCAGTAACCTTGGAAAGCAGCTGCCAAGCCAGTGGGGAGAGTGATGGGGGCCAGCGAGCTCTGACTCTCCACCAGCGAGGGAACCGCGCGAGGTCCTCCTGATCACTTCAGAAACCAGAGACGCAAAATTCACAACTGATTTCATTCCAAAATTAAGTATAAAGTTAGGAACTGCACAAAGCTGTTGAGAAGGGCTTCAATGGTGAAAGATTGTTTTTAAAATTGTTTTCCCACGGAATGAACATTTTTCTCTCCCTGTGTTCTGCCACCCTGCAAACTGCTCTCCTCCAAGTAATATGCTCCATAATGAACTTCTCAGTCCCAACTTAATAGCACGTTTTACATTGAAGGGGTCCTTAATTTAATATGCAAATCTGAGTGCAGCCAGGGGAGCATTCCAAAACAAGGCACTAGAAATTGAAGGAAAAGGATAGCACTCAGCCTTATAGTCAATACTGTCCAATCAAGGTTTGCAGTGCAAGTACATCAAGCCAAGGCTCACACTGCACTTCAAACTGCTACATAGTTTTCACCTGTCTTTCTCAAAAAGATGTTTCCATGATAGCATAAACATAATTTATTTATTGTTTTCAAGCTGCTTGCTCATTATAGAGCCTGAATGTCTTGCAGAATCATCACAAAAATTTTCGTGCCAAAGCACAGAATGTGTGTCTCTGCTCCCTGCCTGGCTCATCTGTGATTAAAAACAGATGGTGTTTGTTCATTTGTCAAATTAAACTAAACCTCCCTCCCCGCAAACAAACAAAACACTCTTCGGCGTGACTTGGTTGATCGCTGTCATTAACACATCTCTCTAGGAAGCGCTAATTGTTCAGCCACTGACTCACTGACCTCTTGCCCACAGCTCCTCATTCTTTCTGCTCTTCATGCCACCTTAGCATCACTGCCTTGATTTAACAACTCCTCGTCACCCTCCCTGTGCTTTCCATACCTTCATGCACTCTTACCAATATAACTAGGAACCTAGAAAGGGCTGGAAATATAAGAATGTTCAATTATGTGTATATATATATTTTTATATATATATATATATATATATTTAGATATATATATATTTAGAGATATATATATATATGTATATACACACACATTAAATATTTAAATTATTTTCAAATTAGGTGCATAGTCTAGCACTTCAAAGCTCAGAATAGTCCATGTATTGTTTTAAAAGGTAGTGACTTTAATATGTTGAAGGCTTTGTTCTTTGCTGTCAAGAAGAGAAAAAAAAAAAAGAAAAAAGAAAATGAAAAAAGAAATTAAAAAGAGAAAAGGGAAAAGAAGAAAGGGTAAAATAAAATAAAAAACTAACAGCCTTTCCTTGCTTTGTTCACAGCTGCCTAAGTTAATATTTTTCTGCTCCTTCTGTGATCATCAACAGGAAAATTGAGGGGAAAAATCTAATAAGCAAACTTTAGATTTTAAATTAATGCAATCTTCCTGGGAAAGAACACTTAAAAAAAAAAAAAGACAGAACAACCATAAAAGCTTGCAGATATTGTGCATAAGAAGTACTTGAAGAAAAACAATTTACCTTAATGGCTGGACATGCAGTTGCATTTATTCTATACGATTAAGCATAAGCCCATGAATAAACACTTTACTGAATTTTACCCACTAAGTGAAATTCTTTAAAAATCCTGAGCACTCTTCCACTAATGTCCATGAAGCTTTCAAATAAAACTTCCTATTTCCATCATTTTCTAAGTATCATAGAGATAATAGCATATTGTTCAGTCAGTACTTTCTTAAACTGAACTGCATCTCTTTTAATTTAAAGAGTTAATTTCTAGTAATGCACTACTTCAAGAAAAGTCAATAAAAATACTTTGTCAGCAATCACATGAGTTAATGCAGGTATATCTGAAGGTCTTGTAATACTTTCCTTTTATATGATCCATGCCCTTCACTAGGAAAAATGTCTGTGGTCAAGTTTAATTATAGGTGCAGGTAGCTGGGTGAGGAGGGAGGGAAGGAATTCTCCATTCTCCAATTCTCTGACACCACCCAAGCCCCTCAGGACATCAGTTGGGGTAGATGGCAGGAAGGTACCTGCTCCACCTTCCTGACATCTACCCGATGGCTTCAAAAGGAGAAGCTGACATATTCATTTAGAAGCAAACAAATAGTAATAAACCCCACCCCCCAATCACAGAACTAGTCAGCACACAACAGCATTTTCTAGGACACAATCAAGATGTGATTCACCTGACAGAAGGCAGATATTTGCATCTGATCATTGGCACTGGCTGGCTGAGTGATCAGGGAGAGGAAAAGAAGGAGGAGGAAGAGAAAGATTACAAGAAAAGCATTTCTGTTCTGTAGTTCTTATAAAATGCAAAACTAGGGTCGGCCAGCTCAACCAGCATTTTCAAGGTGTCACTTTCCCCTGTCGACTGCAAAAATCATGTTAAGGAGGCACAACCAGAAGAGGGTCTCTCAATTTAGATAGTGAAATTAATTGATGATCTACTTTGCTTTTTTCATTGTGATCAATGTGGCACAAATTTTCCTTTGACTCTTCCCTCTGCCTCCCTACTTCTAAACACATTTGTACAAAAAGCAGTGCTGACACAAGCCTAGTTACCTGTGACATACATTAAAAGCAAGACCTGCTGCAAACACAAGAGAAACTTAGAGATGAAGAGCAGTCATTTCAAACTGAACCTGATTATGAATGAACTTTGCAAAAAACAAACAAATCACACAAAAAACCCACACTGAAGAATTGCAGCCAAGCAGGATGGTGTATTTAAAGATCTGTATATGTGGCAGTTTGGGACACGGTTTATTGGGGGGCTGGGCAGTACTCATTTAATAGTTGGCCTCGATGGTCTTAGTGGTTTTTTCCAGCTTCAATGATTCTGTGATGCTCTGTGTTCACAGGGTGTCTCTGCACTCCACAGGCTGAACAACAAAACCCACTATCCTGGAGTGCAGCCCAGCTCAGAGAGAAACTTCCTTGGATGGGGTTTTTGGGGCAGATCTGATACTGTACAGTGAACACACATAGAAAAACACAGGTTTTGTCTCTACACAGAAAGCACTTTTTTTTTTCAAATGGATGTATAAAAATGTGGTTACAATAAATTAAAACAAGTAAACAGGGGCCACTAGTTCACATATCACACCAAACAGCTCCCTCTTTAACCAAAAGAATCAGGAAGAACAAACTAGACATAACAAATCCTTGCCACATTATTGAATGAACTAACAAGAGGAGTTCAGTGAGAAGAAGGATAATAAATACTTCCATATACTCAAGGTACTAGTGCACAAATTGGCATAAAAGAGTGCACCAAGATATGCTGAAGTTTTGTGCTTCCTTTTGTGGCACTTAATAAATACCTAGAGATCACACAAATATCTCAAAAGTTGAAAATTTCCATGTCATTTTTACCACAAGCATCAGAAATATAAACTGTTAAGTATATAAAGATAACCTTTACACCTGACTATCTACCTTAAACTATGTAGTTTTATAGGCCGTAGTATACAATATCCCCTCTTAAAATTTAAAATAGGCCTAGCAAAATATCAAATATTGTGAGGCACTCTGCTGTAATAAAGTCTTTTTTTAAATGCAAAAAAAATCCTCGGCAGAATATCAGTCACATTTCTGACAATGCAGGGCTTCTTATCTTACTCATTTCTATGTATTTCAATGCTTTATTATAACATTAA
Organism: Acridotheres tristis; assembly: GCA_037013685.1. Lineage (NCBI taxonomy): Eukaryota > Metazoa > Chordata > Aves > Passeriformes > Sturnidae > Acridotheres > Acridotheres tristis. The sequence goes on from CM072919.1 coordinate 10,926,001, forward strand.
CATTAGAATTTAATTTGGAGACAATCTCCACGGCACAGTACATTTTTATTTCCCAACGAAGATTCTTCATTTGTGCATTCCTCAGGATTCTGCTGTCTGGCCATGACCTACTTTGTGACTTCTGAGTGGCTTTGTTTTCCCATAGCTAATTCACCACCATTTTTGTACTTGTCAGCAAAATAATCAGAGTCGAAGCTCACAGACAAATCTGGAGGACTCACATAAACATTTCCATTGTCTATTGTGACCTTATGAATCCTTTGTTTGACTCCTTTTGATTGCCACTTTGGTGTTGGTGATGGTTCCAGAGGATTTATTCCTTCATACAAGCCTTCTCCTGTTTCCAAGGTAATCCTAAACTTATGCCAAGGACAAACAATACACGCTTGTCCATCGATATCCTGCAGGAAGGAGAAGAAGGAAAGATAGCAAGACATCTTCTAGAACAAAAAGTATATTTGATAATTTGGTTGTATGGCTGTTTGCTGTAATATGTATATGACTGTTTTTTTTCAATATATTGTTCAGATAAAAGCATTAGAAAAAATCCATTAGAGTTTTCACATAACTCTATGCCTCTGCATTATTTTTATTTTGCTTACATACCTCTATTTCTCCACGACATAAAGGGCCTCCTTCATCTGAAACATGGCAGAACACTGTATTAATTTAGGCAGCAGATTCTATGCTTAATTCTAACAACACTGAGATCACACAGGCAAATATCTTACGGTAGCAGCGAGAGTCCAAAGCATGAAATTTCCCCTCATGGTAGAAAACAACAATTTCTCTGCCATTGATTTTGGCTGTTATTCTTTGGGACTTCTTTATGTTCTCTTCTTTGCCAATGAATATAAGGCCATCTGGCTCTGTTTCAGCTCCTTCTGTCCTTGAGCTGTCTGATTCCACATCCTTAAAACACATGTACAAATAAATGAAAAGGTCACTTATAAAGAAATTCACATATAGATTTCATGTGGGGAGAGGGAGAAAAGATTTCAGTGAAAGACTATCAACATGCAGAGGTAGAAAAGGAAGAGAGCTTGGTAATAATGTTCGGTTGGTGTGTTCACTAACAGAACTAACAGGACAAGGAAAATCAGCTGTTGGAAGCCTGATATCTAAAGCTGAGGCAAGATAAACTCTCAATCACTATTCATTTACTCTGCACCTAAACAAACTTCACCTCTCAAAACCTATGTGAAAACAAATACAAGGATGGCAAACGTAAAATACTATACATTTCAGGTATGCAATGGATAGATTTACATGTAAATCCAACACTCTCGACATAATATTATGGCTAGAAATATTAAGTGATTTAAGTTAATAAAAAGTTATTTTGAAAAGGAAAGAAAACATTATTGAGTAGCTGTATTCAACCTGACATTTTTAGCAAATGTGCCTGCCTTTCCTTCCCTCTTCTTACGTATTTCAAACATATAACAGACTCAACCTCTCACAAGAGAGAATATAAGAGGTTTTATGACAAAAGCAACGTTCCCATTTAATTTACTTACAATTTGCTATTGTGTTCCAGTTATAATCAAATTTCCAATACAACATCGATTCCTCAGAAAAATGAGGTTTAAACAGGCCTTTATAAACACAGAAAGAGGAACCATGGAGGGGAGGGAGAGGTGGGGATGTCTCTCAGGCTGCAGGGGGGTGCAGAGCCACAGAGAGCTGCACTGTACCTTTGGTCCACACCAGATTGCAATGGAGATGAGAAAACAGATGAAGAAATGAAGGCTGAGGATGATGAGATCCAGCATCGCCTCTTTTCCCGGTGTCTGTCACCACTGCCCTGCCGTATTCCCATATGTCACAAAGTGCTTTGCAGCCCCTCTTTAAGTGCAAGCAGGAGGCAACTGGGCCAGGCCCTAGAGCACCCTATGGCAGGACTTCAGAGGCTCAAACGTCAGAAACCGGCTCTGCCAGGGCTGATAAGAGCCAGGGACGCTCTGGGGCTGGCCTGATAAGAGAAGAGTACAGCTTCCAGCTCCCCCTGCTGCTGTCCTCACCGTGAGCCCATGCTACTGCTGCCTGCTCCCAAAACCCTGCTCAGAGCCACACATGGTGCATCCTCAGGACCAGCATCTGCAGGTTTGCTCATGAACCACTTCGCTGGGAAAGAGTGGTTTGAGTGACAGTGTGGCATTTCAAAGTCCAGTTGTTAACTGATCTGCACATGATCAACTGCTAAAACCAACTCCCTGCTTTCCAGTTCGAGGAACTACCACCCAGTCTTACCCAGAACGTGAAACGTCACTGCCAGACTCACAGGACGATCAAGTGTGGCTTTCACACTTCATTTTTTTCAAGAGATACACAAACTAATCACAGGAACCAGAGTAGGAAATCCCCAATTTTTAATATCACCTTTTGGCTGACTCCCTCTATAAACTTTCCAAATTGACAAAGATATTGAAATGCAGAAGCTTGTAGTTAAAACCTCTCTTAATAAGACACCTCTAGAAAACCCTGTGTGTATAAATACATACATCTATAGAAACAGAAACACACACACATACATATTTGTGTGCACACACATCTGTGTGTACCTCCTGATCAGTATTAGAGTACACCTGACCTCCAGCCCATTTTGCCATGACTTCTTACACTCAGCTTGCATTTTGCACACATAAATTATCCAGGCTCCCATTCTGAAACCTGACTGAGACCATCAGCCCCTCGTGGACTCTGAGTGGCCTAAACTGCACAAGCAATCAGTAGCCAACAGGTTACTTGCACAGCTGATACTCGCCCACTTATCTACAAACAAGTGTAGACTTAGGATTACACTGGCACATCAGGGGCCCTCCAAAAGGAAACCCCCAAGGCAACTTTCTTCCCTTAGATAAGGGGAAATGGGTCACATCACCCTCTCACAGACCCCATTTCAGAATCCTGAGCTGCTGGAGCAGCTCCAAGTGGGCACACTTCAGTCGGTAAGAGGAAAGGCAGTTTCCAGGCTTATACACGGCAAGTTAGCCTTTACTTTTTAACAGTTTTTCTCCTGATATTTTCTTAAGAGTTTGGCTGCTTTGATGTTTTCTGAGTCGCTGCAGACAGGACGGATGGAATTGTCCCTGCTGCCAAGTGCCATCTGGTGGGAGCGACAAAGAGGTTTGCGAGCAGCGTAAGGGCTCTGTCTCCAGCTGGAAACAGAGATGGATTTGTGAATTGTGGCAATTCATTGCTGCACCCTGCTATGAATAATTTTCCCCCATTTTGGGGAAAAAGGAAAGATATCCCCGCTGCTCTCTCCGGCTGTCCTTCGGGGGATGCTCCGCTGTGGGTGTGAGGAGAGCCCGGGGCTGTTTGGAGGAGGATGCTCGGCCGGGCAGGGCAGCCCATATATGTATATGTGTGTGTGTATATCTCTATATAAATACACACAAGCCTCCGGAGGCTCGGGGAGGGTCAACAGAGCGGCGGCTACCCCGCTGACCATGGGTGAGGAGAGATGGAGGAGGGACCCCTCACCCCACATCTTCAGCCGCATTGCCCCAGGCATCCCCCCGGGGCGGAGGGCGGACGCCGTCCTGCTGCTGGTGCCCGTTTCTTTTATCTTAACTCTTAGCTTTGGCTGAGCTTGGAGTCCATATTATTTTATTTTATTTATTTTATTATTTTATTTTATTTTATTTTGTTGTGTTTTATTTTATTTTGTTTTATTTTATTTTATTTATTTTTTTATTTTATTTTATTGTGTTTTATTTTATTTTAGTTTAGTTTAGTTTAGTTTAGTTTAGTTTAGTTTAGTTTAGTTTGGTTTGGTTTATTTTATTTTGTTTTGTTTTGCTTTGCTCTGTTTTGCTTTGTTTTGTTTTATTTCGTTTTGTTTTGTTCCCCCCCAGACATTTTGATGCCCAACTTACAGAAGCATGTAAGATCAGCAGGATGGCAGTTACTACACGAATTGCCTGGAAGTTATTCCCATTCAGAATCCGAGCTTTTGTTATCATTACAAAGCCTTACCAATATTCTATTTGTGGATTTTGGATATGTCATGCAGAAATAAAACTGGCCAGTCCAGAAAAATTTTTTTTTTTTTGGTGTGGTTTTGTGGTGGTTTTTTGGTGGTTGGTCTTGTTTAAACCCACTAGATGACTGTGGATGTGACCACTTAATTTCAAGCAGTTTGCTGCAATTCTTGCATTAGTTAACTAGTGAGATGCACAGACTGAGTAGGGGACTCTAACAGGCACACTGCAATGGGATGTATATGTCTAAAACCTGCCCTGCTTGTAGCAAAAACACAGTTATAGTTATTCCTACCTGTTATATTTTAAGGCAATGAAGGAATATTGCTCTGAGACTGTATTCTCTTCATTTAGCTCTGTTGCTGTTTGTAACATTTTCACTGTGCTCACTGAACCAGCTGATTTTTCAATTTTTTTAAATTTTTTTTTTTTTTTGTCATTTTGGCCTTACCAATAAAGCCAAACCGATTCTTTTCTGCGATGTGAGAGCCCTGTTTCTGGGCAATCAGGCAAGAGCAACCTGCAATGTTTATAGCTGGTAGCATACGTGTTATCAAAACCCTCAGTATATCGATGACAACCCCTGTGTGCAAAAACGATTGACAAATCAAGGCAGGTGACATCAAAGGCTCGGTGGCTGTTTTTAAGTAATAATGGTGAAGCCTAAACCACCCCCTGCAGACAGAAAGAGGCTGCAAAGCACATTCCCAAGGCACCGGTCTAGTGCAGGATCACATCTATTTTGGCCGTTCCTGACAAATGCTTTGAACGTAATCAATTCTAGTGGCAGAGTTTAGATAGCTTGGCAGACTCTTTTCATGCTTAAATACTTGGAGATCTTAACCTTTTCCCTCCAAATTATTCATCAGAATAGGCCCGCCTGAAAGCCAAAATAATTTCTTTTTCCTGCTCTTGGTGGCAGCATTTTCCATGCTGTGAATCCTTAGTCACTGCAGAGGACTCCTCAAGGTTTCTCTGACAGCTGATACCAAATACAATTCCAGGTCCCTTATTTGTATTATTTCCCTCCAAATGCTCTCATCTGTTTATGACCCTTCTTAAAAGATAAAGACACAAAGCAGAGTCAATACCCTGAGCATTCACTGCAGTTAATAAAACAGTTGCCTCTTGTGCCTTACAAACTCCTTTAAATCATACTCACACGTCACTCGCTTCCTTTTTCACCACATCATGTGGTTTGCTAATGGTCTGTTTCAATTTCTCTAAAATTTCCAGGCATATTGCACTTTTTTTGAGCTGCAAAAATGCAACCTAGATAGTTTTTTGGTGACCATTTTAGTGTTTTTCCCTTTCCTTTTTATTTTGACTTCAAACTAGTCCATTATAATTTACCTAACTTATTGTAGATATTTTTTTCCAGCTAATCAAGACTCCTTTGGATTTTAGCCTATCCCCAGGAGCACTGGTAGCTCTTCCAGGGTGCATTTTCTCTTGCTTAACAAGAAAAGAGTGCACACTCCTGCCTACAATTTCTTCCACAAAAAATACCAAACAGCACTACATTGAATTCTTGCAGACCAATTATATTATTTGGGGAAAAGGCATAAGTAAAAACCAAGAGTTTTAAAAGTCATTATGTATATAAATAGTTGATATAAAGAGTTGGAAGACAAAGCTATTCAAATTTTATACCCCATTTTCAACTGGATAATTGGTTCAAAACACTTGAGAAGAGAGATAAATAAATACTTGAGAAGGAGATAAATCTTTTGTTCTGCTTTTAGAAAATCACGGTAAAACAATACAGGATTTTTCACTGGCTTTCACTGCCAGAAGTGCAGCTTTATCTCCTGTTCCATGTTCCCTCCAGAAACTGCAGTTTACACATGACAATTCTGAAAGAACAGGTTTTCCAGTCTGTATTGCAAAGAATGTTTTCCTGAGCAGTAGCTTGAAAGATCCCAGGTAAACCTTCAACAGTAACTTCCAATGTTTAGTTTTAATAAGATTAATTTCCTACATGTTTTATAACAGGTCACTTCAAAAATTTACTACTGACTTTAATTTCCATGTGTGTTTAGGTAATTTAATGTCAGTCTTATGTCTTTGGTTCTGTGCCTCACAATGAGTGGCTGCATATCCAAGGAGGTAACAACTATATCCATTACCATAACTTATTAATATATTATTGCATATTATCATGCTTGTCCAGATCAATGAGACATTTCCTATATGGAATCTTTATCACATTTCTTCCACGTGACCCTTCATAATGGAAGTTTCTTTGATAAGCTAATGAACCTGCCACCCTTTGAGGTTTAATATTATTCCTGCATTCATTTGCACTATCATTTCTATAGTAAACTGTTAGGTATGACTGCTTGCAAAGATTATTTGTATCTAAACATCATTTTTATGTATCTAATAATTCCCTGTAGTTGTGTTGATGATAGTAACAGCAATAAGGAAATTGTTTTTGTAAAAAGCCAAATATCTCACAGAGTTGAAAAAATATAATGTGCCACAAGAAAAACATACATTCAAAATATTCTTTCCAACTTCTGTACCAGCGAGGGAACCTGCAAACCCCCGGGAATCCTGGTTTCCAATCCTAGAGGGTTGGAAATTCCCGTCTGTGCCACAGAAGGCAGAGCTCAAAGGCTTCAGCCCAGATTAATGTATAGACACCAAGGAGATGCACAGGTCTGGCTTCCAATTAAGTGTGGAGGGAACTGGACAGCAACCACAAAAAATGTCAAAAGGCAAGGATGCACCATAGGTAAAGCTGTTATCATTACTTTTGTGTCGTTTTTACCATAACTATTAACAGTGATTTCAACAGCAGAATAACAGAACGACAGAAGGCCTGACACTACATTCAGGGTGAAGGACTTCAGGCAGTATCTCCCTTATATATAAAATCAGTGGAAGGTGGAAGTTTCTCCTTCCTGTGCCTACACCCCTACATCCCTATAGAAGCCTGTTAGGATTTTTTTTCCCCTCATAAAGTGTGGAAAAGTAATTAAGTCTTTGAAAGTATTTTATCATTCTAACATTGATGAAAGTACCTGACTTCTTAATTCAAGAATCTCATATTAGAATGCAAGGAAGTTCTTGTTCTTTCAAATCAATAAATAAAAGTAGTGTAGATTAAGACCAATTTGCATTTGCATTTTTATGTATGAAAACCTTACTGCAAACTAGGAAGAACTCTGAATGCTCAATTAATTCTTTCTTCTAAACTGTCAATAATATGCTGCTAAGGAAGACTTAAAGAATAACCTTACTGTTTAGTCTGTCATCCATGCCCTAAATTTTTCTCCCTCGAGATCTGCTTTGCCAGTCTGTCCCGTTCACAGCTATTTCCATAATTTCAGTCAACACTTGGCCCTCTGTTAGTTCTTTAGTTAGTTCCTTACTTCCTCTTGCACATGAATCACATAAAACATGCCATGTTTTACTGCAGTTACTGTGCCTCTGATTGGTTCTTGTGATTACTTTGCAGAGTAATCTTGCAAAAGACTTCATCTTGCAAAAGATTCAAAAGCTATCCAGTTATTTGTCTTATAGACTGGGTAAGCAACATCCATATGACTTATTCCCAGGCCTTTTTTTCTTCCCGCTTGCCCCCCACTTCAAAGACCAGCCTATTAGTATTTTCTTAAAAAAAACAAACAGAACACTACCTAGGAAGCATGTTGTCTGTCCCTGTACATACAGCATAATGAAATGCTTTCAGTTTTCTCACTTCTTGCTCTGAGAACTCTCCCGTGCAATTCTTGGTGTACAATGAGTAATGATCTCCTGGGTGCACCTCTGCAACCACTTAGGCATTTCAATAGCTTCCTAAGTTACATAAAGGTAACAAGAAATTACAATATTTAGCAACTAAATTTAATGCATTAAAAAGAAAACAAACAAACGGAAACTAAACAAAAAAACCCAGATGTAATTTAAAGCCTTTTACTATAAATTTATAGTTTTCAGTCTGTGGTCCAAGAAACACCAGGTGCTAATCTGTTGCACAGCACTGCTACCTCCTCCATGTTATCCCTCTGCTTCCACAGATATCCAGCTATTTTAAAAGACGCCTGCAAGAATCAGCTGGAAACAAAGCCTAGGAGCTAGAAACACATGCATAACTGCAGAGTAATCTTCTAGAATTTTACTCTACAGAAAGTACAGAAACACTGACATAGCATCTCATTAACTGTAGCATAACTACGAAACCATAAAGACTGGGCACTATGTGAGGCTGCAGAACAATATGGAAATTCACTTAGTCTGGAAAGGTCTTCAGGACAGTGCCTGACAGACCTTGACACCTTGATAGAAAGAATTCAGTACATTAGACCAATTTTATAGTACTCTTCTCTTTGCTTTTACAGGAGTCAATCCATTTAGTTATTAAGTTTAAGATAACCCTGTTGTTTGTCTGTGGTAATTCAGGGCTATGAAAGAAGCCACACGAAAGAAGCAAAATGCAGAGGACCATCTGTTCAACAACACAGGGTTTCACAAGCATAGTGTGTTGGTACTCTGCTGTGTATTACTCCCCAGCAGACTTAGAATTTAATTCAAGTTCTTCATCGATGCACTCAAAAGAGAGATTGATCTTTTTAATTTTCAAAACACAGTTGCACTCCAGAAAAATCAGCAAACCATCAGTAAATGGTGGTTCACATACTGGGAATGTGTGAGTGGTGATGGAAAGGTACCTCAGCAAAGCATGGAGTTTAATCTAACTGGAATAAGGATGAGAAAAATGTAACAGAGATGTTAAAACTCTGTCTGTGACTTGAAAAAAAAAGGAACCCTGCTTTCCAAGACACATCTAACCTAGATATTAATACCTAGAAGGTTTTCCTTCATGTCAAATCTAGATTTCGTTTTTTGCAAATGTCTTCTGCCCATACTCTCCTTATTCCCAACAGCGTCTCACCATTCCTAGAAGAAAAGAACCACAACCCCATTACAATGACATTCACATTTCTCAGCCTTCATTTGTATATCCTTGTTTCCAAGTATTTCTGATTTTGTTGCACTCAAGAGATTTTACAGTTCTCTGTAAATAAAGAATAGATAGGCCAGACAGAAAAGGCCATGAGATGCATAAATTCTATAAGCTTTTTTTTTTTTTTAAGTAAACATAATTTGTTTTCAAACCTAATATTCAGTTCTTCATCAGCAGAGAATGCTGACACTTTTATGCAGTGAAAGCTGCATAAGCCATTTACATTTTTAGGGTAGATAGTAGCACCTGGAGACATAACATGTATACCTACTACTTTGAAATTTATTTCATAGTAAGTATTATTTGTTAGTTTTCCATATAACAAGAGTTTTCTCTATTCTGAAAACACTGAAAAGCTACAGCAGCACAGAAGAGGTTAACAGAAAAGAGATTTCTGTTGTGTCGTATTAATTCAAATTCAAGGTTCATATATTCACAATACACCCCAGACAGAATGATTACAAAAGCATCACTTCTAACAAGGACCATGCAGACTGTTCCAAACCATGAACTTCAGATCAGTACAGAAAATAAAAACAGCTAAGTATAGCAACAATTTCCTTCTGTTTAATATCAGCGAAAAGCCTTGCTGATACTGTGACTATAGGGCTTTAGGAGAACGTGAGGGCACAGGATAAAAGCAAAGAGGTGACATTTGAACACAAAGCTCTGCTCCACATTTGCTTCTGCCCAGCTTCACTGGCCCTGTCTCTTCTCCTCTGCTCATACTTCCACCTCTCTTCTCTCACTCCAACTTGGCCCAGCAGTAGAGATGTACTCGATACTGGAGGCATCCTGCCACCCCTGCTCAAAGAAAGCATCTTGGTAGAAAACTTCTCCATGTGGAACTTCACCAACTGACCATTGTCTGGGGGAAGTGGAGAGGGAAGTGCTGACCCCTTCTCCCTGGCATTCATGACAGGACACATGGAAATGACTCAGAGCTGTGTCAGGGCAGGTTCAGATTTGACGTGAGGAAGCATTTCTTTACCAAAAGAGGGGACAAACTCTGGAACAGGTTTCCTTCAGAGGAGTTCAATGCCCCAAGTCTGTGAGTGTCCCAGAAGAATTTGGACAGTGTTTTTAATGTGGCTTTAACTTTGGGTCATCACTGAAAGGATCAGAGAGTTGGGTTTGATGGTTGTTGCAAGATTTTTCCAAATTAAGTAATCTTTTCTTTTCTTTTCTTTTCTTTTCTTTTCTTTTCTTTTCTTTTCTTTTCTTTTCTTTTCTTTTCTTTTCTTTTCTTTTCTTTTCTTTTCTTTTCTTTTCTCTTTTCTAATTCATTAACATACTGTTTTGGTGGAGGTTCTCAGGTCATATTTCTACCCAACTCAAGAGAATATTGTGGCTGATTATTGTGTAAAGAGTTGCAAAGTTCTTTGGGAATAAAAAATTAAAGTAATCAGACCAGAAAAAGTCTCTTCCCTGCTGCTTAAGGTGAGTCATTTGAATAGAAGTGAGAAAAACATCATTTTCCCCATTATCAGCTCCACACGAGGTGGATAATGGGTTTGTTCTGGGCATATGCTGGGGCTTTTAATAGAAATTCTCCCAAATAACTGTCTCAGGCTGCTATTCAACTGCAAGAAATACTTATGATCATCCTCATTACTATTATTACTGTACCACCAGCATTACCATCACAATTATCCATCAAAACATCCGATAGCTCAATTGTAGAAGATCCCAAAGGACACAACGGAAAGAAAAATCCAATTTCCAATTATCCTGTTGGAGCTGAAACGCTCTCATTATGATCAGACCTGTTCTACAGCATCAGAGAGATTGAATGCTTGTGAGAGATTCTGTCAGATAAACACTGGCACAGCACCTGAAGAACAACAATTCTCCCACTGAAATCTGCAATGCTTTTTAAATAAGAAAATGCACTTTTTTCCTTTTTTTTTTCAGTCTGAAATAACCATTTCAAACGAAAGCTATATTTAACATTACATTCTCCTATATTAAACATTAGACATTAGATAAAGTATCAGGTGCATAAGTTTCTTTCTGTCTTCATCTTTTTCAGAATACAGATCAGACAATATAAGCCTTCCTATCAATTTCATACTCTGGTCTTTTTGTAGCTTAGGAGATATGCTTCCAAATTTACATTTCAGATTTTACTATAAGAATTTTCTGTAATAATCTCTGGGAGTAAAAAGCCTCTTCCCCCCACGGCAATTGACCTTAAACAGGTGAGTCTTCCAGAGGGAGCATCACCCACCACTGAAGCAGGCACGCCTTCAAATGAAAGCCCAGACTTTCGAACAGCCTGCAGGATTTGAAGCATTTAATTTTTCAAAAAAAAATCTGGTAGTTTCAACAGTACCCAACACTTCCAGTTCTCTATTAGTGTTGTAATCAAAATGATTAATCTGCCTTTGACAGATAGCATGGAGCTTATGTTGGATTCCTTAAGGAGGGCTCCGATGAGGCAGAGAAACCAAGGCTTTCCCTTTCCTGAGTAAGGTAGGTCCAATATGCTGGGTGAGCAGAGAGAAGAGTGGCGAGAAAATGGTAAAAGATTTGCTGGTTTTACCTGTTCACAAGGGGATATACGAAGTATTTGGGAATAAAAAAAACAATCTTCTCTACCTGTCTTGATAGATATTGGATTTATTGATACAAATTTATGAATAATAAATTCACTGTAATAAAACTACTAGAAATTCATAAAAGCATAGCTACTGGTTCCTGTATCCTTTTAGCTGGGCTTATCTGGAATTGCAGTATGTTTTATAATTATTAAAAGCCTGCGTGAATCAATGTGTGAGGCTCAATATCTTAGTCAAATTTTTCGTCTGTGATTACAGGAACTACCCATCCCATCCTTAGCGCTCTTGGAGCACACTTTGGCAAGAATAAAAGCGTTTATCGACCTTGCTTTCCCTTCTGCTTTCCAAGCTGACGGGAGAGGGCTCATCCCACCCAGCGGCTCAGCTCCAGGAGCGGCTGCCGTGTCCCGCCGCAGGTACCGCACCTGACTGCGGTGCTTGACGGCTGACCTGTGCCAGGTGCAAGCACGAAACACATTCCCGGGAGCAAAGCCGAGGTCGATTTGGGGCTCAAGGGTATCAAACACCCTAGAGTGCCCTCGCTGCCGCAGTTCCCGCTGCCGTTCCGCGCTCCCCACCAGGATGTGCCCGTTCTCCCCCGGGATGTTCCCGTTCTCCCTCGGGATGTGCCCGCCCCCCCTCGGAATGTGCCCATTCTCCCCCGGGATGTTCCCGTTCCCTCCCAGGATGTGCCCGTGCCCCCCCGGGATGTTCCCGTTCTCCCCTGGGATGTTCCCGTTCCCTCCCGGGATGTGCCCGTGCCCCCCCGGGATGTTCCCGTTCTCCCCTGGGATGTTCCCGTTCCCTCCCGGGATGTGCCCGTGCCCCCCCGGGATGTTCCCGTTCCCTCCCGGGATGTTCCCGTTCCCTCCCGGGATGTGACGGTTCCCCCCCGGGATGTTCCCGTTCCCTCCCGGGATGTTCCCGTTCCCCCCCGGGATGTTCCCGTTCCCTCCCGGGATGTTCCCGTTCCCTCCCGGGATGTGCCCGTTCCCTCCCGGGATGTTCCCGTTCCCTCCCGGGATGTGACGGTTCCCCCCCGGGATGTTCCCGTTCCCTCCCGGGATGTTCCCGTTCCCCCGAGGGATGTTCCCGTTCCCTGCCGGGATGTTCCCGTTCCCTCCCGGGATGTGCCCGTTCTGTCTCTTTCTGAGAAACCACTGTGGTTTCCCAGCCTCATCCAATTTAGACAGATTATTGTTTGTATAGTTTTTCAATGGGGATAACTATTTTGCATGTAACTCCGCCCATAAACAGACAGGTTAACATCATATACATAGAAATGATCTAGATAGTTTTTGACATGACCTTTCAGGAAACCAAACTTTAAACTGATGAATGAATGCTCTGTATTTGGTTATCTTTCAAGTATCTTGAAAGTTCTTACATTTAAACGGTTTTAAAAAAGAAGAAAAAGAGAAGAAAAATAAATAGTAGTAGTATTGCATATATAGCAGTATTTGGTAACAATAAACGTGGAAATTCCAGCTTCTTAAATGGACTTTTAGAAATAGCTGTTTCCCAATGATTTAATCTCATAATTACATATTGTTTATATAAAATTTACTTAAGGAAGTACTTACGAAAATGCAAGCAAATTTTTAGAAGTATACTTTAGAAATATATTTGAGAATATACTGTACTTGCTGATTCTAAAGATACAAGAAGTTGTTACACTTAGTTTCTGGATTGTCTTTTATCTTAGTTTTTGAGTCACAAAGGGGTAATCAAGTTTTGACTGTGGCGTTTCGAAGGCTCATTTGGAGGCAAAATAGTTTGATATAGACCAAAACAGTGCATGGTTATTATGACAGAGTTAAAAAGCGGGAATGCCTCTTTGCTGTCCTTAAATGATTACACTTTTTGGCTCCCTGGCTGTATTTGGAAGTGGGGTTTGCTTTAAGTGTGCGAAGGGAGAGGAGCACCGTGGGCCACACAGTGACAGTGACAGACTGGACATGGAAAAGGCTGGCAAGAGAAACTCTTGGGCCCCAAGAAGCCCTCGAGAACATGCCCAGTGCAAAATGTCTCTTGAAAGCAGTTCACTGCTTAGCAATTCCTTTTTTATCCTTTTAGTAGGATATAAACAATATTTTGAGTTCAGTATGTCTTTTTATAAGAATCAATTATATGTCAATTTAATTTAGTATCCATAATGTGAAATAGGAAGGTAGGGACAACATTAAAGAGATAACTGGAGATGTGATACGAAATAAAGAATATGAGGAAGCCTCAAATAACTGCAAGGTAATTATCTTATTACTATGGAAAGTAATAATTTTTTGCACATTTTGTTTGTTGCTCCTACCCCATCTGTAAAGCAATGCAGTGTGGAGTACCTTATTGACATAATGGTTGAAATTGATTTTCAGGTTTCATTTTCATAACTTCATTGATCATTCATGTTAGTTGAGTGCAGGTGAACTTTTATTTCCTTTCCTTTTGCATTTGTTTACATGTGGTGATAAAAATACGAAGAGTAGAATGCTAGTGTTAAAAATCCCTTTTCAATCTAGACCTCACAGAGGAGCTTTGAGTGCTGAGTTCCAGGTGTGGTTACTGACAGAATTTACTCTATTTTTCCAAAACATTACTTAACCTCTACTATTACCTGACTGAATAGTTCACTAAACTATAATGACAAAACTCAGGCCATAGATCTGTAAGATACATTTCACTAATTTTTCACTTAAAATTCTGTAATTTTAGGCAGTCTTGAAGCAAGACAAAAATATCTACAATTCTTAGTAATTTATTGGCCTGACAGCTGCTAGTTCACAGCAACCTGATTAGGCCAAAGGAGAATATAAGAAGGCTATTGGTCTTGACCCAAACCAGTTACTGTCAATTATGGTCCAAATCCACTTTTTCTCTCCCTGAAAAGTGTAAATATGGACTTGAATACAGGAAAAAAGCAGAGCTAAGGCTTGGATCATGTTTTCTTGAGGCCCTTAGTTCTGTGGTAGCTTTGGAGAAGCTGAGGTTTGTATTATTTTTGTGCCCACTGAAACTTTAGTTTCAGTATATTTAAGTTTGTATTTATTGCCTAGGCTAGACAGCAGTGAAGCTTAGAAGGGAAAACATAAATTGAAACAAATACAGGGAATTTGTCAGTGTTTGGAAATTTCTCTGCTTTTAACTGAAGAAACACTTGATAATTCTTCTCTGTTTAACTGGTTTATCTAGTTCTTCCTGTTTATCTTGTTTTTCTAAATTTCAGCATGAAGTTGATTGTTACTGAATTTTGTTAAAGTATTTAAATGTACTTAAAATATTAAATGTGCAATTTAATATACAATACATTATATATATAATATATACACAGTATATATATACATTATATATATACAATTTAATAAACAATACATTTAAAATTGCCATCTACTGGTGAATCTCCTGCCTGTTGCAGTATATAGTTACCATGTACTTGGAATGTCTTTTGGAGATTTGCACGACATACAAGGTTGAGCATTAAATCAGTCTTTGATAGTAACAATCTCTATTTTTCTAAAGGTCTTAGTTATTTCAATATAGATACCTTTTTAAAGTGTAATTGTTGGTGCCTGATGTAAAGGTGCCTGATACTGAAATTACTTCGTTTAGATTCTGCCTTTTGTTACTATACAAAACAGTATGAAGCTTGGATCTAGGTCTTCATGGCATGACTTAAAGTGCTTTGTAAATTGTCTGTTGTGCAGGCAGGATTATGTAATATATACAGGTTTCACATAGTTGGTAATTCACTCAGGAAGCAAGGAAAGCTTTTCACTTAAAATAAGAGGACTCAGAAGGCTGTGCAGAAGTATCAAGATACCTTCTGCTCAGAGATTACTACATTAACACTTGACTTCATAGAAGTTTTGTAGACAGAACTTGTTCTCATGACATGTAACCTTTAACACTAAATCTTACTTTATTATTATAACAAGGTAATTGTCAAGTTCCTATGAGAACAACAAACAAACAGATGTCAAAGGAGACTTAGAAGAGCAAAAGCTCTTGGAACTCTGTGTAAGGCAAAGGATATTGAATACCAAAATTCACTCTTAGGATTTCTAATTCAGTGGATGCCATGGCTGATACACAGATTAGGTATTATTTTTAAAAAAGCCTTGTCACATTGGTGTGTCAGGATGCTGTTACTGTATAATGTTTATTGATCCTGTCCATCTTGATAGGGCAAATACTGGAATAATTGTACTTGAGATTAGTAGCTAAGAGAATTCGGTTATCCTCTGTCCTCTGAATAAACTCAGTGCTTTTAAGCATTTAGCTCTGCTAGTTCATTGTCTGCATTAATCAGTAGGCTTGTTTTTCCCTGCTTTAAGATCATAGAATATGCGTCATCCTATTCATAGAGGTACAGTTCTAGACAAATCTGACTCTCAGATGTCACTGTAACTGACTGGAGTGTCCATTTCCTTAATTTAAAATTTTTTCAGAAAGAAAAATAAAATCCCTTAAAGTAATTGCTTTCTTTTTAGTCAGTTACAGCAACAGCGAGCAAAGGTTTTAGGATATTCAGCAGCATTTGTTTGGCAGTTGAACCTACTACTAATTACTGGCTAGAATTTGAAAGCCATTTTTGTATTTTCTGGAAAACTCAGCATGTTTGCATGGGATTTTCTTCCTCCTTTCTAGTGGTGTCAGGCAGAAATGATGTATGTAAGAAGCTTGTGGAACTATATTATCAAGAAAATAAATATTTAGAGGTAGTTTGAGTACTTCACTGTCTACCTGCTAAGAAGAAATTTCTTTTTTTTATGAGAACTACCTATTTTTCCTCAGAGTATAAAGAGGAGAAAGTGGGATTCCTACACAACATAGACTCGATTGCCTGGGCTTTGTGTGCTGCCTTCCATTCAAATGATGACGACAGGCAAAGTTGCCCCAGGGCACCCTTAGCTTTGACCCACCCAGCGCTCCCAAAGTCCCCGTCAGCAAGGCCTTGCAGAAATAATCAGTTTACCACGAGGTGGAGCTGTTAAATGCAGTTAAAGAGGGTCCCGTTTTCTCTTTTTCAGCTCTATTGATTTTTTTCCACCCTGAAATTTCAACATAGGCGGCTGCTGCTCTTGTCTTTGTATTCATAGTGCTAGAGATCCAATGAGGCTTTATGTTTTTCTTAAGGGTTTATCCAAGAGCTGTCTGGGTCTGCTTTTACTGTTCATATCATGCAAGAGCCAGAGTCAGAATTTGTGCTCTTGAGGTCACATCCCTTATTTACTGTACCTTGGAAGGCGGACACAATGCCCCGGGATTTGCTATTGCTCAGCTGGAAGCAGGTAAATATGTTAAAATACTTTAAACATTAATCCGTTGTCCAGCCTAATATGGTAATGACAGTAATATAGTTGACAATACCTGGAAAACTTGCATCAGACCTCCAGTTCTTTAAAGAGTGACAGAGTGGTAAGTTTGTCCCTGTTGACAGGTGGCTGAAACACATCAGAAACTCACACAAATGAAACAGGAGGAAGAAGATGGAAGAAGATGCTCTGGTGACTGAAATACATTATACAGAACCTGGTTAATATGACTGAACAATAATGTTTCTGACTCCTACTCATCCAGATACATACACAGGTACAATGCAGCTGGACTTAAAATGGAGCTTTAAAAGTAATGAGAATCTTGTGGCTATTTGTCTCATTAAGGTTAATTTGTATTAAACTGCTCAGGAAAACTGGGTAATTTGACTTCTTGCCTTGCGTGCCATACCACCCCTGTCCCCTCTGGCCATGCTAATTGTATAGTTCTGTATGGGTCTGCGTTGTGTATAACCATTTTTATACAGAAGTCAGTGTATTTACACAAAGCAGACCATTATCTTTATCTATCTCTCAATTCCTATGCAAACCTGTGGTAAGTGCTTCTTTTGCTATTTTTTTCAATTGTTTCAGTTGTTTGATTGGGATAATGAACAGACGGAAGCTATAGTAAAAATACTGAAATGCAGTGTCTTAGGAACGTAAGGGATAAGCTAATGAACAATCTAATATTTATCATTCTCTATTTCTCAAGAATGTTCTGTTAGTTCTCCTAATCTCTTAGTTTGTGTTTATCTTGGTATAATAAAGCTTGTAATTTAGTATATGAATATGTTTATCACATTAAATATTTCTAATTGAGTTTACAGCAAGCTTTTCATTTTTCTGGAAAATAATTATCAAGGAATTACAGAGTAGCACTTCCAATGCTGTATTTGAAGTAGCTCCCTCAGAAGATGTGCATGGTTTTTGGCTACTTATGCACTGCTTTCTAATACATCACACTGCTCTGTGGATCCAGCACTCTTGATACAGCATGCTTGAATGAGTATGATTTCAGGCAAATGCACAGAATAGCTTAAAGGCTTAACTCTGTAAGTGTGTGTTTCTCAGGAAAACTGCAGATAAAAAATGTGCACAACAAAAGGCCAACAAAATACACCATGCTGTTTTTCTCTGATTTTGTTTCTCTTTCTCCTTTTGCCCTTTGTAGGCTTTGTGCAGTTGCCTTCCAGATCTGTGGGTATTTAGAGAGGGCCAGGGGTGTTTGTCACTCTCCCTCCATACATGGATGCATACAGGCACCACTTTGTAACCTGTTAGGGGTGAGATGGTGTGAACTGGTAGTGATCTTTGCCACTTGCCATGAAGTCAGCAGAAATGTAATTATGTGCAGTAAGCTTTTAACAGAACTTGTAATTGTAAAAGAAGAGCTGGTATAACAAGCTGTAATACATTTCCTTTTTCAACTCAAGTTGCCTTTGGTGCACTTCTCTCTGGGCAGTGCCACTGGAGCAAGGTGCAATTAGTGAACCTTTGGAATTGAAACGGGAGTTGGTTGGTGTCATTGGGAGCAATTAGCAGATGTCCACCTTAGGATTCAGGATGGTTTTGGCAAGGAGTTCTGATGGGGGCTGGGGGAAAACAGGCAGGTCTGCCCAGCTGATCCCCTGGTTGCATGAAGACAGGGCAAGAACCTGTAAAAGGGTTTGGGCAGGTGGCAGAACCACAGGTTTGGGGAGAAGGCGCTGCAAGGAAAGCTTCAATTGCCATTGGGAAAGTGGGCAAAGAAAAGAAAGCCCCTGTCCAAGAGGGCATCTCCTTTCTTTTGGGACACCCCAACCCGAACAGCTGTATTCTTCTAGGCCTATCTCATGTCCTGTTTTGGGGTTTGAGTGTGGGCAAACCACCTGCCCATCAAGAGCCACCCTTGGTTTTTTGCCTTGGCCTCCAGAGCCGGAGGCAACCTCTCACAGTCTGCAGGAGCACTGTGCATGCAGCCAGTGTGCTGCCTAAGGAGGCTGGCTGGGCACTCTCCAGCAATCAAAGCCACAGTGCAGCCCTGATGGACACATCCCACCAGCACTCTGAAGAGATGGGATACCCTAATGCACACTGGGACCCTTTGGATAGCCCTGATTCAGGCTTAGGACATGCAAAGGAACAGCACTGTATGGATCATGGCCAAAAGTTCTGTGGCTTTCCCCCGAGCTGTGGGGAAAAGTTTCCTGATAGCAAGGCACAGGCCTGCCCACCCTGTGCTTTCCTCTGCAGGTGCTGTTGCATTGAGTGATGCAGAGGATGGGCTGAGTCACTGCCTTCTAGCCCCTAAAATGAAGAGCCAAACAAGACTGAGATGATCAGAAGTAGCTGCTGTTTCATGACGCTCCTCCAGGTGTGCTTATGGCCAAATGCACAACCAGTGCATGCACAACTTGTACGAGTTTTGCAAACGACTATCATGGACAAGAACCCCAGTTAGAAGTACAGCTTGCTTTGGAGCCCTACCAAAGCCTCTGCCTTGCTTCTAGCCCCACACTGCTTGTGTCAAAATACATGGGAATGTGAAATGGCCTTGGTTCAATGAAGAAACAAGATTCAACTAGAATTCCAGGAAGGTGTTTGTCTAACAGGGTAGGAAAAGTACTGCAGTTAGCTAAGAAGCTAGAGGCTTGGAAAATAATTGTCTACAAAACTGCATCTTGATGAGAAAGATGTAAAAATCAAACATTTTTTGGCATCAGCATGTCCCCTCAGACAGTGGGCAGAGGGCACACCACTGACAGGTGAGGCTCGTAGGTGGGAGGTTCGTGCTGCAGCCAGGCAGAGAGACCTTGAGGGACAGGAGAAGGATTGAGAGGTGACTTCTCCTCCTCCAGGAAGAGCTGGTGGTCACCAAGTTGCAGTAAGAGCCTGAGAGCTCGGCTGCCTTTGCCCCATTCCTGTCCCTGGGTCCAGGCATGGCTAGTTTTGCCAAAGCCCCAGGCCCCCCAGCCCCTTCATGCTGGAGCCACCAGCGGGTGTATGCCGATGTCAGAGGGGTGGAGAGAGGGGACACAGCAGCAGTCTGTGCCAGGGGATGCTGGGGAGGCCACCTGCAGCTCACTGCCTGCCTCTGCTCTCTGCAGCCAGGGCACAACCCTGCACCCACAGCTCTGCCTGGCCCCGGAGCAGCCCAGTGCAGCAAAAGAAGTCCTGCACTCCCATTAGATCCAGGGTTATGCAGAGTGTCAGTAATGATTCCATACGGGCCTCAATGGAAAACTGCAGTGTTTCTGCATACATTTTGCACCAAAAAGAATATAGCACCAGGTGGAGACTTCTCAGATATGCAGCTGGACACCAAGTCAGAGGTGGATGGTTAGAGGCTGTGGTCTCCTTCCTGTGGGAGCCACCAAGAAAAGGCATTTGGTAGAACATGTGTACCTGGGCAGGGCACACAGATGGCACTTATTTCCTCCCTCACTGCACTCCGGCCCAGACAGGAACTTGTGGTTGAAGATACATGCCACATTAGAACATCCTGTTTGGTGGGCTGTATTGATCACCAAACCCACAGTTAATAGCAGTGATCTTCAGGAACGTGATGTTCCTAGAAAGATCTGTTTCTGCTCTCTGGTTAAAGCATGGCAGAGTCACTGGCAGAGGACTCTGGATCTTGGAAAAGGAGGGTGGCAATAAGGCTACAGCACCCCCGGCATTACCCTGCAGCTGGCCAAATCAATGGCCTGTTCTCTGGGTCCTTGGCCAGTTCTGGGGAAAAGATGTGGCTTTGGTCTGTTTGGTTTGGCCATTCTCCACCTGCCATCCCCCCCTTTTCCAACTGAAAGCCCCCAAGAGCTGTGCCAGTGTTTATCTGGCAGCATCTCTCACAAGTGTTCAGTCTCTCTGATGTTGTAGAACAGGTCTGATCATAATGAGAGCGTTTCAGCTCCAACAGGATAATTGGAAATTGGATTTTTCTTTCCGTCGTGTCCTTTGGGATCTTCTACAATTGAGCTATCGGATGTTTTGATGGATAATTGTGATGGTAATGCTGGTGGTACAGTAATAATAGTAATGAGGATGATCATAAGTATTTCTTGCAGTTGAATAGCAGCCTGAGACAGTTATTTGGGAGAATTTCTATTAAAAGCCCCAGCATATGCCCAGAACAAACCCATTATCCACCTAGTGTGGAGCTGATAATGGGAAAATGATGTTTTTCTCACTTCTATTCAAATGACTCACCTTAGGCAGCAGGGAAGAGACTTTTTCTGGTCTGATTACTTTAATTTTTTATTCCCAAAGAACTTTGCAACTCTTTACACAATAATCAGCCACCATATACCCTTGAGTTGGGACACCATCAACCTGTATTTCATGCCCATAGAGATCCTGTGGGGGAAATCATATGGTCACACAAAGAAGTCAGTTGGTTGCTGCTTGTACTGGCATTCAAGGCTCTCTTTGCCCACATCCGTTCCAACAACACCTCAAAGGCTTTACCAAACCCCTGCTGTGTAAAGGAACACTTGTGCTCCCACAGCCTGCAGTGGGACAGGGGGAAGCAAAGGCACAGTGAGGTGATGCGAGAACAAATTCGTCATTGTCTGGGTGATTTCTGATTACCATCACAGCAGCCAAGCCGTGCTTGTTTGACACTTACCCTCTTCATACCCAACCTGACTTTCTTCATTAGGAAGTTATGGCCAGGTGAAGCACTAACATTTGACTTCGACTGCTAAAGGGTGAGGCCTGGTGAAAAAAATTACCTGAGCACCTCAATGCAAATTGTCTGTTGCTGAATTAGAAGAGACAAAAGAGATTAGAGACTAGAGACGAATAGAATAGAATAGAATAGAATAGAATAGAATAGAATAGAATAGAATAGAATAGAATAGAATAGAATAGAATAGAAAATTTTATTTGAAAAGGACCTACAACCATCATCTATTCCCTAATCCTTTCAGTGATGACCCAAAGTTAAAGCCACATTAAAAACACTGTCCAAATTCTTCTGGGACACTCACAGACTTGGGGCATTGAACTCCTCTGAAGGAAACCTGTTCCAGAGTTTGTCCCCTCTTTTGGTAAAGAAATGCTTCCTCACGTCAAATCTGAACCTGCCCTGACACAGCTCTGAGTCATTTCCATGTGTCCTGTCATGAATGCCAGGGAGAAGGGGTCAGCACTTCCCTCTCCACTTCCCCCAGACAATGGTCAGTTGGTGAAGTTCCACATGGAGAAGTTTTCTACCAAGATGCTTTCTTTGAGCAGGGGTGGCAGGATGCCTCCAGTATCGAGTACATCTCTACTTCAGGGCCAAGTTGGAGTGAGAGAAGAGAGGTGGAAGTATGAGCAGAGGAGAAGAGACAGGGCCAGTGAAGCTGGGCAGAAGCAAATGTGGAGCAGAGCTTTGTGTTCAAATGTCACCTCTTTGCTGTGCCCTCACGTTCTTGTAAAGCCCTTTAGTCACAGTATCAGCAAGGCTTTGGTAGGGAAATGTCACATTACAGGCTCAATCCTCTCAGTAGTAGCTCAGAGAGTAGGTACAATGGTGATTGGATGGGTTGGGCATTGCTGTTTTTTGACCCCAGTTTGCACATGCATAGAAACTGCAATGCCATCAGCCCACAGTGTCTTCTGGTCCATCAGGGATTTTCCATATCTGGGTAGGAGATCTCCATTTTCTTGACAGGACGTGTTTTCCATGACCTTTCAAATAAAATGAGGTATGAAACCCCCAAACAATAACTCCAAAACAAAAGCAAA
This sequence comes from Acridotheres tristis, assembly GCA_037013685.1. Lineage (NCBI taxonomy): Eukaryota > Metazoa > Chordata > Aves > Passeriformes > Sturnidae > Acridotheres > Acridotheres tristis. Next base: position 10,948,550 of record CM072919.1, read on the forward strand.
AGAATAAAAGCACAAAAAATATAAACAATTGAAGTAGAAGAAGAAAAAAGAAAGAAAAAAAGAAAGAGAAAGAAAGAAAGAAAAGAAGGAAGGAAGAAAGGGAGGAAGAAAGGGAGGAAGGAAGGAAGGAAGGAAGGAAGGATTCCAGGAAGGAAGGATTCCAGGAAGGAAGGATTCCAGGAAGGAAGGATTCCAGGAAGGAAGGAAGGAAGGAAGGAAGGAAGGAAGGAAGGAAGGAAGGAAGGAAGGAAGGAAGAAAGAAAGAAAGAAAGAAAGAAAGAAAGAAAGAAAGAAAGAAAGAAAGAAAGAAAGAAAGAAAGAAAGAAAGAAAGAAAGAAAGAAAGAAAGAAAGAAAGAAAGAAAGAAAGAAAGAAAGAAAGAAAGAAAGAAAGAAAGAAAGAAAGAAAGAAAGAAAGAAAGAAAGAAAGAAAGAAAGAAAGAAAGAAAGAAAGAAAGAAAGAAAGAAAGAAAGAAAGAAAGAAAGAAAGAAAGAAAGAAAGAAAGAAAGAAAGAAAGAAAGAAAGAAAGAAAGAAAGAAAGAAAGAAAGAAAGGAAGAAAGGAAGGAAGGAGTGAAACTGAGCACAGGTACCTGACAAAGGAGTTGGTCCCTCGTAAAGCAAGCGTGATCCAGTCCTGCCATCAGGGTGACCTCCACTCAGCCTCTCCAGTTTGCCCAACTTCTCTCCTGTCTAAACTAAAAATAACTCTTATCACCGGGGAACCAGAGACTTGTGGCCACATCAGCATGTTACAACCTTGTGTCTGCTCAACTTTTTGCAGGGTATTATCAGGCTCCACAGAAAAATTCTCCCTCTTCTCTGTAGCCCAACCCTCCCTTCCATGCAATGCTTGCAGGGCAGGTCAAGCAAGTAACCTTGCTTAGGAAAGCTCATGAATGTCACTAGGGTGCCATTTTTTATCTTCTTTCTGCCTTTTCTGCCTCTTTTACTCCTCTTTAACCTCAACTGTAAAGAAAGAGGAACAAAACAAACCATGTGAACAAACTGAAACACTGTTTTTACTTGCTAACTTTTCAGACTGCAGTGGGTGAATCTTGCTACTTTAGTCTGTTCTTTCTAATCAGCTTAATAGTATCCAAAATGCACAAATATCTACTTTAAAAACAAAAGCCTAAAAATCAGCAAGGTCCTCAAGAAACAAATGAAAACCAGTCAACCAAGAACAAACTGATTGGACCTGTGCCTGAGTGCTATGTCTCTGATGGAAATCACTAGACCTTGCATGTCAAGGGATTTGTCAATTGCTGCTTCAGTGCTGTCATAACTCAAGGGGGATGCTGGAAATCTGACAGCTCCTGGTTTTTTCAAGGGAGCTTAAGGATTTTGTGTACCTGCCTCCAATAAAAGGAAGCTAAACAAGAGAAATCTGGAAAGCTTAGCACTGAAAAACCTCTACCTTGACATTTCAAGCATAAATGCTGAAAAGAGAGGTGCGGTGTTGCTAAAGACTGTGATTAAAGTTGAGGTCATTTTAAGTGCTTGCATGCACTATAAAGGACTTCCCATGTCATTTGAATGCTTGGGAAGTCCAATGTTCATTGACTCTCTTAAAGGGCATGCAAGCAATCACTGCTCAGCATGCAGACATCCATCTCTTTTCAAAACAAGTGTTATAATTCGACTCAAAAAGAGTATTGCAGAGCATTCTTTGCTTCTTCCTCAGATGGACACACAAGCAAATACAAAGGAACATTTTGCATCTCGTGAGAGTGGCAATTTTCTCCAGGTTACTGTATGAGAATCTTGAGTATCTCATGAGTAATAAATACATTTAAAAAATCTTTAGCTACAGTTTCCATACGCTGATTTTCTATCCTGTGACATTATCCTATCTATCACACCTGCAGTTTATTAGGAGTTACTGTTTTGGTTGGGTATAAGGAAAGATCATGGTTCATGGAACTGTTTTTCACGTGTGACCCATTTTCTGGATGTTAGCCTAAATGAGTAAGAATCCTCTGTAAATTTTCTATTTCAGTAACTTAATTTCTTCAGTGTAACACCCTCACTACTGTCAGTATCCAAATGAATTATTTTTAAGCACTGGAAAAATCACAGCACAGATGTTTGAAATTATAATCTCGGTAATAAAAGTAAAAACAGTTATTAAAGCCCTGGAATATCCTTGGGGATCTTGCATTTTGGGGGCATTTCTCCATTGCTTGACTACCAAAAGCCTACTGCCTTCAGGGAAGACAGAGAAAAAAAGCAGGTTAAGACTCCAAGAGAATTTGGCTACTTAACGTGGGGCTGGAGTTGTCTCTGACTAGTGTGAGGCTCCCTGAGACACAGGCACAGTGCCAGGTGACTGCACCCCGATGCATGGGAGGCACTCCACATGCTCCCATCTCACAGCCTCTCCCAAAAGGAAGGAGCTGTACACACTTAACACCGTGCTTTGGGCCAAGTGACCTGTCCTGCTACTCACACTGGTGTCTTTGTAATATAAAATTACAACTGGTTTCACCTAAAATGATTTTTTAAGTAGGGAAAACTTGAATAAGAGAGTGAATGGCATTGGGAAACAGGGAGACAGACACACCAGGAGTTAGAAGAACTTAGAGCTTGACATAAAAGGCTAGCAGGAGAGGGGACAGGTTATCTCCAGTCGTCTTCCTTTACAACATACTCCAATTGAGACATAGATAAATACACGAGTCTGTTTAGATAAATAATATGCTAACATTAGACCAAGTAGGAAGGAAAGTCAAAAAAGAAGGAAACCAAAAGGTATTTAATGAGGAAAGTAGATAAAGGGAAACTGAGGCAGGGCCGCCCAGATATGTTTTGTCCTGACCTCTTGAAATAGAAAATCATTCTATCCCCAAATTTTAAAAACCAACCAATCAACCAACCAACCAGAACAAAAAAACACAGCCAAACAAAAAAGTCTATCTTTCAATTATTCAATTTCAGGAAAAATGTTCTATTTCCATAAGCCTTTCATTACTATGTGATTACACTGCCAGTTTTTGACAGAGGTACCACTGTCCTAAGTAAGTAGCTTTTCAAGGCCCTCAGCTGATGGTAGTGAGATTCCTATGACACTGAGCATCTGGGTTTTTTGAGCTACAGTCACCAGCATAATTAACAGCATAAGTGTCATGCAGCTCTGTTCATGGTAGAATTTGATGCCGGCTTTCATGACTTTAATGAGTTTCAGGGCATTCAGCTGGCAGTGACTGTTCAGCTTTTAGAAAATACAGAAGCAGCAAGCAAATAAAGGATGACCAGATTGCTGTCCACAATGCCCAGAATCTCATTTCTCTGACTAAAAGCCATGTACTTGTTGTTGATATTCCCATTGCCAAATACCGAAATGTGATGATATGTCAATAACATGGTCATGAAGCAAGAAAAAAAGAACAGCTTTTCATTCCAGAGTGTTGCTACTCACTGCGACACTACCAAATATATTCTGGCCAGCTACAGCAAAAACAGCAAAGCAGAAACTGGGGTTTATGTCATTGTTTGCTTCTTTGGTAAACAATTCTGCCAGAGAGATTCTGCTGGAGCAAACAGCCTGGAAATACAAGATACAGCTCTGCATGGAACACAGAATCGGAGCCTGTGCCAGGTGAGCATCCTCCAGTGACAGTAATTTTTGCTGCCACAGTGATGTAATTATGTCAGTGAAATAAAGATGCCTTTGATATCAGTGGACATCAAGCTGGGTTTGGGAAGGCAAATAATCCAAGAGGATGAAATCCCTGACCAATATCCCTGGGACTGAGTATGCAGTGCATTTCTCAGGTGAAACTGCAATAGTTTCCAGCAAATTGCACAGCCCTTCAAATTCAAGTCTCTCCTTGGAAAAGTCATACTCCAATTGTAAAATGTCCATTGCAACTTGAGGCACACAAAAGTTTGAAACCTTTTTTTAAATATGGTTCAGAACTAGACCTATATACAAAAGCAAGCCTAAGCAGGGAAAGAAATACCCCAAACTATTAAATGCACAGCTGGAATGAGAAGTGTATGCTATGAGATGTGAAAATGTGTGAATGGATTTTAATAATTTTAATGAAAAAAATACTTTGTATTGGAAGGAGTCTACTCTAATTCCACCATTTCACTAAATACAGTAGGCAGATATTCAAAGCAAAAGGGTAATTTAAGGCATTTCCCAATCTGAGTTTTACTGATTCCTGTGTGATCAAGCTCATAACAGAGTCGCTTAAATAAGTCAAAGAGTTATTAAACATTTCTTTTATAATTTCTACAGATATTTTCAAATTGAGCAATCTTTGCTTTCTGATCTAAAATGAAGCATACTTTGCTGGCACACACATCTTTGCAGTGGGTTTGACTGAGACAGAACCAATTTTCTTCAAAGTGGATAATATGAGGCCTTGTTTTGTGTTTGTGCTGTACACAGGGTTTGTAATACAGAGGTGCAGAACTTGCACAGAGTCAAGATCTTTTCTGTTTCTTAGAACTTCCCACCAGTGGGCAAGCTGGATTAGTGGCAGCTTATTCATGGGGTTATACTAGAGCACCTCAAACTGCATGTGGCTTCACCTATTGAACTGCCTTTATCTCAATCCACAAGTTTTCCTGCTTTAATTCTTCCAATGCCCTCTCCCATCCCACTGGCAGAGGAATGAACAAGCAGCTGTGTGAGGCTGAGCTGCTGACTGGGTTCAGCCACAGTTACCAAAAAGACTCTTCATCCTAGTGATTTTGTTCCCACTATATTTCTTTTTCTTGGGGCAAACAGATGAAGATTCTAAAAACTCCCAAGCCTCACAAAATTTATTGAAATACATACTACTTTTCAAATCTAAGTTCTGATTGCAGTGTTTAGCCAAATATCCATTATGCAATGAAAAAACTGCCTCTTTCACCCATCTTCAGATTTTTCCTGTCTTTGTGGAGGTATGTGGTGTCAGATTTTAGCAGTCTAGAACTCAAACCTGATACTGAGAAAGAAGTTCACCTGCCAAGTGCTTCCACAGCTTTGAAGTTCAATAAATTCCTGTTTCCACTTACAAATTCACTTCCTTGATCCCATTCATCCACTATGAGCTCTTGTGAAGTTCTCCCCTTCTAATACGTAGATTTTACCATTATTTCACATCAGCTTTCGTCATCAATCTGCATTTTTGATGAAGATTGTGTTTACATTCTCTTTAGTTATGAAAAAAATGAAGCAAGGAAAAATGAAATTACTCCAGGAATAGCTAAATGAGAAAGAGAACTCCTAGCCCTAATCCAGTCTACTGATACACTTGCTGTACTAGAGGACTGAGGAATTATGCCAAAGATTATGTGGACAAAGTTTACAGAAGTTCAAAAGCCAAATTAACAACAATAGGGAGAATAATTCCCACTCTCCTTGGGTTTTTTTCACTATGAAGATGTTTGGGTTTTTTGTTGCTTAAGAAACCTTTCAACCACAAAGTACTGCAGACTTGGGGCGGGGGAATCTCACTCTAAATATCAGTTTGTTCTTTCATGCTTTCTGTCCAGTTTTACTGGTTGCTGTCAGGTATCAGGCTTTTTGTTTGACAGTAGTGTTGCCATTTGTATGCTACTGTAAATTCTTTTATGGGGAAGTAAATCTATTCTCAAACATCAAAGCAAGTTAGTGCACAAAATTTCCTGCCCTGCGTAGACATGACCACACAACAAACACACACTCTGTTGTTTTCTGGAGAAAGAACCTTCTGTGCCTCTCTATCAAAAAAATATGAGGCTGAACTTAATAAAAATATAAGCAGATTTTTGGAGAGGCAATGTTAGGACATCCTCAGAAATGCTTCCATTTGTTCTGCATTGTAGGGTTTTTTGGTTGGTTGGTTGGTTGGGGGTTTTTTTGTTGTTTTCGTGGTGCTTTGTTTGGTTCGGTTCGGTTTGGTTTGGTTTGGTTTGGTTTGGTTTTTTCCCTATGGGATGACTCAGACAGTCTAATTTTCTGAGAGCAGCTGTTGAAGTACAAGTAGTTTTTTAACTTTACAGTTAAAGCTATTTCCAGATATTTTCACTAGGAAAACTTTGGAAGAACAAGGAAGGAGTTTTGATGTGAACTGCATGTGGGGGTTTGTCTCTTCAGACATTTTTTCTTTCCTTGCCTTTTCTCTCCTTTTCCTTCCCTCCTATCAGACCAGAGCACTAATGGCATCACAAGTGCAGCCACTTAAAGTTAAATGGGAAGGTATTTAGTCCAGATGTTAAATGTAAGTCCATGACAAAGTTAGTGATGTTTGCTCAGGTTTCACCTATCAGCACAAGTAACTAATTTTCGTTCTATTCTATTCTATTCTATTCTATTCTATTCTATTCTATTCTATTCTATTCTATTCTATTCTATTCTATTCTATTCTATTCTATTCTATTCTATTCTATTCTATTCTATTCTATTCTATTCCGTCCCATTCTTCCAAAAGAGAGCAGTCACCAAAAAGAGGGATATTTTTCTGAATAGCCTAATAGATTAAATACACTATTTGAATAGACTAATTTTCTCACCATCAAAATCTATTTTGTTTGGCGATAAACTAACTGATTTTGCCTTTGATGGTAACTAGTAAGTGATTTCCTTGAGCTATTTCATTTTATTTTCTCTTCCTGCCCTATTAGAGGGGAAATCAGAGAGTGGCTGGATGAGCACTTGGCAGGCAGGTTAACAAGGTTAACCCTCCACAGAGCACTTCAGGAACCCTGCCTTTATTTTTAGATAGAAGAATATTGACCAATTGAACATCACATTGCATCAAGTGTGGTCATACAACTTGTCATCCATTTGTAAAAAAAAGAGAATATAATTTATATCATGCTGTGCTTTGGGGGTTGTTTTGCTTTATGGGTTCTTAATTCAGTGTCTTTCTAAAACTGATGTATAGCTGAGAAACATCTTCCTTCTGGAGAAAGGATATATGTATGGGTATATAGGTGAATATTTTTTATATATATATATATATATAATTCTTTTTGCTCTGGCTGCCAGGTGAGCCCAGGTTTGTGCCTTGATATGCTGCTCATTCCAAGAGATGTCTCACAGCTCAGTGCTGCTGAGGAAACAGATGGGTGATATCAGGAAACACCAGGGCCTGAAGTTATGCTGTGGTGCTGCCTCCAGCCCTGCAGTTTTTGAGTTTGGAAAAAATGCTTTTGGCACAGTCAGGTGGAGCATAGCCAAGTGTGATTCCCATGGCAGTTTGGGAAAACTTTGAAAAAACACTCTCCAGTATAAAAATTATGTCTTCTACTCTGAAGGCAGCTTTTATCCTGAAACCACCAGCTCTGGTTCTGAAAAGAATTTCCTACTTGGAATCCACTGTCACCTAGCAGTGAAACCCACAGGTTATGCAGCCTGGCTTTTAAAGCCTGGATGAAAATATTCACAAGAATGCTCTGAATGTATTTAAAGTTGGCACTTCACTACTTGAGTGGTCATAGAATAAAATCTTTGCTTGTTTTACTTATGCCAGGTGGATTACTTCAGAAGCTGCCTCTGAAATTGCTTGTTACAGATGATTTTCATATGGTGCTTTAAAAAAAAACTTCAGGAAAACCTGAAAAAATACTCATTCTCTTCAAAATTTTCTGAGTCTCTTTCTTGTCAGCTATGGAGATATAATTTTAGGTTGTCTTTTGTCCAGTACTTAGGCCTTAGAGTGAATATTTTAAATTTAATATTATTAATAATTTGATACATCCCCTAGTTCTGAACAAAAAGCCCTAATGTAAGACAGTTCATGAGTACAAAATAAAACAGCATTTCATCTTAGTAAATGGATGGTTGCATTTACTCAAGTAGTTTCTGATTCCAAGGTTTTAGTACACCCACAGGAGAGGTAAAATAATGCCCAAAGGGTATAAATAACTATAAATACTTCATTTCTTGCTAGGTATGCAAATTGTAAAACTCAGCCATGAGTTCGGTTCTGCCTGTCTGTCTACAGTTCTTTCGATTTCCATATTGTTGCCCTCCCCATTCAGACCATCTTACAGCTGGGTGCAGACAATGTTATATATGTTCTGAGGCAATATTCTTTCTTTTCAAATGATCTGAAGGGGTCTTTTTGCAACTGTTGACAGAAAACAAGTAGTTAGGCTCAGGATAGATTTGCTTAAACTTCCCTTCAGGCCATGGTAAATTCTCATACCTCAATAGATGGTAAAGATAGATAGATTTTAGTTTCCAAAAGGGGCCAAAAGATGAGAAATGTCTTGCAAATCTTTCTGTGAATTCAACCTTTCACTGAAAGTTATAAGTAGTCTGTACAAAAACACCCATCTGAGATTTTATTTTTTTAATAAGGGAAGGATCCACATCTTCTCAGGTGATCCAGAAAGCTGAAGTAATGTCAATTTTTACTGTGCATTATCAGAGCAAATTCACTGTGCGCATGACTGTCGAAGGATAATGAATTCATTATTGTTGCCCTTTTTTATATTTCCAGTCACCTTAGCTGCTCCTGCAGACAGAGTCAGTGTCACTAGCACTAAAACTGTATTTACAGTAACATCTTGTGGCAGCCTGTGGAGAAATTTATGCTGGACAAACCTGGAAGAGAACTAGAGAAATAGAAGCAATAAACACATAAACATTCTGACTCATTGTTTAACGATTTCCTCCTCAGAAACCATCACCCTTGAATGCCTTTCAGAGACAAAGTAATGTATTTTGGCAGTATTCTCAGGGGCTTAATGTTACTGAAGGGTGTTGATTAAGTTGTGTGTCCTTAGCAAACTGAGATGCTAACATATTAAATGACAAAAAAAAGAGTTTCTTCTGAACAAACTCTTCTCATTCTTAGATGGACACCAAAGAAGATAGCCCAATGTAAGTTGTTTTATAAGTACCATTATTTTCTGATTTTTTTACTAGTATCAAGGCAGAAAATAAAAGGTAAAGTTGTGTAAATAAATTAGAGTCTTGGCTAGTTGAAAAATTAAGCCATATTAATCCCAAAAAGAATTCAGGAAGTCTGGAAATGAAACATGAAACAGAAATTAGAAATGTGCTGTACTGCCAGTATAAAATTATAGGCTTTGAAGGATTTGGCATCTGGAAGTCTTATGCACTCAGGTATTGATGCATGAGACACACAGACGTGGGCTAGTGGCTTTTCAGTCCTCAGAGAACAGAATAAGATACATCTCTTTGTGTGAATATAAACCTGCCAATAGAAAAAACTAGAAATCTATACAACAGACAGGAGAATGATGGACAGTAAAATCACGAAGGCATGAAAAGCTTATTACATCTGATAGAAGAGCAGTACCTTAATCAAGAAGCAAACAAATCAGTCTTTGAAGGAGTGTCTTTGGAGTCCAGGGCTCACAGGAAATTTTGAAGAGACACAAGGAACTCTGACAGTGCTACGGAGACCAATAAAAGCTTTAGAAAGTTGAGTCAAAAAATCTAGAGGTCTTTAAAAGACATATAATTGTAGCATTTAGGGACATGGTTTAATGGCAGGCTTGGGAGTGCTGGGTTAGCTGTTGCACTGGATGATCTTAAGGACTTAACCTAAATGCATCTTTGATTCTAGGGTTCTATAAAGAAAACATATTTACAGGCTTGATTTGAGAGGATAGGTTCCATGTGGTCATTCTATCAAAACACCACCTGGGATGGACACTTCATTTACACTGTGCCCTTGTCAGAGGATGGCAGGATTACAGGGACAGGTGAGGAAGGGAAAGTGTCTGAGTCCTTTCTGCTTTACCTGTTTCTGGGTCAAAGTACCCCCAGAGACTGTCCATGAACCATGGTTACCAGAGCTGAACTGCTGCTGCTACTGGGGCAACCCTAAGCCAGACATTTCTCAGCTTTTGAGGGTCTCATATTCGGCCTCTACAGCTTTGCTGAACGCAAAATACTTACACATTGATAAAAAAATTAGGCACTAATGCACTTGAAACTCTCCACTGACATCAGCCACACGTGTTTCCACACATGTGAATACCTGTCTAAATGGACTGGAATATCTGAGAGTAGGAAACTCTCTAGCAAATATTACCCTATGTGGCTCTCTACCCTATCTGCGGAAGGCAGAAGGGCAGATTTCACTTTTTCGTTTCCTCTACTTTCTTGACAGCACTGTGCTTGTCTATTACAGTGTGCCTGACTTTTTGTAATTATGGCAATAGTCTGAAGATTGAAAATAGGGAAGTACTGCTCTCCCCTAACCGTGCACTAATACCTGTTATTAACAAAGGCCATAATCTTCTGAGTCCTTCCGATAGAGACTTAAAAAACCTTGCAGTTTGCTAAAGAGCTTATCAGAGGTAATTAAAGCCTGGCTGAGCATACTTGCTTTTAAGAGACCCAGAAGGGCTTGCTCCATTTTTATGAAACAGAGATGCTGCCTCAGCACAAATCCCCTCCTGATCAATGGCTTCTGAGACAAATCTATTAAACAGCCCTTCTTGGAATGGTGGAAACAGCATCTCTTGAAACGTCAGACTACTGCAATTTTCTATGAATTTCATAAAAGATGTTTTGTGAATATGCAAGGAGGAAACACAGGAGGTATAGCCATTCCTAATTAAAAGGAAAATTGACCGAAGGGAATTGTCAGGCAGAAACTGATCAGCATCCTTGCCTTTTAAAAGATTGTTTTGCAGTACTTCAATTGCAGAGATAATTTTGCGGTGTGGGAAATGGAGGATATTAACGCGTCTTAAAACCCATTCATGTTTGCCGTAGTTGTTTTCCTTTTTAACGTCTGTGGGTGTCACCCTTCTCTGAAAAGCAAGCAGACTGCAGCTTACCTCTGAGATTTCAGTGTCTGCTGCTGTCTATCATGCCTTCTCAATGTCTTGTCTAACTCATTACAGATTAAGCTGCCAATATCACCTCGAAAATTTGGCAGCTTCAGCCCTGGGTTTATTCATACCGGAATCTCCTTGTGTAGTGGCGCTCTGCATCCAGCACAATCAAGTCTCATCTCTGTTGGTGCTGCCACACTCATTTAGCCCCTGCAGTATTTCTCATAACGTCACAATTTATCCCCAGACAGAGTGCTAGTGCCAGAAATCATTGCAGCACTGGAGTTATCTCAGGCTGCTTTACCACCCTGATGCTTTGAAAGTATTTTTAGCACTGAGTAAAAGGAAGACAGACAACATTTCCCCCCACTGTTAGCTCGAAACGTGTCATCCAGGGAGAACAGAAGAGAGCTTGGATAGTGATGGTTAGTGTTGAACACCACAACAGACACATCCAAAATTTCCAGGTGTTTCATTTGTGTGCCAAGTAGGATTTTTTTTTAATGTCACCTCACTAAGGTAACAAAGTCATAAACCATCTGTATTTAATTAATTTAGCAATAAATAAACATGCAGGACTTGGAAGATCTAAGTGGTACAATTGCTCAGATCTTGTGAAGGGTGAGTAATTAATTTCGCTAGCATTATTATCAAACCACAGTGAGAAGAGAGATTGTTTTTTCTCCTTTGAATTGTCTCCTTCCCTCCAAGTCTCTATTTCAATGAAGGTCTTTTATTGTTTAATGTATCTGTCATCATCTGGTGACAAGATAACATCAGGCAAATGCAAGCGCTCTCATTTTATTATTGTATTATTTTCCTTTTGTTTGCCTCAGGAAAAATGTTTTAATTGCTAAGGATAAGAACAAATCCACAGATCCACAGATCTAGAAGCTGAAGGGGAATGAAAAAAATGTCAATATTTGCATGACTAAGAAGACAATCAGTCTGTCCATATAGTTCTATAACTCCTTATCATTTATGACTGGAAAAATCTGACAACAGTAAAAGAAGAAGGTGCCAGGGGACAGGGGGAGGGTTGTGAAGGACTACACAACCTCTGTATTGAGGGGATTCAGAAGAACTAAGAGCAGGGAAGGCGTAAACCAAGTGCCAAACATTAATCTTATCACTGCTAGCTCCACCTCTCGTTTCTGAGGACAGGAGAGGTCTGGGTCACACTGCTGAATGGCATGGAAACTGATGATATCTGATCCCTCCAGCCCCTGTTTTGGAGGGCAAAGGCCAGGCTCAAAACTGAGATAAAAAGAAAACAGATTTCAACAAGAGATGGATAAATCAGCATGCACTATGTAGGTCCTGGTACACCAGTCAACCAAAGGTCCTGTTCAGGTGGCTCTGTCATGGCTCAGGCTTGCTTGGCACTGCGGGAGCACTACAACAAGCAGGAACTGGGAAAGTGATGGGAAAACCATGCCCTTGACTGGCAAGGAGTTCTTTGCCAGAAGATTGGAACCAAGACATGGCTCTGAAATGGTGGCATGAGCTGAACACAGAATCACACAAAATTGCAGTTATTGGAAGGCACCTCTGCAGTGTCACAGCACAGCCAGTCTGTAGCTAGACAAGATAAATCTGGCCTTAACATAAACCCAATTCAGATAGCCTGGCTCGTTCTAGAAAAGAAGGAGAGCAAGTCCCTGGGTGAGCAATAATAGAATGTATTTGAACAAAAACAGGGGCCTCAGTCAATGCTATTCAATCAAGAATGAAGACATATCCCTCACTGGCTAAGGAGCTGGGCAGTGTTGAGACTCCAACAAATCACTTGTCTAAGCTCGGGAGTTTTGAATCACTTAGAAAAGATGGCTTGGAATAATAAACCAGTGCTGTTTGTGGCATGATCCTGGGCGTCTGTCTCCAACCTACAACCTCACGTAACACTGGAGGTCATCAAGTCCAAAGTCCTGTGCTTTAGCCTGTGGCTGGCTAAAGCATGTTACCCAGGACCAGATCCACTGATGGTTTGAATGCCCCCAAGGATGGAGGCTGCACAAACCCTTTGGCACTGTTCTAGTGTTTAACCATTTTCCCAATAAAATAGGTTTTTCCCCTGTTTAAATGGATTTTTTTTGTACTTTGTTTTGTGTTTGTTGTGTCATAGCCTTCACCACATAGTCTGACAGCAGCTTCTTTACTCCCTCCCATCAGGTATTTATACACATGGATAACTTTCCCCCTTCATCTCCTTTTCTCCAGATTCTTGTGGAATTCACCAAGGAGAGACCAGACACCACCAGCAACGCTCAGAAATTCCTCAGAGCAGTCCAGAAAGTTGCACTTTCTGATCTGAAACTATATCTACATGCTTAGGTTTCCCTATTATTTAAGTTCTTTTTGTGTATAATGTGTGTTATCCACCCAGAATAGTACTGTGCCTAATTTCAGTGACATTAAAAGGATTTATATAAATACTTTCATATTTTCTTCTCACCTCGCCTGCCTTTCTTCACTGTGTGATGACAAAGTAAGAGACAAAGCACACACTGAGCACAGGTCATCAGGTCTGACAGATTTCTGTTTTGTTTAAAGATGTGACTGTCAAAATGCAATGCAACATAATTAAGCCATGTAGGTTCATTCTCAGTATTTCCTTAGAAAACATGTAAATTTGACTTATTATCATTATTTGGCTTCTGAATACCAAATAACAAAGGAAATATATTTGGACAAATACAGAAAAAATAGTTAATATGTAAATCAGCTTGTCCCAAGTGGGAAAATGTCTCATTTGCATTCAGATTCTGCTTCTGCTGCCTCTTCCTTTGTTTCCAAAGTGACAAATGGTCTTTCCCTCCTCCCCAGCCCTTTCAGAATCTCATTAAAAGATGCAGAAATGAGGCTTGAACAGCCCCATGACCTTCTTTCCTTTCGGGGTCACATGCAGTACACAATTCAATCTGACCCACTGGCATATTTTATCAAGGGTTTTTTTCATCAGGAGGGGGTAGAATAGTACAGAGTGACCCCCAACCCTGGTGTTTCAATACACATGCCATTACTCACAGCAATATATTCCAGTGGCACACAGATTGCCGTATAATGCGATTTTCCCTCAATGAAAGGGAGTTTGAACAATAAATGGCTCTATCACAGGAATGAGTTGCACATATTGCATTTTGAGAAATGAGGTTTCTCACTGATTTAACATTCTTATTTGCTGCAAAGTCTTTTTAATAACAGGAGACTGGTTTGCTTATTTCCAGCTTACTTTACCTCTATTTTAATGCAAAAAGCACATGGAGGAGCAGCATGGTATTTTAGTGATTAGTAACTCTGATAAATACTTGTAGCTTATAGCAGTCATGGAATTTACAGCTGAGATGCAGTGAATTTCATGGCTAGGAAGAAATGGACGAGAGCCTTCATTACCATTAAACATAAGGATCCTTTCAATATCTGTCACTGGACCAGAAATCTAAACAAAAATGGAGCTGTTCCAAAAATCGTTTTTACTAGCCTGACAAATCTTCATCCCACTTTTCATTTGGGAAACATCTTGGAATTTTCAGTGGCAGACATGCATCAATATTAAGGCTTGAAATAGCATTTTGTGCATTTATGTCTTAAATATTTCAGCAATTCCATTATGGACTCCTTCAGAGAAATAAACCAACAGCTGGTCCCTTTTACGTAAATGAAAAGTTAACGTGACAAAATGTCATAGTCAGTTATTGCTGCTCAGAGTGAAAAAAAAACTCCACTAGCTAACATGATATTGACTTGATTCAATATCCTATTACGACCTTCTTTCTGAAACCATGTGCCTTTTCTTCTCCTACAGGAAAACCTGTGTCTTTGTGTGGTTGGTGAACAGGAGCAATGAACATTAACTAGTACCTGCACTACTCTGACACTGTGCACCAGCTATGAAAACTACTTAAATGTTTTTGGAGAAAGCTGCTTAAAATTATAGCAGTATTCTCCAAGTCTTAGAATAATTTGTCATCCATTTAGAGACCTGCAATATACAGTGAGAAATCATTAATAATGCTACATCAGCAATTTGCTGATTTACACAGTCCAAGTTCAACTTGGCATGTAATATCCATTTGTCTGTCTCAGTCATCCCTGAGACTTCACTGCACTTGCCCAAATGTAACTGCATCTTGTTCAGATTTTTTTTTTATATGAGACTCTTGGATGGGGGAAAATGGGAATTTCATCTGTTCCTGCTAGGAAGCTGTTTGCATGCCCCACATACAACACATTTTATGCCAGTTCTTTTTCACATTTGCTACATCCTGAAGTCAGGGAGGACTCTGTGTTGGGCACAGAACATCTGCAGAGCTCTTGCAGGCTAAGAGACAGCCACTGAGACAAAATGAGATGAAAGTGTCTTACGAGTAAGAGTGTGTGTGCATATGATGTGGGTACTGAGAGGTCTGGCATGGCTGCGCCACTGATGACAAAGAACTGTGGAGTCCAGGTTATTCCAGGACATCTACAAGCACATCAACTTCCAATAATTACCTTGGATTGCAGAAGTTAAGCCATGGATACTAGTGAGGAGCAGCACGCCCAAAGCCATGCCAGTACCAGCAGTTGACAGGTTGTTGTAAACAGATGTTTTAAGGCCACTTAAAGAATCACCAGCAAAAGTATTTGCTAAAGCAGATTTATTATTGAAGTGAAAGCATGACAAAGCGTGCTGGCAAGGTTTGCTGTACGTTTACTAGCTGGTTAAAGCAGAGAGAAAAAGCAAACAAAAATCCCAAACCAATCTAAAACTACCTATGTGAAGGCTAGCAAGAGGCAGAGGAGGGTCATGAGATGGGGAGCAAGAAGACAGGGGAGGGGGTGTGGAAGGGAGTGGGAAGAGAAGAGGATGGGAAGGAGTGAGGATGGGAAGGGGTGAGGATGGGAAGGAGTGAGGATGGGAAGGAGTGAGGATGGGAAGGGGTGAGGATGGGAAGAAATGTGCAATTCCCTCGTGTTGGTCACAAGGTTCAGAGTATATCCCCATGTTAAACTGGGCCCAGACTGGGCCTACAGTTTATGCCACACACCCAGCAGTACATAACCTTAGTATCACTTAAACTGAACAGGACTTAAACCTAATAGCACTTAAACTTAAACCACTTAAACTTGAAATACTTAAACTAAACAGAACTTTACCTTAACATCACTTAACAGAACTTAACTTCACTTAAACTTAATAATACTTAAACTCAACAGAAATGAAACTAAACAGCACTTAAACCTAACAGCACTTAACAGATCCTAAACTTAACAGCATTTAAACTTAACAGTCCTTAACACTTAATGGCTCTTAATAGATAATTTAACTTAAACTACTAAGCAATGGATTCAGACAGAATTTACTATAACTTACTTACAGACCTAACTCTAAAGTACTTAAGCTAGAACAACCTTCCTCCCGTTTTTGCTCCAACATTTTTACACTTGCAGGCACACAAACATAGAGTCAGTTCAAAGTACACCTGGGAAAAAATCCCTGTGAATTCAGTGAAGTAGTCACTTTGAATGCCTTTGCATCTTTTCAGTAGGCTCAAGGCTGAACTTTGAGGAGTGGGGATATGAGCTCAGAAATCATCACTGTTGTTTGGAGATTGTCCTCCAAATTTGGCAAGCTTGAGTGATCTGTGGCTCTGAGGGGCCTCACTGAGAGGCAGGTGCTGATCGCAGCCCTCTGCAGTCCAGCCCCTGAGGAGGGCTCAAAGGGTCTCACTTTGGACCACTGTTTATAATGTCACAAGAGAGGGGGCTTCAGTCATAGTAATTTTCCATCCTGACCTCAATTCAGGTCAGTAACTTTCTTCAAAAGCTAAATAATAAAAATCTTGTCCAATTTGGGGTTTTTTCAGGCAAGAAAAATAAGTTTCCAAGGCTGTTGGTCAAAAAACTGGAGCTCATTAGACAGCACAAGTTCCTGGAAACTGACTGTTTGGCAGTCTGGTCACTTCTTGCATCTTATAAACACAAATGTATCATGCTCCATTTCTCTGATGGAAATTCTTGATCAGGTTACGTAAATAATTTTTTTTAAAAGATAGTTTGGAACATGATAAAACAATATTATAAGTAAATAGCAGCAGTACATGTTTAGTTAGTACCCATACTCTAAAATATAGAATATATACAACAAAAAGAATAATAGAGAATAAATCATAAAAATTACAATAAAGTGCAGCATTGCATCTAGAATTCCTGTTGCAGTTGATGACCACCCAAACCAAATGTCCCACTAGTGATGCTCTCCATTTTCTACCACTCTTTCCAAGATAATTTCTGTGCTATGTATTGTTTCTGCACCATGTATCCCTTCTGTGCTGTGATAAATAGTGTTTGGGGTTCTGTGTCCATTGCTCCGGATGCATTCCAGCAATCGACACAGGTCATATTGCTGCAGTAATTTTTTCACAGTGCACGGTTCATCCCAAAGGCATTGGGCATTAAATCTCAACAGTACATGAAGGTGGGTTGTAATAACTCCTGTGATAGGAGCTGGATAATTAAAGTCACATCCCTTTATACAGGGTGCTTATTTCTATAAGCCTAATGAGCATTTGTCAGATCACAGTCCTGCCTATATAGTTACAAAGGCATATTTGACATTTCTGCAGTGGAAAAGATGTTCATGTGGAAAAAGTGCTTAATCAGAGAAATTTTTTGTGCATGCACGAAGTCATGTGTTCAACTTGATGAGTGAATATTTGCCTGCAAGGAGGTGAATAAATTGCAGGCAATACCTAGCATGTACATAACAGAATGGGTTCTTTTCTTAGAACAGTTTCTCACCAATATGGTTCAGAGACTCCCTCCCTTATATTCAGTTTAAGCAGAATGTTTCCAAGTAGACAGTTTCTGCACATTTTGCAAGTCAAGATGTTTGCATTTGGGCAGATGTGGAGTTGTTCCAGCATAACTAGCTTCCACTGGTTTATCTGATGGAAAGCAAGGCTGCTGGGTCTGATATTAAAAAAAGTGGCCTGCTACTAAAATTTTAAAAACATCTGTATGAATGAATGGCTGCCTTCAGACTGCTCTAATTCCACTCCTTCTAATCCTGGCACCCTTCAACGAGCTCCCTGGGACCTGCAGAGCCAAACTGGGGATTTGCAGGGGATGCTCTGGAGGGCCCACGAGTGACTCTGGGACCTCGAGATGGAGAAGCAGGAAAAAGGAGCGGCAGTGTCTGGAGAGGCTCCAGAGGGAGCAGCAGAGGCAGAAATGACAGGGTAACAACCTCAGTCTCTGTGTGGGCTCCATGGAGTTGGAGCTGCTGGAATTTCAGATGGAGCGGGAGCGGAGCTGGTGCAAGACTGAGGTTTTGGCAGATGTAAAGCGGTGGCTGCAGGTTGAAGAGCAGCAGTGGTGGGAGCCTGGTGAGGCTGAAGGCTGGGGCTGGGTGCTGAAGGAGCAGCTGAAAATCATGAAGGCCTGCTTGAGGCAGATGAAAGAGCATCTGCGGGTTCATGTTGGACCACGTGGCCAAGCTCTGGGACTTGGAAATATTCCAGAAAACACTCCCAGAAGAGCAGAAGGAGAGAAGCAGCTGTTCCACAAGCCAGGAGCTCAAGAGGAATATCTCTGTGTTCTGCTGCCAATGGTTCCAAAGGAGTCAGACTGGCAGCAGGGACTGCAGCACCTGCAGTTCACCCTCCAGGAGCCCAGGGCTAGTGCTGAAATGGCACAAAGGTAGGCTACGAGTGCAACCCAGAGCTCCACTACAACTTCAGCTTCAACGTGTTCCCACCCAGAGCTTACCAGAAGAAATATTCCAGAAGATTCAGCTTCTCATCCAGGCAACCCTTGACAGATATGCATCTTCACCTAAGGCCAGATGGGAAGTTATTTCCTCCAGTTTCCTGGAAATTTACAACAAACCTCAATGAGATATGATGCTGGGAAAGGGGGATTGTGGAATGCAGCTGGAAATCTGACAGGCTGGCCTTGGCAGCAGCAAGCTCCATATGCACAACATCACCTGGATGTCCATGCTGCAGGAGGAAAAGGAACTGGATCTGCTGCAATGCACATATGCTGAGCTTAACAACTGCTCATCCCACAGCTGCTCTGTGTGCCAGCTGTGTGTCCATGGGGAGCTCTGTGCATCTGATATCCCCCCTGCAACTTCTCTCTGACTCTGGTGCACCTGACAGGACCAGAGAGCCTTGACAAAACAGCACCTGGTGGGAACTACCTCCAGGAAACTCAAGACATAAACGCTAGCCTCAGCACCCTGAGAGAGAGGGAGAGAAAGACAGAAGAATAGAGGGACAAATACAATCTATAACCTATCTCTGATTACCAAACTAAAAAGCAGGATGATTAACATTAAAAAGACAAGCAAAAAGTGCAACATTTCGTTAAAAACCCTGGCTGCTGTTGGCAATGACTCAAATCAAATGTCCCACCAGTGGTGTTCCCTTGTCTATCTTAACTTGTTCCATCACTCAGTGGCTGCCTTTCACATCATGATGAACAGAATCAGTATTTTTTCTTTTGCTTTGTGCTTGCTTCAACAGCTGTCTCAGGTTGTCATGTGGCAGCTTTTTTACCAACATGAGGTTCATGCCAACAGGAACAGGTTGTTAGGCTGGGAACAGGATTTAGTCAGATTTCAGTAAATGGTAAGGGGTAACTAGAGCTCAATAATTAAAACTGTAATTGACCTGTAATTGAACTAATTTACGAACACAAATGTTAGATTGATTACTTGTATCTACAATAAAGTTGTCTACAAGTACAAAATAACAAGGGGTTCTCATTCAGGATGAATTCTCATCCATTCCATCAGGCCACACACTATGCTCTAGGGGATAGATTATACCTCCACTGTGACTTTATCCTTGCACAATGATTGGGCATATGCTATATATCAAAAGATTGTCTATTGCTAAACCAAAAACCGTAGCTTTACTGTTAGTGAGGTCTAAAGTGAAATTGACTAGTTACCACCAATAGTGGAATTACCTTCCAAATTTAGCTGGGTTATTCCAGGTCACCTTTTGAATTTCAGAGGGCAAATTCTTTTGAACTCCTTTATAATTGCTGCCACAGTAAATGGCACCTGCAGCTGATAAACCTCTACGGTATAGAATGTACTATGGATACCATACTGCTTAGCATAAATAAAAAAAGTGAAGGTCTCCCCTCTGTGGGTTGAGCTTGCTCATGCTCGTTTGTGCATGAAGCAAATTTGGTTCACACTGACCATAATTGCACCTGCAAGGAAGATAAACTTCACTGGTTACCCTGATCTTCAATAGGGGTGTGCTGATATCATTCCTGGGAAGAGAAAACAATACAAGCCCCAACCAAGGTTGTTTAACAGCTTGGACTAATGACACAAGTCCTTTTCTCTACTCAGAATATTTTGTGTCTCCTTAAACCCAGTTGAATTGAGTAGTAAAGATTTCTTTGGTCCATCAGGACCAGTTTGGCTTTGACATCCCTGAGGTGGAAGCCTGTCTTCTATTTCATAAAGTGCTTCCCACACTGCTGTTCCTGCTTCCCTCACCTTTTCTGGGGTTCAGGGTGGTCTCCTGTAATTAGAGTTGTCCTCCATAAGCAGGATCTCTCCGTATTTGAGTTACCAACTCTGCAAAACAACAGAAGCAGTGATTAAAGGTACAGTATTACCATTCAATTTTCCATAATAAACCCATAAGCCACAACTGTCAGTTCAGCTTTTTCACCAGCCAAACAGAATTAGAAGGGGACTGTGATTTAGTGGTAGTACCTGTTTTCTCCAAAACTGTGTAAGTGTCGAAGCATCTGCCTTCTTTGTGCCTGTTGGATTGGTAATATTGGGTATCAGTTGTTAGTGGCAACAAATCAGCCAGAACATCAGAAATCCTACCTTGCTTCACAGCAAACATCCAGGTCTGAGATACATCAGCAATCCTTAGATCAGAGAATGCAGGCTGTATGGAGCAAGCACACTTCAGTCTCTGAATTTCTTTTGAGGTTGGGGTTAACATTTGATCCAAAGTGCCACATTTGCCATCCAGCAAACACCAGCTTCTATAGTTCAGAGCACTGAAACCCAAATTTACATTGTAATCTTTTATTGCAAACCAAGTAGTCAGCATCTTTCTCACACAGGAGCAATAAATTAAGCTTAGCGTCTTGACGGATAACAATTGCTCTGTTTTCTTTGGGTTTTTTAACTCTTTGCCATCTAGATCATAGATTCAGCTTCTCAGCATCTCATTGTGTTACTATTGAATGTAGATCTCCTGTTTCTTTTGATAATTTTATTAATTGTTAAGGAGTAATATAATATAATATAATATAATATAATATAATATAATATAATCTGAATGTTTGGGCCATTATTATGTATTCTTTGATAGAATTCCTCTTGCTGGATTTCAATATCACTTAGTTTATTAACATAATGCCCTGGCAAATCAGTCACCTGAACTGGAATCTGTACAATGCCAAGTGAATTGAGACCTTGATTAAACATCACTACTACCTTTCCCCCCAGTTTCTGGCTTTTTTCTTCCTTTGTTCCTTCAATGGTTTCTGCAGCTGCTCAAATTTCAATGACAGTAACAATTTAGCTGCTTTCCTCCCCACTACTTCCTCTCTCAGATCTTGTTTCTTCCTACTATGGTTATCCAAATTCCCCAATAATTGTCTTTCCTTACAATCTGCCAAATCAAGTAGAGTCCTAAAATAGCCATTCTCAGTCATAAGTTAACCAGCTCAGCCTATCTCCTGTCTCTCCCTCAGAAGCCAGTGATGACTTCACAATACCTCATTTTCTGTCAGTTTTATTTTTGGTGAGCTACCTTATAATATTTCCAACTGCTGTTCACCTGTTCACTTATGAAGGACAGCAAGAAGTAATTTCCAAGCTCTTGATTAACAATACCAGCCTGTGGGGCCATAGGAATGGCAAGTCTCTCAGGACACTGTGGAGTTCTAATTCCTGTATCATCCTGTTTATCCCACCTGTGGCAAGGGAGTAGGACTTTTCCCAAGGCACTGTACTACCTTCTCAAGAGCAACAGCAGATAATTCATCCATCATTCATGGGAAATTCCCTTCTGAAAACCGTCCACACACAACACATTCCATCAGACACTAGGACCCTGCTGCTCCTGTTTGGGAGGTCTGCTTCCCTGCTGCAATTCCAATCTCCTTATTGCTGTCGCTGTAGCTAACTGGCTCCTGAACTATCTCCCCCCACATTAAAGGTCTTTCCTGACTCCTGACTCCCTTGTCTGCTTCTCTGTGAGGTTAACACTCACCTCAAGTGGCCCTGTAGTTGTACCACAAAGTGTTTTACCATGTCTGTCAAACCCCTGATCACAGGAAACATCATATTTGGATTAGCAACCAGTGACACAGCTGAGGGCTATTCCAGCATCAACCCTATGCAATTCATCAATTGCAAATCTGCTGCCTCCTGTGCACTCTCCATCATATGATCTGTAGCTGGGGTCTCTATCCTAACCTGGATTGCCTCTCTTTTAGAACCCTCTCTAAAAGATCCAAACCTCCTGCCCAAGAGACACCCTTCTGAGTTAAGGGCCACGGCTCTCTCCGGGCACCCACCATTAAAAACACTCCTGTCCCCCTCGGGCCTGTGCCTCAGACAACCTGATTCAATCAATTCCATTACTCTCCAAACACATTCCGTTTCAGATTCCTGATATCTTGGCCATTGCAAAGAGTACCATTTCAGTGGCAGTTGTCTGGCCCAGATCATCAATAAAGGTTTCTAAACCCTGACATTCTTCCTATGAGATTTTCTCTCTCACACACACACATCCTGAAGCTCTGTCTGAAGCCTGCTAGTATGGCCACGTTCAGCAGTGAGGAATGCCTCTGCCTGCAGCCTGCTCTCCTTTCCATTATTATGCTCTGCAATGAGAAGCCCCTTCACTTGCATGTTGGCATACCTATATTTTTGAGACAGTGTTTAAAGCTGCTTCCAAAAGTGCACCCAAAATGCTTTACCTTTCCCCTTCTATAACTTTTGTCCACTTAACACCACACTTATCTGTTTAAATGAAGCCTCGGGGTTATACCAATTTCACATTTGACCATTCTCTCAACTTTAGCAAAATCAAGGAGCAGTCAAACACTGACATTTCCTGCACAGTCTTGGCTTACAGCTGCTCCGATCCCTCCTGGCTGTTAACAGCCACTTCCCAGCACTCTCTATCTGGAAATCTCAGGTGGAGGGGTAATATCCCAAAGCGACCCCTTTGACAGCGGTAAAGTGTCCATGATGACCCAGCCTTACACAGGGAAGGAAGGCCCTAAGATTTGTAAATACCCATTGGCTGAAAGGAATAGCAAAATTCAGAGGGTCCACAAACAATTAGAAAATTCTATTAGCAAATTACACACCTGACATAGAGATCGGTAAGGTAGTCCCTGACCTACTGTTAAGCGCACAGCAATGAGTTTCAGATAAAGGGATAGGGTGAAAGGGAAGAAAGAAATTTAAGAGGAAAGGATTAATTAAAGTGAAGAAAAGGGGAAAAAAAGAAAAGAAACGAAAAGAAACGAAAAGAAACGGAAAGAAACGAAAAGAAACGGAAAGGAGAAAGGGGGGGGGGGGAGGTAAGTAGGAGAAAAGTGAGAAAATGAGAGAGAAAAGGACATTACCAGCCATGATCCCAGCATCGATCCAGCTGACGAGGTGTCAATCCTGATTCCAGCACTGATTCAGCCGATGGGGTGTTGATCCTGATCTCGGAGTCGATGCAGCTGTGTTGGTCTCGTCGATGAGATGTCCAGGGCTCCGAGCATCCTGCCTGGCATTTATGGGCAGGTTTCCCCACCCCACGGATGGGCTTCTCGCTTCCTATGTAAATTAGTTCTCATGCGCAGTCCGTTCCTTCAGACCTTTCTGGAAATGGGTCGGGGGGCTCTGGGGGTCTTGGGTGATCTTTTTCCCACCCTATAGTCCATTCCCACTTCCTGCTACTCATTCCTGCACTTGTGTTATGCTGTGCTGTGGCTGTTTATCACAGGAAATGCCCTATCTCTGCTTCGCCCCCCTTTTCCAGCCAAAACTTGATCTTTCTCGTGGCCATGTTAATAACAACAATCCTTGGTTATTACCAACAATTCTCGTCTGTTATTTCCAACGGTCCTTGGTTTCCTCAACAGCCATCTGGTTATCAGTGTTTGAGACATCTGCATTACCCCCTTATCTTCAGGGAATTGAGAACTCAAAAAGATCTCACTTTGGACCCTTGTTTAGAGGGTCCCAAAAGAGTGGGCTTTAGTTCTGGTAGTTTTCTACCCCGGCTACAACTCAAGTTGGTAATTTTCTTTGAAAGTTCAATAACAAAAATATAATTCCGCTTAGATTGTTATTCAGGCAAGAAAACTAAATTTTCAAGGCTGTTTGTTAAAAAACGGGTGCCCCTTAGACACCTGTTAGTTCCTGGGAACAGACAGTGTTTCCTGATAAGCTCAAGAGAGGCTTAGTCTAACTGCAGTTTGTCAAGGCCAAAGCTTAATGAGCACTTCTCAGAGTGCAGCCACGGGAGGGGGAGAGAGATGCTTTACCACAATGCATCCCATGACTATAGCTTCTCTGCATCTGTATAGACAATCTATATGGGCACAGAAACACTATGGAAAAGTGGACCTAGAGAGACAGCACATCTAGAGAGACAAGACAACTTGGGGTTTTCCTTCCTATTATATCCACTGTCTGTATATCCAAGAACCTAGGTTATTGTATAGACTAAAAACCAACTTTAAGGTCGTGATACTTAATTAAAATTATCTTTACAAACATTCAATTTATGACTCAGACATACAGCAACTTTATGTGGTAAGTGCTGGCAGAAAGATAACTTGGGGTTAAGAGTGCAAAATCTCCTGGTTTTGGTTCACAAAAAAATTAACAGTAACATGTTCTAGGACTTATTTCAAAGTTAATTCTTTTCTTTCACACAACAATGAGGTGAAAAATCCACAGTCTTCTAATGTCTTAATTTTTTAAAACCTTCTCTCCTGAATGATAATAAATAATTTCCAGCCTTGTGACACACAGTAACCTGAAACAAGGTCCCAAACCTCATAAGACTGCAGAGCCATCTTCACATAGGAATAAGGGCAGCATAGTTAAAGCTGTTCCTGGAACAGGTATTATTGACAAAGTCAGTGCAGACACTCAGATATTGTAGCATACATTTTGAAAATAATTGACATCCTACTGATGCTTTGATGTAAAATGTATGATGACATAATGACTGGAGAGTGGTGACCATTCTTCAAAATACTGCAATTCACCCACTGCAGGTTGAAGCATTTGCCCTTCTACTAATACATATATTGTAGAAGATGTCTTTCCTGGCATCCATATTGTTTTGTTAATATAACCGAAAACAAACCCCCCTCCCCAAAAAAGGAAACCATCAAAGACTCCAAATCTGCTAAAAATAAGTGCAACAGTATTCCTGAACATGTGCAGTACTGCAGTTCTTATTTCAGTTAATGTGTTTCATACAGCAAAACAATCTTGCTGAGTTGCATTCTTAGTAAAATGCCATCACATTTTATCAGCTGCTGGCATTGCAAAGGCAAATGTTTGTTGTTACCTAAAATTACTTTAAACATCAATAAAACAAACAGAAGGAAATGTGACTGCTGTGAATTACTGTGGGTCACAGGGACCACAAATGCTCATAAATGCTCATAAACATGAATGAAATCTGGTTTTGGTGAAGTGCAAGTAATTTGACAGCAGATGCCACATTGCAAAAGGATAAAATACCCATGCACTGGCTTCAGCTTGACTGTGCAGCACCTGAGAGGAAAGCTTTGTTTGGTGCTAAACAAAGCAAGACTGATTTTCACTCACTACCTTCCAAACAGCAAATTCAAGCTCCTCTTGCAGGACATGCAGAACTATGCCCCTAAAATGTGCCAGCTTAATCTCATCAATTCTGCATTTTCCTGGGTGCTGGAACAACATGGCTATTGTCTGCTGTGCAACACGAGGAGCAGAGGGGAGGGGAACCTTACTTTGGTACACAGAGGGTTTTCAAATTTATCCATGACCTCAGTGTTCTTTGGAACAGCACAACCAATGGGTTGATGAATTCACAGCTCTTCTGTGTTTTTCACAGGTGTGCATCCAGAAGATACTTCAAACTTCAAACTGTGTGTGAGCAAAATTACTTTTTAAAAACGTAAAATGCAGCAAAAGCCTCAAGAAGTGCTTGACCCCTTCTGGTCTTCTAATCACAAGAAGAATCAGCAAGCCACAAAATACAAACCCACCATAAAACATGTTTGATTTACTCTAGCACTCTGAAATACAGAAGGCATGCTTAAATCAATTGTCCTGGTCATTTAAGTCCTAGGAAAAACTTTCACTTGTTCCTACTTGTGAGGGAACTAATTTTTGTGAGTGAAAGTTAAAGATTTAGCAGAACACAGGCAGATAGCCTGTTTTCTACCACACAAAGAGCTAAGGTTAACTAAAATAAAATTTCCCCTTTGAATAACATTTTTTCCTGAATACTTAGAGATGAAAATTTGAGAAGAGAAAGAGCAAAGCTGTTTTGGATAGTTCTGTGAGGATGAAGGCTTTTTCCTTTTCTATCAAGTCATTTTACATATATGTAAGCACAAACATTTAGTCGAGAGAAGCAGACCAGCTATATTATACAAGTTAGACAGCTGAAAAGTTATTTGAACATTCCTGGGGTTGTTTTTGAGCTTGTGTTTATCTCCTCTGTTTCTCTCTCCCCCTTTCTTCACAAAAATACCCAAAACCAAAACCAAACCAAAACAACAACAACAAAAAAACCAAACCAACCAACCAACCAAACAAACAAAGACCAAAAAACCTAAAAAACCCCACAGACAAACAAAAAAACTAAAATAAAAGAACGAAAAAAACCCAAACAAACAAATTAAAAACAACAACAACAACAACAACAAAAAAAAAAAACAGAAAACAAACCAAAACAAAATTAAAAACCCCCACATGCTCTGTCTGAGATCAAGGCTTTTGCTGACACCGGCTTGGAGCAGCTGCCTCCAGCAGCTGTGCAGGCTCTGGTGCTGACATGGTCTCTCTAAAGGCTGCTCCAACCACTTGGCACCTTGCTGGGAGGCAAAGGCACCTGGGAGGTGATCTGCAGCCTTCTTTCACTGAGCTTGTCTCCACAGGCAAGGCTTGCCCCCTTCACTGTTAAAAGACAAAGTTGCCTGTTCACTTCTTTCATGTGTCTTTTGAGACAAGATGGGAAGACCTCCCCCCAGACTGTTGGTGTCTCTGCACCTTCCAGGGTGAAGCAATTTCTTGCAGGAGGCATTTGGCTGACAAAGCTGCACTCATATGAATGGTAAGTGATGGGCAGAACCCCAAGAACTGGGGTGTATTTTGTCTAAATGGAAATAAATAACAAAGAGAGTTCTGTCACAAAAATACACACACAAAAAATTGAAATCGGTACACCCATATGATATCTGTCAGCACCAGATTTTGTCGTTATTCATGTTAGTGGAATATTGCATTTATCATGCTGATGGAGTTCAGAGGCAGCTGCTAGTCCTTAGTCCAGGTTCATAAATTGTACCATTGTGGCCTCTGAGCATCCAAATGTTTCACCCTTAGGATGGTATTTGATTTTTCACTCTCTGCTCTTCTAGTGTAAATTAGAACAGTTTTCCACATCTACTCTTCACCTGGCTGAACAGTTGTTCAAGGTGTAGCACCGAGCATCTCACTGAGTGCAAGGCAGTGTTCACTCCATCCTTTGCTATCCTGCTGGCACACAACCTTCACAGCTCTGTCTTAATCTTTCCACATGTCTTAATCTTTACCACATCCTGAAGGACCCTCTGCCACACCCCAGGATTTTTAAGCACCTGCTTCGCCACTTAAGGAATAGTTGCAAAGGAACCACAAGGAGTAGACTAGTCTTTCAAAGATGCCCAATGTACTCATAGTGCACATGATTTTGAGCTGATGACATCTTTTCCTTCACCATCAATTCCTGTGCACATTCTGCCACCTGAAATGCCTGCTCAGATGCCAGGCTTTCCTAGCAGTGCAGATCTGCCTTGCTAATGCCTTTCACTTCAGGGTGAGAAACCAAGGATTTGAACCAGCTGAAGGGCAATTCAGTACTGTGGTGGTTGACCTTGGAACCCACTGTCATGATCCGCTGTTAATACAGGCGGGAGTCGTGATGGTTCATTTGATCTCAGGGGTGCAAAAGACACAACAGGGGAAAACAATCAGTTTAGTGAAAACAGTGCACTTTTACTGACTGCCAACAACTCTGTTTCTGCGACAGAAGGGACAGATATAAAGGAAACAAAGTAAAGGGAGAGAGAGAGAGAGAAAGACGGGAATGGGGGAATATGAGATGAATGAGATGCATTCTCATGGTCCCAGCCAACAGACGTGTCTTCTGTGGGGAGATCTCAAAAGCTTCTCCAGAGAGTCGCTTTTTATAGTCCTTTTCCAAAGCGAGGGGCTTCTGGCCAAGAGGTGGGGAGATTTATGGACTATTGTGAGGGTTGCTCCAGGAAACAGATTTACAGAACGTGCCACTCCAGCTAGTGCCTGCTTGAGAGCAGTGTGCCATGGAGCACAGCGAGCACCTGCAAGCAGTGCCTTGGCAAGCATCCACCTTGTTGGCCAGGACAGAACTGGGTGGGGGTCCTTGGGGTCTTCTCACGACAGTCGTGAGGCAAATGAGGGAAACTCTGGACTGACTCTTACACCCACCAAGGTGCTCCATCTCTCCCCCTACTCAGAGGGGCAGGGTGAATAAAATACGAATAAAAACTCATGGATCTCTGAGATTGCAGCAATTTAATAACGTAAAGCAAAGGAAAACAAAAATATTTACTCTCTACTTCCCATCACCGTGCAATAGCCATCTGCTTTCTGGGAAGCAAGGCAATTCATGAGCCCCCCAGTTCCTTCTTTCTCTTGGCATTTATTGCTGAGCATGAAGTGACACAGTATGAAATATATCTTAGGTGAGCTTGAGTCAGGTGTTCTGGTGATGTCCATTCCAAGCCTTTGCCCACTCCTAGCCTAAGAGCCTCAGGGGTGGGTTGATTGAAGATGGTGCTGTTCAAAGACTGCTTGACAGCAATCAAAACCAGGTGTGTTACCTGTACCATTCCCCCAGAAAAGCAAAGCTCAGCAGAGCACCATGATGCTATGGGAAAATCTAACCCTATCCCATCCAGCTCTGAACCTACAGGACCTACTGATCAACTGGTTTGGCTTTGTCCATTTGCCCATCAGCAATTACTATTGTCATTATCTAGATACCATTGCAGCTGTTCACAGAGCAGGACACTCAATGCTGATTTTACTCAAACTGTGTAACTAATCCAGGACAATGTGCACACAGGTGAGTTACCTTGCTGATTGCCCACAGTTGCCCAGCAGAGTCAGGTGTGGGGGACCAAAATGTGCTGAAAAGGGTGGTGAATCACATGGCCAAAAATTCAGTGAAAGAACTTAGCGCTTTGGAGTATGGCAACGTATATGAGGCCATGCTGCATCCTACACAAGCAGTTTTAGAAGCTCTTCTGTGAAAGCATTGCCCCAAAATGGACTCTTTCACCTGGTATACAAGAGACCAATACACACAAGGAGTTAAGGTATTTGATTTATTTACAGTTCTGTGCAGAAGAAGGGGCTGGGTGGCAAATCCACAAAGCCAGCACCATGACTACCAAAACAATTCACTATTTGTTCACTTTTAGCAAACAAAAGCATTAATGTTCATTGCAATCAATGGCAGCCACCTTAGAAGCTGGAGAATGGGGAAAATGTGTTGTAGAGTTGTTTTGGTTTTGCTGTTAACTTGGTAAATGGGATGAGGTTTGTTTTATGCTGATGTTTTTATGACATTGTATAGAGATCCAGGTATTCAGAAAAAATGTAAATTTAGAAAAGATATGCTGATGCCATGTATGCAGGAGGAGGAGAAGGAGGCAAGAGATTGTGTTTTGCACAGAGGATGAATCAAAAGGATATAGATCAAAATAATGAGCACATAGGAAAGGAGGATTTTAGTCCTATTGTGAGCTGGACTCGGGGACACATTCAGCCAGTGATACAGGCACGTGTAAGACAAACAGTGGGGACAGAAGGCCTGTCAGTTTTACATATACCCCTTTTACTACTTCAGATTTGTCAGACTGGAAATGATCTGTTGATTCATACTGAGGGAATCCTGAAGGAATATATCAGCTTTTGGAAGCTGTTGTACTGACTGATAATCCTAACTGGGGGGAGCATGCAGTCTGTATTGAATACATTTTACTGTGTAAGAGAAGAAATTGGTGTTAAAGAAATTGAAAGAGGGATATGCTGGGAATTTGGGATCTGAAAGGCACAGACAGATATAAACACACACACACACACACACACAGAGCCTAAATCCATGTGCTGTTTATAGTCAGTAAGGACCATTTAGAAAATGTACATGTTAAAATGCTGGAAAAATTTTTACAAGTACAGGGGGACAAGAAAAATAAAGTATCAGGGAATGCCCAGCAGGTTCCCTAGTTACAGTAAAGCCAGTGAATGGAACAGTAGATTTTTGATTGATAGCAGAGCCACAGATTCAAGAAGAACCGTTTGCAAGGGTTTGCTAAGTAAAGTTACAGCAGTGATTGTTAGGGTAATCGGAAAAAAGAGTTTTACAGACATTCTTACAACTCATAGAGAGTGGATGATTAGCGAAAATAAACTGACTTACAGATTTCTATATGCCAGAATGCCCCTTCCCTTTGTTAAGACAAAATTTATAATGCCAATTAAATACTCAAAAACTTTTTTTTTAAATCTGTACAGCTGCACATCTCACAAGAGAATGAAAGGCTCAAATCTGTCTGCTAATGAGCCAGACTTCACAGGATCCTGAGCATGATATCCTGGATGTGGTATTGAATGTTGCTTAGCTGAATTTAATGTCAGTAAAGAAGTTCTCAGGAGTATGGACTGATAGAGGATTTAAGATAAATAAACCAAGTAGGTCTGGAGAAATACCTATTTGACTGTTCTGGTTTTAAAAGTTGCTTTCCTTTGTGTTTCAGTGGATGAGCAGAGAGAATCTCTTGTGTTTGAGATGTAAAAATCCAAAAAGATAAAGAAAAGTGCCGCTATGCTGGAGAGTAGCACCACAGAGATTATAAAAAAACCTACCAAAACAACCAAATAAAATCTTAAAAAAAGCACTAGTCTGTTTAGTAATATATTTGAAACAAATTTGGAACAATGGTAAGGTGACATTAAAAGTGTAATTGTATTGCAATGTGTGGATGAAAGAAGATCGAAAGGCAGAAACATTGAGATGTTAATTATTTTCAGAAGTTTGGTGGACAGCTTTGTTTTGGGAAGAATGGGTTAAAAGCAGAAGTCTATCATGGAGGATTGTAAACCATTCAAGTGACCTTGCAGCTGGGAGTAATCCTTGATAACCCAGTGTGAACAACAGCCAGTGATCCTCTGGCGTGGGCTGAGCATAACAGTGTTTGTGTGTGAGCCTCTGCCCAGAGCTTGCTTTGGGAGTCCTTCAGTTAAGTGAGAAAAACAGAAATAAATTTACTCTTTGTGTTCTAACCATGGGTTTGTGGCTCTCATGACTGCCTGTGCAAATTCATACACTGTGAATCAACAAGGTCTCACAAAAAGGATGGAAGAAGAAACTCAGATATTATGACAAGCAGTATCAAAAGTATGTTATAGAAGCAAAGATGCAGTTCCATGCAGCCACAATAAGAAAGAAAGCCCTTATGGGAAAGGGAGAAAAGGAAAATAACTCCAGGGGAAAATGGTTTCTCTGATTTACATAAAAGTGGATAGTATATGTTAATATATACCTTTTCAGGATAGCCAGAGGCATTCTTTGCAACACCAGTTGAGCCAGGGAGGTTGTTGAAATTTTACTGGGAGAAACAATTCCTAGATTTGGAATTCCAGGGAGTTTCTCTTTTGACAAAAGGCCTTATTTCATCACAGATGTGACAGGGACTGTCTAAACTCCTTCGGTTTAAGTGGGATTTACACATCCCTTGGAGACTACAATCAAGTGGAAAGGAAAAATCAAAAGAAATTGCAAAACTGTGTCAAGAAACCTACGTGAAGGAGGAAGATGTATTTCCTGTTGCTTTAATAAGAATTTGAATCACCCCATCTCCTTGGAGGGGGTGAGGCCATCTAAAATTCTGAATGACAGATTGCGTCCTATTGACACTGTGCTTATGGGAGGTGATCAAATGCATGTGAAAGACAGTGATGTGTTGAGAAGTTTTCTGTTGTCTCTCTTGTGGGTTTTGTCCTCTCTGTATAGGTATCTTAACCAGCAGCCTGTTGCAACTTTCAGCTAGGAGGCTGCAAGGCACAAGTGTATGTGTGAAAGTGAAAAGCTCCTTATGTTGTGTTATTGAAGAAATATACAGCTGCAAAAGTAGAAGGAATTAATTCCTGGATTCATTACACTCAGGTGAAAAAGGACCAGAATATCTGAACAAGACAAGGGGATTTCACAACAACATTAACTACAGGATCTGAAATTACAACTGACTGAAAGTCTTAAATGAATCGCACTTGGGTTGAAGGAAGTGTTGGGAGCATTTAGATTGTCCACAGGGACTTACATTACTATTAGTAGGCATTTATCAGTGTGGAATTATTTTATTGCTGAATAGCTCTGGAAATTCTAGAATTTAATGCATTTATTGTTGTTGCCTTAAGATAACACAGGGAAATCTAGTCCTACAACTTATCCAATAATTTGGGGCAATGCACAGCTCTAGTGCAATGTTAAACACTCAGTTACAGGCAACTCTGAAAATGGCAATTTGGAAGGATGACACTTGTTATGGTTTTACTGCAATTTGGAACTTGTTGACATGGCGGTTCCCCAGTCTGAATTTATGGGTCAAGAAATTTTTATCTTTGTTATTTGGAGTGTTGGTGGTGTTTGTTTGCATCTATGCACTTACCCAGTGTATGTGTATATGTTACTTGGGGATACTGGAATCAGAAGGGTGAGAAATTGATTAGATAAATCTCAAAGAGAAATCATTGCAAAATGTGGAATATGTAAAAATTTTCTTAAGAAAGCATATTCTTAATATTTGATCTTGGTGTACTTTCCAGACTGATCAACAAGAAAAGAGATTCCATCTGTGGAACAGAAAGCAACCAACAAAGATCTGAGTGATATCCAGGTGTTGGAAAGGCAGATTACTTGTTGGCTGAATTGCCTCGTTAAGGTCCTGATAGGCTTCAGTGATGTCAGATCGATCTAGAGGGAGTTAAAAAGACTTGGGAAGAAGGATGCAACACTGGTGGTGGACCCAAGGAATGCAGAATTGATGGGCATAAAGACATTTGGCAGAACCCCCAAGACAAGGCCCAAAAAATAAAGCCAAGGCAGCAACTGTGCTGAATCAGCTCTGGCTGGGTAAAGGTCATTCCAGCAGGGGCAGATCATGGCCACCCACTCAAGAAACATCTCACTGAGAAGAAGAGAGAGACTAAGCATGCAGAATTAGCATGAGAAGCAAGAGCATCATTACCCAACAGCACACAGAGTACCAATTATGAATAGAACTAGGTAACTTGTAGTGAATGAACACTAGTTTGTTTGTTTATTAAAATGCATAAATATATTAAAAAGTTGAAATGAAAATTTGAAAAGTGCTGGTACTCATTGTGCTGGCTTTGTGAATATTCCACTGAGCTTACCCCTTTCTGGGCAGAACTGTAAATAATTACATCCACTCAATGTGTGGATTGCCCTCTTGAACACTGGGTACAAGAACCTATTTTGAAACAACAAAGGGATGACAATCATGAGTGGAGTACAAGATTGCCAGTGCTTGCAATTGTGGCTATCCAGAGATAGAGTGAAGAAGCCTCCATGATGCAATACAAAAAAATCTCTTTGGACCATCCTTCATTTCCACTTCCTTACCATCCTTGTTT
Organism: Acridotheres tristis; assembly: GCA_037013685.1. NCBI lineage: Eukaryota > Metazoa > Chordata > Aves > Passeriformes > Sturnidae > Acridotheres > Acridotheres tristis. The sequence goes on from CM072919.1 coordinate 10,982,256, forward strand.
TGTCTCTCTCTTATGAAGTTGAGTGCCACCTAAGGCCACTCCTCATCTATCAAATCCATTTCTGAAGACTACATGGCTAACATGGCTCAGCTCCTTCACCACATGTTCTTATCTCCACTGAATTCTGAGCAGACCAGCCTGCCCCCTCAAGAGTTTCTTCATAGGAAGGCAACATTCATTGTGAAATGGTGGCCCATTCACTGAGGTCCTGGTGGCCCAGAGAAACTGTGGTACCCAAACCCTGGAAGTATCCAAGGCCAGTTTGGATGGCATTTGAAGCAACCTGGTCCGGTGGAAAGTGTCCCCGCCCGTGGCAAGAAGAGTTAGATGATGTTTAGAGTCCATTCCAAACCAAAACAACATGTGATTCCATATAGTGTCTGTATGGAGAATAGCAGAAGGAATAAAGAGACAATTGGCATACGTGTTAACCCCAATTGTTAAAATGGCTTTAGGATGGTGCTTCATCTAAGAGTAAGTTTATGGAAGTGGCAGGAAAAGCATGAGTGTCAGTGGACCTTCTCAGGTTTAAAATATTCAGCTGGAGTCCCTCAATGAAAGTTCACGTCATATGGGCTTTTATAAAAAGATGCTTCTAGAATCTCCCTTTCCCCAAATTACCAAGAAAGTTCATTTTTTTTTTGAGTCTTGATTATGCCAGGTTTAAAAATGGAAGTGACTAGCCCATCTTAAGAAAAATAAACTTGATGTCTTGCCCAAACAAAGAACCTCAGCTCACTGTTCACCACTTAGGGACCAAACCACACTGCACATGTCAAGAAGGAGCCTGGGGTTTGTATCATGAATGCTTTCTTTTAGCCTGGTGAAAATGAGGGTGGTTAAACAGTGGCACAGGTTGCTCGGACAGTCAGTGCTATACACCACCCGTGGAAACAATCAAAATCAAATTGGATGGGGCTTTGAGCAACATGAGCTGGTTGAAGATGTCCCTGGTCTTTGCAAGGGTTTTGGACTAGATGACCTTTAATAGTGTCTTCCAACCCAAACTGGTCTGTGGAAAGCAGATGTGGCAAACCACCCTCCCCACACACTCAGGGTTTATACCCAACTGCCAAAGGGATTGCATGAAGACGTCTGTCTTCCCTTAATGGAAGAATGACTAAAAGGGTGCCTGAGAATGCTCTTAGTAGCCTCTCATAAATCCTTACCAGCAAACCTAAAATTCTGCTGATGGAATGAATCTGTACACTCTGCTTCCAAGCAATACTCAGAATAAATGTAAATTACAAAGTAGTACCCCTAGGGGACCACTTCATGTTAGTGCTGTGCTTTATCTCAATTGTTTGTTTCTATTTTCATTTTTCTCATCTAGCTACAGAAAAAACTCTAGTAGAATAGAATCATCTCTTTCTGTCCACACAGAAAGCAAACTTTCAAAACAAGCATGTCTGGTTAATTTAAATAGTTATCATGTTTCATTCTAAAATTTATTTTGTATAGTCCAATTTAAAAATTGATTATATTTATGGATCAAAATACTCCATTGCATCAAGGCATATCTAGTACATGTCAACAGAAATTTATGTATTTCTGCAGAAATATTCAGTGTGAAATAGAAGAGGAAAGCATTTTCTTGGAGAAATGTCAACATTTTTAGAAGTTTTATATCTCATTTTCAACTCCTTGACGCATTTCAGGATTTCATTTTATTAACCACAGACATTTCAAAATAATTTGAGTTACTACTGCCTCTGCAGACCCAGTCTTCCTCAGCTAGGGATTCTGAGGAAAATAGGAATATTTCACCCTGAACTGACAACCTTTCCCCTCTTTTTCTCATACTTTTTTCCTTTCGTTCGTGAATTTTCTCTTTGCCATGGTCTGAGAAACACTGAACAGTAAATATCCTTCTGCCCAATTCTTCCACTGAAGATGATTGGGCCTGAATCTCTGGAGACTTTTTGTGAAGCTTTCCATTGCTGTTTCTTGGGGACCAGGAAACTCTTGGTGGCATAAATCATCTGCATTTTACAGATTCCCAGACTTCAGGGATGCAATTTCCAGGAGACAGGAGGAGGGGAGGTCTTCCTTCATTTTTCAAAACCTTGTAGTAGAATATAGTTATTAATGGGTTTCCATTCCCTTTCATATTGGAAGAAGCCTTTAAGGGAGCATGTTTTGCATTCAGATTAGCACAAGATCTGTCATTAACTAGTATAGGGAAAGACTGCTTTTTCAATACATCTGCTGTGGCTATTATTTTTAATTACACTCCTACTGCTGTAAATTGGCTGTGATTTATAACCACAATATTTTAAAGCAGAAGGTGAAACATGGGATATGGAGAGGTGTTAGAAAACACTAAGACATTGGTACCAACAGGAAATAAAATGTTCTACCTTAAACAACAGATTTGGTATTATAAAGGTGAAACAAACAGCATGAGAAAACATCACTAAAGGCAGACTAAATTAGAAAGTAAATTATGTATGAGGTATGAGCAGGCAAGATAGGGTACCTATTGGATTTCACTTCCCTGAGAATCTAGACTTAGTGCCTTGTGACTGGAAATAGTGCTAAAATACCATTTATATCACTAACCATTCCCTTTTATTTCTGCCTAATTTGGGAGCAATCTGCAATTCGATCAGTTCAATATCTTTACCACTGGACATGCTTCAATCAAAAGTACATGGTATGATTTCAGGGACACACTTTCTGGATGATCTTTCTGGATTTTATTAAATCCAAATGACTGATTCATCCAAGAGAGCATTCAAGACCACAAAACAACGACAGAATTTTCAGCCTTATCAGGGGAAGATTTTAAAATTCCATGCTCAGCCACATCTGCCAACAATGACTTCTGATATACCATACCTGCATGCAGTCTTATTTTCAGAATCACTGGGAAAGGTCCAGCATTCCAGGACTTTGTTTTTCTAGTTAAATGTCACATTATTCTTTCCTCTAAGAAAAAAAAATTACTGTTGTATCACAGCCAGACCTAAAAGCTTTTTTTTTTTTTTTTTTTTTTTTTTTTTTTTTTTATGAAAAAAGATTTTAACAGCAGACCACACAGCTGTTTTGCATGGAAACCTCCCCATCAAACTTCTGACGCTTCATCCCTCTTAATGAAGTTTAGGCCAGATGGATTTCTAATGTTCAGACTTGGTGAAATGAAGCACAGATCTGAATTTTGCAACACAGTTCTTTAATTTACAGAAGCTTAGGCCTTCTTTGTTTCTTTGTTTCATCATCTGCTCTTAAAGTAGTTTAATAGAAGCATTTTTTAAAAGCCTTCAGGGCAAAGTACAAATTTGTATGCTGACTTACATGATTCAGATGGGTACTGTGCTCTTAAATCAGCTGTATGCTCACCAGGAATGCACTACACTTCTCTTGACTAGGCTGTGCAAGCTTTAATGGTGATAAACATCTAGCCAGTTTTCTATTTTGTTTTTTGCTTCAGTCGATGGTTATTGAATCTGGTCAGTGACTGCCAGTACCACCAGGCATTTATTATAGTTTACTCTGTAAATACAGATGAGCAATGAACCGCAACGCTGGATTCAATCACACCATAACACAGGAAAAATGTAAATTTCATTCGGGCTTTGCCACATGAGTCCGCATGAGCAGCAATAAATATATGTGATCTATCACATCTGGCAAAGGAATTTAACAATATTTCTACCCACGAAGTCTTAAGTCTCTGAGCTGAGGCCTGAAGAGAGTTCACCAGTTATTCTTTTCTTGTGGAAAAAGCCAAACCAACCCAAAAACAAACAATTGAAAAAAGCACCTTCCTTGTCACAGAATGGGTGTGTTTGGGTAGGAACATTGGGAGCTATTTATTCCAGCCTCCCTGCTCCAGCAGGGTCCCCTAGAGCACGGTGTTTGGGATTGTGCTGAGATGGCATTTGCATCTCTTTTGCACTCACAGAAGTGGTGAGCACGCACTGCAAAGGCTGAGACACGTGTCAGAACTCGATTATCCATGTTACAAGGGACACAAGGGTCCCACATCACTTGCTCTGACACATACAGTCACAAAATCATAGGAAAATGGAATGGTTTGGGTCAAATGGGAGCTTAAAGACCACCTAGTTGCAAGTCCCCTGACATGGGACATCTTCCACTGGAGAAGGTTGCTCAAAGCCTCATCCACCCTGACACTGAATGGTGTTTGACAGCAGGCATGTCAGAGCTATGAGCTTTGTCTGTCTGGCCAGCCTGCCCTGTGTGTCAGTGTCCTGGGAGGCTGTGACTGCCCTGTGTGTGGCACTGACGGGGCCAGCGATGACAATATCTGGATAAACGTTTCAGACACCTCCCTGCCCAGGTTCTTCCTGCTCCATGGAGCTTCCCTGTTGAAATGCTGCCAGCCCAGGCCACAGGTGGTCCATGCAACTGGAGGATTGGCAGTGAGGATGGAGCTCTGGCTGTGAGGCTGTGACTGCCAGCAGCAACCTCCAGACCCTGCCACTTTCCGTCTGCCAGTCAGGGGCAGCCTTGATGGAAGGCTTGCAGAACTGCAACAGCAACTCCTTGGGAAGCAGCCAAGGGCCCCTGATGGAACACATGGAAATGGCATTAAAACAAGGAATGGAGGGAGCTAGGCTGGGGCTGCACAGAGCACTGAGCTGGATGTCCCTACCCATCTGTTCTCTGCTGTGTCCAGATTGCCTCTCTGCCCAGCCCTGCATGTTTGAGTTTACCTCACTCTGTAGAGCTCATGTGTTCATGGGGGAGTTTCATTTGCTGTTGACACAATTCTCCAGCTTATTTGTTTTTTTGGTTTTTTTTTTTTTAATACCTGTTTGCCTAGGCACTGCAGCATTCAGCAGTGAGAGCTATGGCAGACTTAAAACAGCATTTGTTTTATTTCTGGTAGCTGAGGAGAAGGGAAGGGGAGAGCAGAGCTGCTGCAGCAGCAGCTGTAGAAAGGGGATCACATGGGATCTTCCACTGACTCCTAGGCACTAAGTGAGCTCAGCAATTTTCAGAACCAGTTACTAAAAGCCTGTAGTACACCTTCAATAAATATAGCTACAAAGCGGGTAAAAATAAGAAGGGGAGTTTTATTACAATGATTCTCCATCCCTTTTAGAATTTAAAGCATCTGATACTCACTAGCTCAATGGTAAAAGAAAAGTCTTTGGGAAAGAATAGTGTTACATGCAGGTTTCTCAACCAGAGCTGGGCTATATATGTGTTTCTCTTAAAGACACATTCTCGAGACTTATCAATGATGCTCCAGAGCTATATTAAAGGGATAAAAGGAAAGAAAACCCAACACCAAAAAACCCACAATCCTTTTCCCCCAAAAAACAACCAGAAAAAATTAGTTGTTTTTTTTTTAATCTGAAGAAAATTAAATCTGCGATTCAATGGTTTGTCTGTTTGAAAAGAGGACATAATATTTGCACAAAAGCACATATTTTGATTTAGTTCTCAAGTAGCGACCCACTGTATATTGCAGTCCAGCAGATATTCTAAAATAAGCCAAGACATATTTGAAATTTCTAAAGAAAAGAAAAAAACCTTTCCAGGCTATTTTGGATTCTACTACAATACAAATAATAATTTGAGTTTCAGTGAAAACTGCAGTTGAAGCATGAGAGGTTATGTAGCTAAAGATCATATGGCAGAAACGAATTCAGAATATAGAGTTTCTTAGAAACCTCATGGATTCTTGGAACCTCATTAATTCTTGTGAAAATCTTATTTTTTCATATATTTAACTTGACTGATATAGTTAGTGAAAATAAAACTACAGAATTTAGTATTTCAAATGTTGTGTTTCTCTTTTCAACACAACTCTTCTTAAGAACCTCTTTTTACAGGGAAGTGCATGGAGAAGTGTTCCCAATACTTCCAGTAGCTGAATAACATACAACACAGGATTTCATTCAGAGATTCTTGTGTTACAGCATTTAAAAATTGATTTTACATCCGTAGAGGGTATGTTAGATATGCATCCATACCTTGAAGGGTATTTTACAACATATTGCTGTGAATAAACAGTACCATGGGAAACTCAGAGACTGAGGGACAAAACCTCTGGGTTTAGGCTTAATCACTCAAGCCAGGGCCAGTGGAGCTGCACTCCTACCAGGGCCCTCCATGATGCCTCTCTGTGCTCATTTCCCATGGAAAATGAGGCCAGTCTGGGAGCAGAGCCAGCAGACAAATGGTACAAAGGCTGGCGCTCACAACCAGCACCCACAGGCTCTTCCATCCAGAGTGACACAGAGGGAACTCCAGCAGTGACTTCCCTGATGGAAGGCAGGCACACAGCCCATGCTAGCCAGGGCCACCGTGAACATCATGAGACCCTTCCTGGAGTATTGTGTCCTGCTCTGGGACTTTCAAAATTAGAAGCACATGGACTTGTTGGAGTGGGTCCAGAGGGCACGGGGATGGTCACAGGCTGGAGCATCTCTGCTGTGGAGACAGGCTGAGAGAGCTGGGGTTGTTCAGCCTGGAGAAGAGAAGGCTCCAGGGAGACCTCACTGCCCTTTCCAGCACCCAAAGGGGGTTTCAAGTGAGCTGGAGAGGGACTTTTGAGAAGGGAATGTAGGGACAGAACAAGGGGGAATGGCTTGAAACTGAGACTAGCTTTAAATTAGATTTAAGGAAGAAATTCTTTCCTGTGAATGTGGTGAGGCACTGGCAGAGGCTGCCCAGAAAAGCTGTGGATGCCCCATTCCTGAGAGTGTTCAAAGCCAGGTTGAATGGGATTCTGAGCATCCTGGAGTAGTAGAAGCTGTAGCTGCCCACAGCAGGGGTTTTGGAAAATGATGGCTTTTAAAGGTCCCTTCTAACACAAACCATCCTGTGATGCTGTGATGCTGTGATTCTATGATTTGTCCCAGTGATAAATAATACAGAGAGCACAAGGCATCTAAATATAGAGACGCCACAGCTACTAAATTGCACCACTCAGAGAGGAGCAGCTGAGCCACATGTGAGCAAGGCCGGGCCCCAGAGATGCTCATGGCAATGGAAACAGTTGCCATGGAGACAACAAAGAAATGCCGACCAAAGGAATTACCAACAAGCGTCAGTCCAAGAGTGCCTGATCCTGAATAATGCAGGGTGCAGCCCCAGAGCTGTTCCAGAGCACAGGGAACACTGAGCAGGCACCTTTTGGTTTGCTGTGCTGCAGATGGTCCCCAGCGCTTGCTTATAGCTGCTTACAATTAACAACACCAAACAAACAAACAACTAAACTAACAAACATGCAAAAAAATTTCGAAAGGGAACAGCAGCAATAAATGGAGTTAAAACCCTAAAATTGAATCTGCTGGAAGAAGGATTTCTGGTGATGCTGTTTCTTAGCATTTAGCTCACAGAAAACTGTCTTGAATAAGGAAAGGAGAGAAGTAAAATCAATAAATCCTTGATCATTGGAAAGCTAAAACCATTAGGGGCACATGGAAAATTGGAGTTCTCATTAAGGCAGGTATTGCTCCTCCCTGCACATCTGCTTCTCTGTTTTGCAGTTTCAAGGTCACATGCCGTGGAAAACAGTACAGCACTGTTGAGCCAGTCCTGGGTTTTTACTTGGGCCAAAATCAGTCATAAATATAAAACACAAAAATAAAATCCCACACGACAAAATAAAAGGAAAAGAAGTATCACAGAAGCCTCTTCTGTGCAGAAAGGAAAACAGTGTTTTGTGACACCTAAAAATAAGAGGTTTATATTAATTCCACAAGAGATTGTTGCCATCCTTCCTGGGGGGGAAAAAAAGTATTTTTAAATTTTACACAATAACTGTTCTGTTCAGCATTATTACTAGTTTAGGATGCCTGGTACAAAGTAATATCCCTGTTTTTAGGATGTTGTCATAGATGGGAGGACTTTGAGGATATCTTTTGGCTTTATTTGGAGTAAAGACAGTGAAAAAAGAGAAGCTGCTGCTTTCACAGAGAAAATGGAAATGTGCAGATTTTTCTGCTGAACAGCAAATATTAATTCTTCCTGATTTGTGTTGTATTATCCATAGCACAGCCTTAAAATAAGTGTCCACACAGCTTTTCACAGGAAAGTACAAGTGCCTGCAAGACTATGAAATATCCTGTCAACTAAACATATGACACAAAATGTGTTTCCTATTTAAAAAATACACATACACAAAAGTAATTTATGCATAACTTAGGCCAGAAAATTCAACCTACCAGATATCAGTGCTTGACTTCCCTGTATTCCTTTGAGAATAGTCCATGGTAACTCAACAACAATTATTTTTAGGGTATGTACTACTGTAGCAAAAGCACATGTGCTAAAACTATTGAGGCAGGAACTTTCAGTTTTAAGTCACTTGTTGATTGCAAAGATACCAAACTAAAGGCTTTGGTGGGGCTTACATGGGTATAACCTCTATCTTGGAAACTGAATGCTGGGCTGCTGGGCAGTTAGAATTGCTTCACAGCCCTTTGCTTTGCTGACATTAACCTCTTCCCTTGGGAGAATTAAATTAATACTTTTGAAGAGCTGTGGAGCTCTTGTAAAGATAAGCTATAATACAGTAAGTGTGCAGTATAATTAATATAAACACAATAGGATTTTTTTCACCTAAAGGCTAAAATTAAACAGCAGTAATGAAAGAAATATATGTTCTGAGAAAATAAGTTGGTAGTCATTCATAATTTATACACTCCCTAAATTGCCCCTTAATAGAATTTAGGTGGTTCTGGGAAATACACAGTAAGATTTTTTTATGAGCTTTTCCTTTTTCTGGAATTGTAGTTTTAATTACCCTCTTGTGGCTTTAAAGTTTAGGGGGTAATGGAAAACTTCAAACCAGGTCACTCCTCTAGATGCTCTGTGGTTGTTGTGGGTTGACCCAGGTCATCAACAAAGCACCCACAGAGCCCCTTCTTCTGGGGGGTACAAACCATGGGGCAAGGCAAAGACCATTTAATAAGAATGAAGTGGGTTTTTTTCAAAGTGATACAAAAACAATCATTCACCACCTGTCCTTAGCATATAGATGCCCAGGCAGTGTCTGAGCAATGGCAGCTGTGGCAAGAGCAACCCTCTAGTCTCACCCATGACCCTGATCTTGTATGATATGGAATATCTCTTGGCAAGAGTCTTAAGCCTGTTTGCTTAAAATTTTTTATTTTCCCAACCACCATTTTAAATAATAATTGAGCCTACAAAGGTGTCTCCCTCCTATTCTAAAGACTGTTAAAAAATGCCACGTCTAGAAATCAACATGTAGAGAACCAAAACACTGAAGGCTGAAAACAGTTTTTGTTTATTGCTTAAATTCCCACTACTAAAATCTGAATTTTCACTATTGAAATCTGCATTTTGAATGCAAAACAGTGTAGTGAAGGTTAAAATGACAATTTGATACACAGCTACTGAAGGCAGCATATGCCTAAAATTATTCTGAAAACTGGCATGAAAGAAAAGCACGTGTGTGAGGGGGATGATGGTGTTGCATCAGAAGGCTGCTTAAACAGCTACTTCTAATGGCATTAATCAAAATCAGTGCAGATGAATCCAGTTAGAATCTTCAGATACTGCAATACAAGGTATTTAAGTTCTTTAGTATTTGCACTAAGATGTCTCCTAAATTCCTTTTCTTACTTTTCCTGAAATTTTCTGGTTCTCAGCAGGAAACAAGTGTTTATTACAATTTTCAGAATGTTGCCGCTTTCAAAGCTGCCTCCTTCATTTTGCAGTCTTGTGATAATCACCTGGCTTCACTCAATTCAGCAGAAGGTTTTCAGTCAGCTTCAGGAGTTTTCCTAAAATTCAGTCAGTAATACAGATGGAGTTTCATCTTTTGTGCTCATCTCTAAGCTTTATTTACAAGTCATCTGCATTTTGTTTTTCTAATCTTCAGCAATCTGATTTTAATGCCAGTAAATACCCAAGTGTAACACAGAAACAGTTCAACGTTCCTTACTAAACTGTTGGGGAGGGAGGAGTTTATTTGTTTAAAAACAAGTGGTTTAGTAGGTTAGAAAGACATTTTGAAAAAAACTCAAATGTTTCTAAAACTTCTATTTTTAATACTGAAATTAGTATTAAAAATTACAAGTACTATTTCAAAAAAATGAACATTATAGTGGTGATTTATTTATTTATTTACTTATTTATTCAAGCCATAATTAAACAGTACTTGTAAAACGAGGGAAATATTTTACAATCATGTTTAATTTAGATTGATGAATTTCCATATAGAATAATTTTATTAGCTAGTTCTCCAACATCATTCCACTTTCAGAACAGAACTCAGAAATTCAGAACTCAGCCTGATATGCAAAAAACCACAGTTAATGTTCTTGTTATGTTAGTCTTTGCTATGGCTCCATATGACGTCCCTGTAGATAAACTGTTGAAATAGATTTTCTACCTAAATCCAAATCCAGCAGTTTCCTAATGCTGTTCTCATTTCCTTCCCAAGGAAACATTATATTCTCGGACAAAAAGAGCTTGAGAGATATGGCTCATGCTCTTCCAACAAGCACATAGAATGTTCACAAGGCTTAAATAAAAACAAAGAATAACGCATTTTTATCCTCTTTTGAGTATGAAAATCAGGTATTCAACACTTTTCATCCCACTATTAAAATAGCCCCAAAACACAAAGAAATTCAATCAAAAAGGGGATGAGTACTGAGAAATTCATTACATCTGTGACAGAATTGTCAATGTGGCTCCAATGAATCATTAAGATATAGGGACATGTTTAGGCTATATTTTCTTATGATGAAGATAGTCATGCAAAGAAGTGTCAGCCACTGATATCAATCCACTTTCCACATTGGACAATTAGAGCAAGTTCACAAATACTAAGTCCTATAATTTCTGAGACTGATATTGAAATGCTGTGAAGATCTAGGTAGCCTTTAAAATTTAGGTGAGGGATATCTGAACACCAATTCTGCAATACAGTCTGGAGGAGTCAGGTCACCTCATCCTTGTTCTGTGGCAAGTAGCAAAGTGTCAAGGATCACCTTGGCTCCAAACTATCAAAGATCTGTGAGACTGATATTGCTATTTGTCTTATGGAAGGGAATATTCAGCATTCACTTCTAAGGTTAGCAAATCTGAGAGAGAACACTAGTTATGCTTATAATTTCAGAGGAAAGGAAAGAATGAAATATCACTATTCTCAAAAAAAAGAAACAAGAAAAAAATTCTTCAGTTAGATCTGCTTGTGACAGTTCTGCCCACAAAGTGTGGGAGTATCTGACAGAAAATCAGCTTCCAAGATTCAAGTGATATGTCCTCATCAACAGCTTTGCCAAGAAAGTGGTAACCCTTTATGTTTGTTTTTCCACTGTACCCATTAGTCTTTGTAGCTTTTTGCAGTATTGGCAGCTGGTAAAGTTTAAGAGGCAACCCAATTAATTCATTTGGCAACACAGATCTTGTACTTACACTGGGCATCTGTAAGTGTTCAGACTGCCTGAAGCAATGTGAAAGAACAGGATAAAAAAAAGTCTGCTGATAGAAACACTGGCGAAGGCAGCACACAACTTTACTAGTTCAGACTTAAAATAGATCTTGGGAGCAGAAAGCAATTATCAACAGGAGTTGACAAACTTTTGGAAAGTAAAACTCTGCATGAAAAATTTAGTGCAGTTATAATTCATGACATTTATCAATCAATCACAAAGCTGTCCCAAACATTCTTTATGACAAGGCACTTATTTTAACATTCTTTTTTGGTGATACTGTGAGCTAGACTCCATGTATGCTCATAGCAAGACAATTTCAGGCTTCTAGGAGCTATTTTGTTCTTAAAGCTATTCCTCAAATTTGGGAAGAAAGGTTTGAGTGAGAATGGGAAAAACACATTTGAACAGAGTTGCAAACAATATAGATCTGTGGAGATAATTCAGTTTTGGTTATATAGGAATGGTCACATGGTCCAGGAGTGAAAGCTATTTCCCCAATAGGGAAAAAAGAAAAAAAGTTTTTCTGGATTTTTTTCTCTAATCCCACCTACCACATGTTTGCTTAAGTTGCAATGATAAAGACTTTGTCTTTCTGTTTTCTTTTCAAATATTTGAGGAGTGGTTTTATAGGGGTTTTCTTTATTTCTTTCCTTTTTTTTTTTCCTCCTAAATACTCCCTATGCCGGGATGTTGTCTCTAGGCTTGAAATTCAGCTCATTACACTGATTGCCATATATGTTAAGCTGCCTTTTGTTTTTCATTGAGTCACCCTCAGAAATTAGTTATATGGCATAGCACATTTACCTAAGACCTGTTATTGCCACAATGAACAAGGTCTGTATTTTCAGTCAAGAGACAGGGGTTTTTTCATTAAATTCATTTTCTAATGACCAGTTATGAGATCAAATGAGTTTTTCTTCCAGCTAAATCTACTAATAAAACTGTCAGTTTAGAATATTTAATCTGAAAGACAAATCATAGACCATAAACAAGTCTTCAAAATAACCACCAGGATTATGTACTTAAACTAGCCCTGTCTTGACACTTAATTTTTTAATTTTTTTTTAAATTAAAAATAGTAGTGATTACTCATTTAGAGGAAATCATAAAATATTTTAATGTCAGGGCAGCAAGGGATTCCTTGAATTAACTGGCTGAATTAACAAATAAATACAAAATTAACAAATGAAAATCCTCAAAGATCAAAAAGGTAGCATGCTTTTGTTTCTGGAAAGGGAAAGTAGAAAAGTTTATTCACTGTGAGCGGAAAGAGTAAGTGATAAGTATTCTTACACTTAAAGAGCCTTGGTGTCCTCTGGAATTGAAGTCTGCAGTACACCTGGAGCAGGAAACTCACACCAAGCCACTCCATCCTTACACTTGATGGAAAATGTCACCCAGGTATTCAGCCACCAAACAAAAGAAAAAGTTTGTCTTCTTCACTGAAATGCCTCCTGCGGGAGAGAAACTGCTCCCTTTGACACAGAATGAAGGTCACCAGGTTTTTATGAAACTCTGGTATGGGTTTTGTGAGCTCTGGGTATGATCTCCAGCAAAAACGGACTTAAGGGTTGGACAGTCCCAACAGAGCCTCTTTACACAGAATCACAGAATAAACTGAGCTGATAAGGACCCACAAGGATCATCAAGTCCAGCTCCTGCACAGGACCATCCCCAGGAGCCACGCCCTCGCCCAAGGGTATAGTTCAAGTTCCTCCACTGGGAAAAATCAGACCATCAAACAGTTTCCTTCAATATCTCTTGAGACAGCTGTGGACATTCTTCATTGCCTGCCTGGGTTACACAACAAAGAGATGGATCTATTGGAGTAGGACCTGCTGTGGAGGATGGTCCTTATACACTAGGTATAAAGAAGTATTTTGCAATGAGGGCAGTAAAACACTGGCACAGGTTGCCCATCCATGGACACAAGCAAGTCTGGGTTGGATGGGGCTCTGAACAACCTGATCTCATTGAAAGTGTCTCTGCTTACTGGGGAGGAGAGGACTAGACGACTATCAAAAGTGCCTTCCAAACACAACTTTCTGTGATAAAATAAATCCTCACACTCATATATCTATGTGGAGTCCAAGCTAGAGAAGCTCTTTGCAAGTCAGAATTCAGGCACAAAATCTAATCAAAGTGTCTCACAGAGAAGAGATTAATTTGTCCTTTGATGTAAGAACCTCTGGAGTGCAATTGAGTCATCCTCACAAGTTCTATTTTTAGTTCCAGCAACCTTGAAGGGTGGGCATCAGTGATACATCAGTTTCCCTGTTTTAGGGCAGATACCCATCTCCAGCTGGCAGATGCAAGATTCACAAGATCATTTTGTAGTCCTCCTTGAGGAGGATATTTTGAAGCTGTTGGCTGAGGTGCCTCAGTGGCACAGAACACATAAATCAAGCTCCCAGTACTGTCACTTTGCCCTGCTACTGAATGTTGAGCTTCCTTTCAAATCCCAGAGCTTCATGATCTCGAGCAAAATAACTTTGTTCTGATGAGTTACAGAGAAGAGCATGTCAGAGCTTCCTGCAGTGGGGAAGAGATGAGCACGTCACTGTGCAATGCAAAGTCCTCAATCAGCCAAAATCTGGTCATAGTGGGAATGATGGCTGAACAGGGTGGGAATCTGGGGATGTAGTGATAGATTTTGAGGCAGGATAGAATGTTCAGTAGTGTACTTGTGAACTCACTGGCTTTGGTAGGCTGGAGAAGCAGTGATGGGAATCTAGAGTTTTGCTAAGGGTTAGACTACAACAGCACAAAGAGAAAGTGCTGTAGTGGCACCACCACATCTTTGGGGGAGGAAAAATTCAGGAGAGAACGGGCAACTAGTAACTTTGGCGTGAGTTAACTGCCTGATAAATTGATGGTCTGTTTCTCTAGGCAGATTTTTTCTGTGCTTTCATGCAGAGGCACACTGACACATCAGAAACATGGAAATATTTTATGCATCTAAAAGTGTCATATCACATCAAGCTGTGCACAGCAGACTAGTTAATCTGGCAAAAGCACAAAATATGTGTCCTTGTCCCAATGCACATAAAAGAAGGGGAGTAGCATCCTAATTTAAAGAGCTGATCAGTAAGATAGTAGACTGCAACTGGGGGCTGGAAATAAAATATTTCAGGAAAGATATTCCCCTTCATTTTGCATTGATATAACAGACCTGAGACAAAGAAAAGAACATTCTGACTTGCGATTTTTATGCCTCCAGACTTTGCTCTTCATTCTGTATTTACAGAGCTTTATGAGTTAACCAGCCAATATTTATTCCAAATGAAGTGTCTCCTTTTGAAACTAGACCAAACTGAGAGACGGGAGGAGCTTTGTCTCAAATATTCATAGGATTTCAGTCACACAAAAATCCTGAGCACAAAGGGCTTTTGCTGTTCTAATGGAAATTAATAAAATACAAAGTCTAGCAGACAGAAGGAACCTTTGGGTTTTAGTTTGTAGGAAAGGATCAAGTAAATGAGGAAATGAGAAAGAATGGTTATATTTGGGTGATGGACATTTTCCCACTGTCACACTTCAGAATGAAAAATTTTGAACATTCCTCCTGTCTTTTGGGTGCTAACAAAAATCTCAGTGACTTGATACTGTGAAGGACTGCTTTTATGCAAAGGCTTCTATCCTGGAAGATCAACTTGTTACCACCAGCTGAGAAGGAAACTATCATGACATCAGGAGAGAATTTGAGTTTTGATTAAACAATGCTAAAGTGAAGCTCTCCCCAGAGAAAGGGCACACAGGAAAATCAAGAAGAAGCTGAGAACCATTTAAAAGCAGTCTAGTGAGACAGTTGTCACCAATGACAGAATTATTACAGAGCAGCCAAGTACAAGAAATAACAGCGTAGAGATGAAATTTGCATTTATTGCAAGGGTTTTTCTCTTCTCCTTCTTCGACTTTGCCCCATACTACCATATGTGGAATGAAAAGACATTTTCAATCTCTTTTTAAAAGTGCCTCAGCTGGTGATTTTATCTCAGTTCTAGCAGTTACAGAATGTGGCTGGCCCCATAAATGTGCAAATGGACAATTAATGCTGCCACTTCTGCTGAGCAAACAGCTAAACTGTTTGTTATCATTTCTTTTCATATAACATCTCTCAAAATGTACATGTGTGGGGTTTTTTTTCTGACATAATACAAAGTTAATAAGAATTTGAGAGCAGAAGGAAAACAGAAATCGATGAGAATAATAATCTGGACACACCAAACTCTTTAATGCAGGTTGAAAGCATTTAAAAATAAAGTTCTTCCAAGGGGGGGAAAAAAGCTATTTGTCAGGGCAGAAAAAGTTAAAGTTAATATCAGCCAGAGAGTAAAGCCACAAGAAAATTCAAAGTTCAGAATAAGAGTTATCAACTTGTAAGTTGATAAATTTAGCAATGGTCGATAACATGGAAAGTTAGCAGTGAATGCTCTTTGACTATTTAAGGAGTTACAAAAGAGTGCAAATTTTGATTATGGTCAAGGAGGCTGATTTTTTTCCTTTGAATGATAAAAATACTAGGCTATCTGTTTGAGGCTGATTTTTTTCCTTTGAATGATAAAAATACTAGGCTATCTGTTTCAGACACAGAAAAAATACTATCTGGACAAACCTTGTTGTTCAGAGTAAATACAGTAGCTATCACTGGAAGAGTGAAGAAGGGCAATTCAGCAGAGATTGAGTAGATGCTTGTCATAATTTGGTGGGCACTGAACCAGGCTGTGGTGGTCGAGGTCAAAAGCATTTGCTTGCACAGAAGTTCCAGACACCACCATCAGAGATGTTTTGTAGTGCATAAGGGATTAAATCTATTTCTGCAGTAAAAGAATTAAAACTGTGTATGTTCTACCAGAGCAGTTACTGCCTGAGGAAGGAGGTAAAGGAGAGAGAAAGGGAAGAATTCATCCTTCATCATTCACAGAGTTGCTTCACAGGTGCTTCACAGCACATCCTGAGGTGGAAATCACCTCAAATTAGGTTGTGCTTTGGGATGAGGCTGACTCAGTTACAGGAGCCATAGCAGGTTATGAGCTTGGTTTTCATAGAATCATGGCATCATTAAGGTTGGAAAAAGCCTCTAAGACAATCAAGATAACCCAGCTACTAACCCATTACTGTCAAGGCCACCACCAAAGCATGTCCCTGAGTGACATGTCTACATGTCATTTATACACCTCCAGGGATGGTGACTCCAGTAAAGCCCTGGTCTTGCTCCACTGCTTGACAATCTTTCCATGAAGAATTTTTTTCATAACATCCAATCTTAACCTCATCTGGTGCAGCTTGAGGAAGTCTCCTCTTGTCCTATCATTTGTTGCCTGGGAGAAGAGCCTGATCCCCACCTGGCTACAACCTCCTCTGAGGGATTTGTGGAGGGCAATAAGATCTTCCCAAGCCTCATTTTCTCCAGGCTAAATAACCCCACCTCCCTCAGCCACTCCTCACAAGACTTGTGCTCCGTGGTCCTTCTCTGGATGTGGGTTTGGACACGGGTTTGAAGGAAAATACCCTGCTTTTCTGTGTGCAGAAGCTGCATGGTTTCCACTCTCCCATGGCTTGCTGGACACTGAGGACAACCTGACACAAAGGGAGACACCATCGTTAGAAAAATGCTATCATGTTTCAGGGCAGAAACTGACAGAAATCTGAGAAGAGGTACATCCAGAAGCAAAATGCCCTTGTCAGAAAAAAGAGAAACCAGTCCACGGCTACCCAGGGTTGGCCACTCTTCCTGGCCAGAGCAAGGGCATACTCAGGCACATACAAGAGACATTTTTTTAATGGTTCTGCACTACATTTGAGAGTGGTTCGGTGGGGCTACAAATCAGAAAGGCAATCTCAGCCATAGGAAGGAGGGATTTGGGTTCACATTCTGTCTGTGCAAGGTTTGTCCCAGAGCTGACACAGGGGATGGGAGATAGGTGAATCAGGACAGATGAAATATTGGGAAAGGAAGGAGATACCCAAGTGTGCTTGCTTTGCTCCTCCTTACCCTTGTTTGGTTTGCTGTAAAGAACAGTCTGGGCTCTTTTTATTGTGATCCTGGCAGCATTTGCCCTGTGTTTGCAGGTTTTTTTCTTGTTCAAAGAGCAGCAAATGAATCTTGTGAAGCCTTTGATGTTCCCTCTGTACTTTAAATAGCTATCACTTAATCTGTGATACACACAGAGGATGCTTTGTTATGCATACTGAATTGTACACCCTGCTTCTCAAAGGAGAGATGATTCTGAGGGTTGCCACTAAAAGCCAAATCCGGCCTGAAAATCATAAGATTTTTCTCTACAAAAAACACCAGAGCAGAGTGTAGAAGGGTTCTAGACTTTTCCCAGTCATCATTTTACTTTCCTAATTCCATCAAAATCTTAACTGAAGTAATTTAAAATATAAATGCTTGAGAGTATTTTCTTAGGATAAGAAAAATATTCAGGTAAGTTTGTCAGGTTAGTACACTACCTATTAGTATTTTCCATGATATGCCATTGATCTTGTTCACTGGCAAAGATTTACCAGGAAACAGGATATTTTATCTTTTTAAAAAATCATGAACTCAAATTCTGGATGTGCAAGTGCAGGAATTTCTGCAGTCAAAGGACAGAAGCATACAGCAGGATATATAAACCATAGGCATTCACTGAAAATTATCTGGTCTCAGCATGAATATTAAAGACTGGAAATAAGCTGTCTATAAATCCTACCCAGAAATAATTCATTGTGTAGTTTTGAATAATTAAATACAGTATAAACCAGGGCCTTGTTGAAGCAATTTGTGAGTAACAGCACACAGAATTTCTAAATGCATTATTTTTAAAAAACAATATTGTAAATTAATTGAGCAGAAATGCAAGAATTTTTAAAATATTTCAATTTTTTTTCCTTGTGAATACAACCGTGGTCACCTAGAGAGTAGGAACTTTTCCCAAGAAAACATTTAGCTCAAGATATTCCTATTTTCCAAGGTATTTGCCACTATGAATTTGCAGAAGCTTTTAATCCTTTCTCAGTATATTCCTTTTGTCCTCCAGCCAGCATCCTTGCCCACATCTGGAGGTGGCCAGCCCTGAGGAGTCTGGTACAGTCAGGCTGTTGGAGGCAGGCAAATGCTCTGCACAAGCACAATTTGCTTTTTCCAGCCCTCTCGAGACTTGCAGGTCTGAGGTGTCTGCAGCGGCACCACAAAACACAGAGCACCTGAAGACCCTGAATATTTTGTACCATGGAGTCTTGAAATGTCCCCTCATTTAACTGTAAAAGGAGCAGCTTTAAAACCTGATGGCTGCTGGTTGCACTCAGCCCTTCTCTTAGCCCTTAGATTATTTACAAGGCAGGGTTTTTATACTGAGGGTGGTTAAAGAGTGGGAAAGATTGCCCAGAAAAGTGGTAAGTGCCCCATCCCTGGAAATATTTGAGGACAGGCAGGACTCAGAGCAACCTGATCTATTTGAAGATGTCCCTGCCTACAGCAGTGGGGGTGAAACAGATTGGCCTTTAAAGGCTCCTTCCAAGATAAATTATTCTGTGATGATTCTATTGTTCCTATCTCAGAACAAACAAGCAAGCCCAAAGTGTTGTCATTTTTTCTGTTTTCATCCCAGCATAGATGGCTGTTGATATGCTGTGTTGAAATGCTTGAACCACTAGTCCCTGTCCACAGTGTGATGAATGACTCTCTATTTACAGAATATTTAAAGAACTATTTCAGAATTGCCAGCGTGACCAGCTTTATGAGGATAACACATCAGACAGGAAAAAAGTACTCAGCCCACACCCACAGATTCGTAGAATCATGGACTGGTTATTGTTCAGCTTAGATACAGAGTGTGATCTTTATACTTGTGGCAGATTCACACTCAGAGCTTCTGTGGCTCTGTAAATATAATGTTCTTTTATGCCCACTAATATTACTGTCTTCAAATGACAAAATCCATACATCACTACGAATTGCACAGGAAAAACAGTATGTGCTCTTATCTTCTCCAGTTCTTTAGTGGTGTCTTAAAAAACGTATGCACAACAGAAAATAAAACGTAACCTAAACAGCTTTTAAGTGGAACAGATATGAATGCTGTAATGAAAGTAAGCCAAAAATTTCTGGGGACCTTAAGTAGGCACCCTCCACAGGAAGGCAACAGCACAAGCAGGGGGAAATCATTGTCAGGGCTCACTTGGACCTGTAACTAATGCTGATCAAAACATTACATCTGCTTTCCTACGTATACCCAGGTGAAATGAGATCACTGGCTAAAATATTCATGAACACACTGCTCATGCTCAAAGTGAACAACATGGATTCCTCAGCAGGCACAGCAGCATTTCTGAAAGTGTCACCGTGTCTGTTGTGCTGAAAACAAGCCTGTATTACTAAGAGGAAATAAGAAGGAAAGTGTCCATTTACTGGATTCCAAAGGATGACATTTCTTCTGTAGTGGGATATCAGTTTGGCATAATTAACAAAAGTAAAACCTTTTTGAGCAAGTGGAGACAATTATACACTTCCCTAGGATAAATCAATTACCCATGAAATACCCTGTATAAACATAATGTAGTTAAAACCTCCAGAGTTTTTTTGCCATGAAGAATACTTACTAGCATAATTAATTTGCAGGAGTTACTTCTCATTTTTCCTGGCAATAGGACTTATCTAAAAAATACGCCCAAAGACATGAAGGACATCTGCAGCTGAGTTGTCATGTGCTTTTCATGTGCCCAGAAAGCACTCTAAACTTAAATTATCATTTCTTTGATAGAATTGTAGTAAAACAATCCATAACAGACATATCTAGTTACTGAGTGCATTTAACTGCTTCCACACCAACTTTCAGAGGAATTGAGTAGACTTGGAAGTTTATTAGGGTAGAAGAAGAAGGATTTGGCTAAATTTTACTGGAAAAAAACTTCTTTTTTTAGTCTTGCAATCTGGCAAAATATTTGTCAAATCTCTCTCTTTATAGGAGCTTTTAGCAGAGTAGTGTGCAATTTAATTTGAGGAGAATTTAACCATTGTATAGGGTAAAATTCTCACTGTCAAATGTATGATGACTCGGTCAGTATTTAAATTAATTTATTACAATAATATCCAAATGTGGCAACATATAATGACAATGGCACTTGGGCCAGGCCATTGGAATGAAATGAACATACCATAAAGCCAAATAAAGGATATCCATGTGCATTGAGCACCTCGAACAATTGCAAAATGCTTTTTTGAAGCCACCAATGCACTTTGATGCTGTGCTGATTTAGCAGACATTCTCAGTGCCACTGCTATCCACAGAACTCCAAGCATGTCTCTGAGCTTGGCTTATAAAGCTCATATTTGCTTATATTTTGTTAATGTGTAGGGATGAAATAGGGTTGTTCTGTTGTCCTTAATATAACTGTATCTCTCTATTCCACTGTGTCCTGAGCCTTTACATCTTCACATTCTTCACATATCTTAGAAATGGGTTTTCTTTCACCTGCAGTACAAATTTGAGGGAGACATTTCAGAGGTGCTCATTTTCAAATGCACCTCTCTGCACCTTATGTCCTGCAAAAACTGAGAACTGCCTCCAGATTGTTATTCCATCTTCAAAATGTTGTATATAGCAATGCTATTAATTGGCTGCCTGGGCCCTGATGAGATGGATCACAACATGTAGCTGGCCTAGTGTAATATTATACTTCACTCAAAATTATGATCTGCCACTTCAAGGGGTTTGGTGTATGAATATTGCCACAACATGTTATCCATATGCATCTTTCACATAAAATTAGGAGAAGAGTATTGTAAATCAAGAGTGAAATAGCATCAATTTCTGGTATCTGCTAAGGTGCATTCAGGAGAGTGTTTGTCTTATGTTGAAGAGGGAAAAAAATTCTTGTATATGTAGTTTGTGTCAAATGCTCTGCTGGGCAGAGACTCAGCTGTACCATCAAAAATGGATCTCCCTTTGTTCAAAAAGAGCATTTAACTAAGCAGCAGAAGACCTTCTTGTCCTTGTTCCTGAGCTTGTTGTGTACTACCTTATGCTTGTCTCCAGGAACTCCAACAACAATATTTCTCCCTTTGAAGAGCTCCCCTATCTCTGCCTGGCACCCCTTCTCCTGAAAAATCTCGTCCTTTCTCATGGCTGTGTTAATAACAGACCTTGGTCATTACAAACAATCCTTGTCTGCGAAGGCAAACAGTCCTTGGCCTTGATTCCATGGCTCTCCAGATGTCTGTGTTTGAGACACACACATCACCTCCTTATCTTCTGGAATTCTGCAACACTCAGTTGCTTCAACTTACTTTGCTGTGAAAGAAATACTCATTCCTTTCCCACAGAGCAGACGACCCTTATACTCCAGGTTTGCTGGCAATGCTCTGAGTTGGGGTACCAACTCCCAGCAGTTCTTTTTCCTTTGTCATCATTCCTGGAGCTGCTTATCCTGAAGTGCTTTGAGCCTCCATATAACCACCTCTTAACTTTCATCTATGGAGCCTTCTCAGAAACAGTATTTTTAAGTCCAGTGTCTGATTCTTGGACTAAGAGACTACTAAAAACCACAATCAGGGCAAGACTCATAAGAAATGGTATTTTTGCAAGTGTTTTATTTCCCAAGAGTGTTGATTTTCAAGCAAGGTTTCTCAGAATTCACTCATGGTTTGGGGTCTAGGCAGTGTACATTTTGCAGGAAGTGTGCTGATCCAACCCTTCCAAGAACCCTGAGCCTGCATGACAGCTTCCATACACTCATCAGTTCGTGTACTTTATCCTCCAAATTTATTTGGAATTAAATGCATCTTAGGTAAGCAACTGAACCTACTGGTGAGGCATTATTTACTGATGTCCTTAGCAGCAAGGTTAGAATAAGAAGTTCCTGCCTGCACCAACATCTATTCACTGGTAGGTGGTGTTCCACACCAGGCATTGCCCTGTACCACCAACTGAGTCAAAAAGAACTGACTGGTCCATAGCCTGGTTTGGCCTGAAAAGGGCAGAAATTCAACAGCGTTCAACAGAGAATAGCAGGTGGGTTGTGGCTGGAAAGGACCTCTGCAGGTCATCTGGCCCAACCCTCTTGCTCAAGCATGAACACCTTGAGCCTGCTGTCCAGGACAATTCTTGGATGGCTTTTCAGTATCTCCAAGGATGGAGAATCTACAACCTCTCTGTACAACTTGTGCCAACACTAACTTTTAAAACAGGCAGTAGCCAGTCCGATAGCATTAGAATTATGGCAGTATCTCTTTTGGGGTAGAAAATGGAAGCACAGAGGCAAAAGGGGTGGGTAACTACAAGCACTTGACACTGTCTTTGTCATCAAGCTTTCTCACGGTGTGGGATTTGAAGTTTAATCTGCACTCTATTTTTCACTGAGTTTTTCTGTGCAGTTGGAGAAGGAGGCAAAACTGGTAGCAAGCAACAGACACTTAAATAGAACATCTGAACGGCTGTATTTCATGCCCCTTCAAAGTAATTTGCTTATCTACCTTAGTTCAGATAGATTCTACGAGGAATTAATCACAAACATTTCATATTTTCAGTAGATATGCTTTACCAATTCATTTTCAAAAGAGAGATAAATCACAGTCTGACTTCCTACTGTTTATGATTTGAGTTTTCTTTGCACTGAGGGCGAAAAAAAGAAGACAAAGCTATTACCTATTCAGCCACATAGAAAATCATACCAAAACTACCATGAAGTATTTTATATATGGAGAAATAGCCAATGTACAAATTGGTACTTCCACCTCTACATGAATGAGGGGCATCTCTCACAGCAGAGATTTTTTTCCATGTAGGTAGTGTCATGAGAGACCAGCTTTTGAAAAAACTATGGATAGCTGATGTCCAGTGAGTGGGAACTTCTCTGACAGAAGGGTGGCTATTCAGGATTTGAAGCAGATGAGAAATACTTTTACATCTTCGAGGACCTGGTCTAGTCTGGCCATGAATAATTCTGCCTAAAATATGTAAACTTCAAAAAATCCATCTCTTTTAATACTCTGAAACAGGAACTAATATTTTGGGAAAATCTGGCTTTCATTTGAGTCAGCTAGAAAATAGTTTCAGACTCCAAATAAGAACTGTAGGATGAACTTCAAGCATTTAATACAATAATATTTTCTTTGCAGGCTGTGCAATTCCCGTGGGTGTTGAAACACAAAGGAACTTATTTACAGAACACAATTATCCTCTTTTCCTTTGCCAGAAAGGCAAAAGATGTAACAGAAGATGCACATTCATGAAACCTCTCACAGCCTAACAAGTATGCACACATACATCTACATTATATACATCCCCTTACATATATATACAGGATTCCTAAACAACAACTGCAGCCACCTGAACAGATGGCAAAGCCACAGGCAACTCTGCATTCAAAAGAAATCGAGGTCAGTAGAAAACAAAGCAATGCTCAGGGGAGTTTTGCAGCCTAGACAGCTTGTCAGTGCCAGAGACAACCTGCACCCACCAGAGGAACAGAGGTACCTGCTGCCAGCCATGACAATGACATTAGAGGTGGCTGGGTAACCTGGGGGCCAGTGGCTTGTGCAAGGGCACAGATGCAGCCCCATGCAGCTTTAGCACATGTCAGTATTAGGAAATCTGGAAGGCAGTAAGGCCACTCATTAATGTCAAGTGGATGTGTCTCAGTGCCTGGTTCACCCAGAGCCTGGGGGATATCAGCTGGCAGGAAACTCTGTTGTGCTTTTTCAAACTGAATGGGCAGAGTGCCAGCAGAGTTATTTGATCAAAGGTACAAAGACAGCTGAAGGCCCCACACTCACCCACACCCTCCACCAGGTGAGGAAACACCAGAGTCCCACCACCTGCTCTGACCCTTCCCGCTCCACCACTGAGGAGGGCAGATGGCAGAGGAAAGCCAACAGAATTGTGAAGCTATCACAGGAATATTTTCTGCATTAAAATAATTTAAAAATTCATAAATGGTGGGTAACTGCAATCCCACTGCTCATGCTTTTCCTGCAGTGCTAAAAATTTTATTTTAGCATCTTAAAAAAAATGTTTATTCTCTTTAGGAGTTCACATCAGCCACTCCAGCAGTGGGAGTAGAAAGCCACTTTAAAGCACAGATATGTACTAAAGAATCTGCACAAAACCAACCCATCAGCAGCTCAGCTTTGCTTAGAAATGTCATTTCAGTGGAGCAGATGTGATAGGAGTCACCGAAGTACAAGCTCAATCCTGCCCCCAGGATGCTGTGCCTGAGATTATGGGCCCACAGAAAAAAAGCCCTTTTGTCATTGCCTTACTTATTTTCTTGGAAGATCCATGCCAAATAAACAGAAAGCAGATGCCATTGAATATTTGATTACTTTTCTCACCCCTCAGAATCCAGGTGTGTTTTATATAATTAATGGGCCCAGAAAAAATTTCAACATTCAATCCCTGTGCTTTTGAACCAGCAAGATATGGATTTGTTTAATGCCCTGTGACAGAAGACATTAATATATAAAGTTCATTATCTTAAAAGGGAAGAAATAAGGAAGATCCAACTGGAAGATCACTGAAGAGCAGATAAGGAAGAATTCGAACTTGAAGTCAATCACAACCCTGCAATTTAACAGACTTGGAACATAAAAAATAGGAGTAAAATAACTAAATGAATAGAATGAAAACACTGCTAAAAACATCATTGTAAAAAAATACTGCTAGTAAGGTTGCTTATATATTCTTTGTTTTTACTTTATTGGCCTTTTTTAGTCTCTTTCTTAATAGAGTCCTTTTCCTGAGCCCCCTCTGACATTAGCATGGATCAAATACACTTTCTTTCACAAACAGCACCCAAGCTACCTCACCAAGACCCTCTCTAAAAACTAACACTTTTCCAATTTTGTTGGACACACAGAGCTAGACTGTCACTGTCCTGCAGTGTGTCGTGATAGTCCAATCCTTGCTGCCCAAGGCGAGCTTGACTTCTTTCTGAAAGTAAAATACCAAGAAAATACTTACTTTCCAAAAGTTTCTGAACAGCATTCTCTCTACACTAGAAAGTGGATCTCAAATAAAACCAAGTATTTTGCTATGCAAATACAAAGATTTTTTGACCTGCTCCCATCTGCAGGGTTACATGGGCAGAATTCACTGCTGACACTATATGAAAGCCCTGGGATTTGATGATTAGTCTGCTGCAAACATCCCTCATGACTGTAGTTTATCCATCAATTCAGAGGGAAGTATTTATGACAGTCAGAATTTGAGCTCGTCTGCTGCACTGCCAGGGTTGTGGTGCTGTAGTTCGGGACAAGGTTGTGTGAAGAGAG
This sequence comes from Acridotheres tristis, assembly GCA_037013685.1. NCBI lineage: Eukaryota > Metazoa > Chordata > Aves > Passeriformes > Sturnidae > Acridotheres > Acridotheres tristis. Next base: position 11,007,909 of record CM072919.1, read on the forward strand.
AAATTCACACTGTGACAAGTGCTGCAAAAAAATAGAATATGAATCCATCCCCAGTATTTTTCTACCTCCTCTAAAGCTGCTGATACGGACTCTGCTGATCACCGTCTTAAACTTGATTTTTCTCACTGGATTAGGGAAAGACCACTGAGCAGACTTGAGTGCAGGAGACCTCTGGTTCGACCTTCTGCTCAAAGCAAGGTCGGTGCTGCAGTTAGACGAAGCACTCAGGGCTTTGTCCAGCTGAGGCTTGAAGCCCCCAGACACAGAGATGTCAAAAACCTTGTGGGAAATCTGGTCCCTGCAGATCCTTGTGAGAAAAAGGGTCAGGTCTCCAGCATGAACTCCCCAGTTTTAGCTGATGTCATGTGCCTGCAGAGGGAGAAGGACTTCTGTCACAGCATAGGGATGTGGAGGCTGCTACCACCAGGCAGTGGGCTGTGACATCGTGGGCAGATGGATTGGGAGCTCTTATCCCTCACTGCTTATATCCAGAGTCAGCAGGGCCTGGGCCAGTGGGGCTCCAGCCTGAACTCCATCCAAGCAATTCTGTGAGGTCTGGAGGATCTAGTGCGGGGTGGTGCCTGTCACTGGCAGATCTTGGTGTCTTCAGTCTCAGAGCCATCACTCCTGTATCCCTGCCCTGCCTGCTCCAGGCAGCCGAGCACTGCAGATGCAGCACCGAGGGTGAGCTGTGCAGGAAAATGTCCCGCCGGGGTGGCTGTGTGGTGTGTGATGGGACTTAGGGAGATGGGAGGGTGGCCTTCTCCAGAGGCCTGGCCACTTCTTCCTCCCTGCCCCAGGACAGCCAGTGACCATGGCCTCTCTCCTGCAGGAGGTGACAGCAGTGAGGGCAAACAGCCCCTGATCCGTATCTCTCCACAACTGTGTTTGTGCTGCAGAGTACAAAAATGTCCACAGAGACCCACAGCAACTGCCCCATCTGCCAGGACACTTGTCAGGATGTGGCTTCTACTCTGCCCTGCCACCACCAGTTTTGCCTGGGCTGTATCCTGCGGTGGACACAGAGAAATCCAGTGTGCCCACTCTGCAGAAGAACAGTAGTGACTGTCCGATTTTCTGATCATGGAGAAGATTACTATCTGGAGACATCCATCACAGTCCCTGAGGAGCTGCCAGATGGCAACAGCCAGGCAGAGAGAAATCCTGGCAGCCTGGATGAGAGCAGCTCCCATCCTCCTGTGGTGTCCCCTTCATCTTCTCCACAGGGAACCGTGTCTCCAGCAGAGCAGGAAGGTTCAGGGCTGGAGTCTGTGGACACTCTCTCCTTGAGGTCTGGGCAGAAATTTTCCATCAGCAACAGCATCTCCTGGACCCTGTGCAGACTTGGCTGTGTCAGAGAATGGAGACCATGTTTGGGATCCAGTGGTGGCTGACAGACATTGTGCTGCACTGGGCACTGCCTCTGCACCTATAGCCGAGATGAGGAGACCATGATCCAGAGTCTGCAGGATGTCCTGGAGGAACACACAGTGCCACTGATCCAGGACACCATCGACATCATTGTGAGACACTGCAGCTCAGGGGCCCAGAGGCTGCTGCGCTCCCATGCTGCTGTGGATGAGGATGACAGCCCAGAAACCAGCAGCAGCTCCAGCTCCTCCAGCAGCTCCGGATCCTTGAGGTCCTGCCAAAGGATGGGAAATCCTGCCAGCAGCCCTACAGTCTCTGTGGAAGAGGAAGAAGCTGGCACAACAGAGGCTGTCCTTTGTGAGAGTCACAGCTACTCTCCACCTACGCCCATCCCCAGAGAGTGAGACCAGCCCCAGCAGGATCTGGGGCAGGAGGTGGTGGCAGATCTCTCTGCCCAGGGCAGCAGATGCAGCTCCTCCACTCCCTGACAGGGCAGGGACAGCTCACCTTTCTGGGGTGGTCCAGTGTCCCCGAAAGAGGAGGGACCCCAGGTGCCGAGGCTCTCCCCAGCCCTGCAAGAGGCCACCCTCACACTAAGCAGGGCTCCTGCATTACTTCTCCTCATTATTGGAGAAAAAGGAAATAAACTGTTTCCCCCACAGAGTCTCTGGGTATTGCTTTCTCCTCCTCCTGATGTCTTTCCCCTACCTCTCTTTGCCTTAAGCCTGTGCCCTCACATTCTCCAAAGATTTCTGCAGTTATAGTACAAGAAGCACTTGGGTATAGAATTGTCCTCTTCTAGGCTGAGCCCTATCCCAATATCCCAGTATCTCCAAGAGAAAGTACGGTGCTGGCTGTGTGGGTTGGGTTGGCTTGATTGTGCTGGGCTGGTTTTAGCTGGTTTTTGGTTGAAGAGTGCCATCAATCAATGCCATCAAGACATCCAGCTCTATTCTTGTCCCTTCTGAGTCCTTCCATGCTCATTTGTGGGGGTGTTTTTGAGCAGAGATCTGTTGAGGTTTTGCCTCTGGTTTGCTTTTCAAAAACAATTACTGCAGCCAGAGAGCAATTTTAAAACCATATTATTTGTCACCCTCCAGGGATGAGCACAGCCATTTTAACTGTTGCTTCTTCCTGCCAGCCTTGTAGTGATCTAAGGATTATCCTGTAATAATGCAGGAATTTCTAGTCCAAGTACCAGATCCAAAAGCAGCCTGATTGCATGCTGGAGCAGGCACAATCACAGCCTGCACTGTGACTAATCCTGCCAAGAACACTTTCCTTGAAATCTCTGATAGAGTCTGACCGTCACCACTCCTGGTCACAAGCAAGGTAGCACTATTTCCATGCCTCTTTCTTTGTGTGTTTTAGATTGTATAGTCATATAAATTACAAACACTATACATGACAATATTTGCCCAACTGAAAGGTAGTGCTTGCCAGAATATAGTTTAGTCATCAATTAACAGTTCAGATAATAGTGGGTCCATTAACTAGTCTGTTTGCTTCTAGACAGAATAAGACTCTACATAGGCATGTTCAGGGAATGCCAGTGTCTCTAGATTGGACAGAGCAATTCAATAATTCTTTAAAAGAAAAATTTAAGCTGTTCACTAAATGAAGAGATGAGTCATAGGGTAACTGGGACAAAAAGCTTTTAAATCTTGAAAAGACCAGGGCATTTAAAGATGAAAATTGTCTTTAAGTCAAGATTTTCTTCACTAAACTCTGAACTTTGGATAAGACATTTTCTGCTCTGAAGCTGGGCCCAGGCACAGACTGCTGAAAGGGCAGGCTGTTAGCTGTGTGGCAGAGTGACCTCTGTCATCTCAGGGACTGCTGGGAAGCATGCACAGGCAGGAGAAGGGCTTTTATTTTTGTGTAGCTGTGTCTGAGCCAGCTCCTTTGGTGTCTGACTTAATTCTTATTAATTAATTTTAAGGAATTTCTGAATTCTGAAGAAATAGGGCAATATGAGGAGCAGGACTTCTGTATCCAGATGCCAGATGACAGTAAACCCTCATGAACAGATCTAATGAAGAAGTTTTAGCACACATCTACTGTTTTTTTTTTAAGCAGTGTTAATATTATAGAGCTGGGGAAACAAAAGATGATCTTCAAAGGCATGGGTGTCATCTAGAAATCACACATTTATTTATTTCCAGGAATTCTGATTAACTATTCCAGTCTCAGCTGTCAGAAAAAAATCCTCCCTATTAATGTTAGTTATCATTCCTGAAAACAGACACTAACAGAAATAAAGATCTATAAAGAATACTTGGCCCACTTTTCTATCAATATATATTTGACACTCAAGCAATAGCTCCACTTCATCAAATGCTCTTTTCCTTTCCTTTAGTTTAATTTCTGATGCATCTGTCCATCATGCAGTCATTAGAGCTTTTAAATTTTAACAGTATTCTTGGGCTGAAGGCATGGAAAAGGGAAGGCATAGGCATTTGAAATTCTGCTGTTACTGAAAAGACTGTCTTGGCTACCCATCTTTAATTCATTTTTGGAATGAATGCTCCAAAAATAAGCAATTTCGCCATGGTTTATCTTCCCAGGTGGCCAGGCTACACCATCACATCATGCCTTGAAAAAGATTTTGTTTCTACAGCATATACATGGCTTCAAGACTTTGCAAGCATATGCAAAATGGGCTTAGGAAAATGCATTTGCACATATTTATGGATTTATCCACTGTTCCACCTCTCAGAATTAAATATTTTGAGGGAATTAATTACTAACCAGGGACTATATACTCTCATGGTAATTAAGAACCTGATGCTCACTGACTCCAGTGGAGCTACATGTTGTAAGAATAAGCAACGATACGCCATGGCAAGATAATGCTAGAAGTAACTTGCATTTAGCACAATTTGGCTTCGATTCATGTTTTCTTTGGAAAACTGTGTGTGCCACAGTCCATCTCTGGGAATAACCACTGAGTGCTGCTCTGCTTCAGCTGCTTGAATCTGCAGGCTGAGAGGCTGGAGACAGCACTTGAGATAATGTGGTGAAGGTGAGTAATGCACTAAACTATGGAAGGGGATGCTGGAAATGAGCCACAAGGGTGAAAAGTGAGATAAAGAAGGATCATCCCATGTGAAAAATCACAGTAGTTTTAATGAAAGTCATGAAAATAGCTAACACTGACTCATACCTACCAACTTCTGTGAATTTTATAAAAGCAGGTATGTTGTCAGCGAAACAACAAAGCAGCCATTTGATTTTCAGAAAGCAATGAAAAGGACACTTTCAGCACAGTACTGAAACATTCATTATAAGAATTAAAATTTAGGTAGTTTTGCATTCCACATTCTGTTTTCTTCCTGAAATATCAGCAATTGCTCTCATGGACATAATGTATTTAAAGTTGCTTTAAACTGGGGCATCATCAATGTCTCTTTCCTTACCAGTGCAAAATTTTCATCCTTCATTCTTGAATAATAGCCACTTGCATATTATTCCTTTTGTGTGGTAAGACTTAATTAGGAAATCATTTGGGGCTTAGAGGCGTGTTTGGTTCAACAGAATCAGAAAATCTCAAAGAGTTTCATAAACATTTTCATAAATAAATAAATAAATAAATAAAATTAAATGCTGTCTATGGAATGGAGGAAAAGTCCTGTTGGCTAGGATAACTGGGGAAGAATCAAAATAACCTTCCTAATGGATTACTTGGTAAGCGTTTGAAACTGATGACAAATTTAGAGCAGGTGACTATAATATCAGAAGGATGCCTAAGCATTATTTCATCAGAGAGAGTTCAGAAGCAGAACCAGCAAATAATAGGTTTCTTTTATGACCTTTTCAGAAAAAAAAGGATGGAGTGGAAGTACCAGAATCTGAAAAGTTTGGAAATTACGGTCTGCACTGGGACATGTCAGTTTTGTCTTTCTTCCCACCTTATATTCTCTCCAATTTCCTCAAGGGAAATTGACAGTGGCTCCACGGCAGGACAGGCTCCAGATCCTGGGTCTGCCCAGCATAGTTGAGCTACACTGAGTTGTAACAATAGTGACAGTCATCAGGGCCTGCAGAAATATCAATAGCTTTGTAGAAATGACATGTGCCAAGAGGGCAGGAACAGACAATTGCATTTCCCCCAGGTCATTTGCATAACTCTGATAATCTCAGTGTGATTTATCTTGTGGCAGAGAAAGCTGTTGAGCTGATGTTCTCCATTTTTTCTCAGTCAAGAAGCTTTTAGGGCTAAGGTTGTGCCAATAAAGGGTGGTCTTAAATACTTCAAAGAATGAAGATTCATTTACCATAAAAACCACAAAAATAAGTCTTATATGTGATTTCCCAAGGAAATTTTTATCCAGTATTGCCTACATATTTCTTCTCGTTTATCTCGACATTTTTCAAAATTTGCATTTGTACATACTGCCTTCCTCTCACAGAGGAAAAAACAAAACATGATGGAATCTGTCACTGTCAGGAATAGAAGAGCTGAGAACTAAATTAAAAAGCTGCTAAAAACAAAACATGCACAAAAAAACCCATTACAACATACTCCCCCACCCCAAAGAAAGAAAAAACAAAACCAAGAAACCCTAAAAAACCTTAAAAAATAAAACCAAACCTGGTCAACAATTGTTTTAAGTAAAAAATTTGCAACCTCTGAGATGTCTGCCAGTCTCAGCCAGCAAGCCAAGACTTCCCTTGGATGGCAGGATGGCATCCCATCCTTCTTCTCAAATATTAGCAAGGCCAGATCACCTGGGTCTAAAACCTGCTTCATCTCAGCAGAAGCAGAATATACACACTGAAACTGCTGCATAAGGGGATGGTTGCTATGAAATCTGACCAGTTTCTTAATTAACAGCATTTTAATATGGCTCAGATTGCACAGTGTAAGAAAACAGAATTCTCAGTATTTCTTCAAGACCTGAGGGGTTTTCTTGTTGCCCTTTCTGAGGAATTGAAACTTTCTTATCCAGAGTGGTGCTGAGCACTAGAGAAGGGCACAGGTGAAGGCAGCAGGACAATTGCTGTATCTGGAGGCAATGGGAGATTTGCAAACCTTTTGCTGAGGGACGTTTATTCCTCTGAAAGATTCCAACAAAATAGACTAGTGCCAGCAAATCTGACAATTGATCATTGTTTCCCAGCAGAAACTGACTCCAAAAAATTATCAGAAATCAGTTTAGTTGGGAAATAATAATCCTACTCTGCATTCCAGACAGGACAGCTGGTTTTGACCCTCTTTGGGCCTAACTATTTTTAAACTTAAGCACCTTCTTCATATGTACAACCTTGATGTTAGTTACATTCTTGCCCTGTGTTAAAGACTATCATGTATTCTCCTTTTGCCTTCTATCAACTTCATTAATTACTTTCTTTCATATAAAACTGCATGCAAAATCCCTCTTGTCAAAGCCCAATATGTTAAAAGAAGCTGTAACTTTCAACTCCTTTAAGGTTTTATCAGCCTTAAAGTGAAATTTGCTCTTTTTCTTTCAATTTTTAAGGGAAATGCACCCCATCAAATCTGTTTGTAATTTTGGACATTCAGGTTCAAATGCATCTTGAATGAAAGGCTGAAATTCCTTTGAAGATGCCACCTCAACATTTCGGTGATCTTTGGTCTACAACTTTTCTGTAAGACAAAACTCTTTGTCTCAATTTCAGCACTACACAAATGGGGATCACTTCTGACATCAGACAATGATCAGGAGGATCGGTGGGTTAGAGCCTAACAAAGGGCTCGGGGCAGCTTGGATACTGCAGACTGATCCAGACTTAGACTGTAGCTGATCAAGGGAGTTTCTAGCACAGAAAAGTTGTAAATAGCTCTTTACCACCGACAGATCTCTTCCTGTAATAGCTCTTTGAAAAAAAACCACCAAATTTGTTTCAACATGCTGCTGCTCTGGGGCCTGCACTTCGAGATAAATGGAAGTCAAATGACTCTCAAGTTTGTGTTTGTAATTATTAGTGACAAAATTAAATTATAATCTGTATATGTAAATGCTAAGACACTTAGCTGTGTTTAAGCTTATGTGAATATATAATTCACTTACAGCCTAGATTATTTAATAGTCATTCTGCTGAACAATGGTGCCTCCTTCCCCACAGGTAACACAAGTGAATACTGCAGCCCACAAACATGGGATTTAACTTGTTTGGAGGCCTCAAACTAAACAGAGCTGGAATGATGCAGCTTGGGAAAAGTTATCTTCTATGCACAAAATATTTATCATTTCAACCTCACCAAACACTTAGGTCGAGACAGCTCTCTCAGAAATGAGTTCTGTGCTCAGAACGAACACAAATCAAATTAGTGCATTGGAGCTAAAGAGGACACGTTTAATCTCATCTCTCAGAAGTTTTTCAGTGAGTCATTAAAAAGAAGTTTTACTTTTATATATGTAGATATCTTCCTAGGAATGACTAGGAAATTACAGCAATGGATTTCCAAGGTTAAAAGTCAGAGCTCCATGCAGAGATAGGAAAAAATATAACCACTCACTGGATTTTTTTTTTTTTGAAATTCATCATCTCTGAAAGATGAAAAAAATGGAGAGTAAACAAATTATTTTTTGACTGAAAATCCTGCCTATGTTCTGCTTGATGCCAGTCACACTCTAGCTAATGTCATTTTCTTGGATATAGGCATCAACTGGTCCTTGATTCAAGAAGTACCCAGGTTATTGCAGAGCTATGAGAAATCAAAGTATTTCTATTTTTAATGTAAATTGAGGAGATTTTTTAATGTTTTCCAGAGGATCCATCAGTCTATAGAGTTTTCATACAGACCAAGTGGCCTTTTTCCCTCCAAATCTAATGGACAATTTTAATCCTATCTTATTCTATCACAGCACTCATTCATACATGCAGAGATATCTATAATGCAACACTGCTGTAAGAAAGCAATAAAGACCTCAGGAATTTCCCCCTCAACCACAAATGCACTTTCATAGCACAAAAGATGGATTTATCATTTGAAACTAACTAAATCTCCTAAACTTAGCCTCAGGCAGTGTTTGCTTGGAGGAAAACAGCAGCAGAGCTAAGAGGCCAACATGTTCAGCCTCTGCAGCATATGGGGAGTAACACACAGCAAAGAGATATGAAAGCAGTGCAGGGAAAAGGGAGGGTGACTCCCCTTTCCTCACAATGAATCAATAATATATCACTGCCTTGCAGTACTTTTTATTATGTACTTCCCTAATTTCCTTTTTCAGTTCTTATCCATTCAAGCCTAAATCAAATGTTCTGGAGGGAAAAAAAAAAAAAAAAGGAGCATTTCTTTCGGGTTTCTGAATGCAAGGGTGTTCTAGAATAGCTGTAGTTAGAAAAAAATATTTTATACGCAAAATACTCACCATTTGAAGTGGGAAGAGATCTATGAGAAAAGAGTTTTCTAAAAGGAACTGTCTATATACTCTGGACACCAATATTTTTTTACCCTTTCAAGTAGAAATTTTGTTTATATTTTTCCATTTCAAACAATAGTGCATTATGAAAATCATATGTTTCTACTTCTATATCTAATTAATTTTTTTTTTTAATATTGCAGCAGGTGGCATTGTTTTACATTCTTAGCTTTCCCCCAGAGAAGTGATAACTTTCTAGCCTTCACAACTCTAGGTAAAACTCAATATATCAACAACACCATCTTGAAACCCTGAAGGCATAGAGGAACAGACAGATTCTTTTTTTAAAGTCGTATGTTTAAGTATTTAGTTCACAATATTTAATAACTGGGGATTGGCAATCTTGAAATAACTGAACTAGAAATGATCATCTGAAGTGAGATTTTTTAAAAAGATAACTTTATGCAATGAATTATTTAAAAAGCAAGTTCCATTAATGCTTTAAATAGCAGCTTAGGTCTCTGAGTAGACATCTAGGTAGTTACTCTATGGGTTATGTGAGAGAAGCATGGATAAATGAACAGTAACTTCAAATTTACCAATGAGTTCCAAAAGGTTGGAAAGAATTCCATAGTGTTGGAAGATGCTCCACCAGTGGAAGCTTTTATTGAAAGCACTGTCCCAAGTTCCCCATGGCATTTTGATGTAAAAGAGTGAAAATTTTTAGAATTTTCCCACTGTACACATTCAGCTCAGTTAAGCAGAAGAATCAGTACTACTCTCTGATGTAATGAGAATTTGTCCAAACAGCAGTGAATAATAAAATGCAGAAAAATTACTCACCACAAACACAATTGAACTTAACAGTCCATCATTTGCTCCCAGCTCTGAATTTCTGGTGCTGTGAGGAGGCTGTAATGCATTTCATGTGTCCATGGGTCCCATTTGATATATCCCAGCATTCTGCTCCTGCAGGTGCAATACAGGATTGCACAGGCAAAAAAGTACAGGGAATTCCTGCTTCCCAGCTGTCATCCCCTCCAAGCACAGGAGAACTGTCAATCTGCTAGTCAGTTTTCCAGCCAGCAGCTCTCAGCAACCCTCTCATCATGTGCCTTGAGAGTGGAGGGGAGTGACTCCAGACCAGACATCTGGGAATTGCTTCCAAGACCAGTCCTTGGGACTACACTTGTTTGAAATATATATATGTGAGGCTGCTAAAACACTGGCACATGTTGCCTAGAGAGGTGCTGGATGCCCCATCCCAAAAACATTCCAGGTCAGGTTCTACAGAGCTCTAAGCAACCTCATCTGCTTGAAGACATCCCTGCTCATGGCAGGGGAACCTAAACCATTCTATAATTCTGAGAAAGGATTAGACTGAAGTTGTTTGATCTTTGTTTTGTAAGATAGCTTCCCATTTTAATAATTAATTGCCTTTGTTTCCCCAGCAGTAAAAATAAAACTGTTCTTCATCCTCTGATTGCTGCCTTATTCATGATCATCACACTATGGGTGTGTTTGTTATGGCATCAACATGCTCCTCGTTTCTCCAGGGAGCTCCATAGGAGCAACCTAGGCTCTGTTTGAACCATCCAAGCAAGATAATCACCAGACATGTTGCTCTTGGCAATTTTCTGGTCTTCTGGCATAAAATTCTCTTTAAAAAATCAGTTGGACCTGGGCATTGAAGAAGAGTAGTAACAACCATAATCATGAGAAAAATTTTTTTCTTCTCACTTTTTTGCACTTTGTGAGGCTGCTTCTTCCAAATGAAGCTACTTAGACAAAGGTCTGTATGAGTTTTTGCTAAACTTTTGATTAAACATCCATAGCAACCATACAATATGTTGTCTTCTTTATAAAACAGAAGGTATAGTAAAGAAATTATTTTAGTAAATTCATTTAATAAGAAATGAGTTTGTCTCCAACAGGTTTATCTAAACCTCTGTTTCCACGTTCATAATACCTTGCAGCTGTATGCCTAGGAAAACTTCCTGCTTTCAAGTCTGTAGCTCACAGTTTACATTTGTAAAGTGATTGATAGATATATCTGGGCAGGCTTTTGCTGGTTTAAAATTAGCAGTACTTTTTTGTTGAAGTCTGAGTGAGTCAGCTCTTTCCATTGTCATTTTACCTTGGAAATAAAGATTGATGACAAAAATCTAATAAAAATTTGTGGTACAAATTGCTAGAAGAGGAAGTCATAGTCTTTTTAGCAGTGTAGGCAGGGGCATCAGTTGGCAGTGCAAGCACAGTCCCTGTAAGTCCAGTCTGGGCTTAAAAGAGGACAGACCAGTGCTGGTGGTGGGTGGGCAGAGTCTGCCCTCTCTGCCTTGCTAGAGAGGGACTGAGGAGAGGCAGGTGGAAAGCAAGAAGCAATCATGAATCAGTATCTACTACTGCACAAACAATATGTTAGAACAGGTCTCTCTGGCAAATTCAAAGGGAAAATTCTATTATTAAAAGGCTACTTGCCCTGGGGGCGGGTGGGGGGGGGGGCTTATTAGGAATATCTGCCAAATGAAATGGACGTTTGAACCATACCCAAACGCAATGATTGGAGATTGTTGTCACATCTGGGGGCAGTTTCATTCTTTAATTGGGTGGATGCCCAAGAGAAACATCACACACAGGACATAATTCTCCCAGCAAAGTTGTAATTTAATACTGCAGAGTGACCAGTAGACTCATAAAAACAGACAGAAAGTGCTGACTTCTAGAAAGGCTGTTGATTCTTCCAGCAACGAGTTCTTCATGCCTCGGCATGAAATGTTAATGCCATGATACTTGTAGGCTTAAATCATCCTAATGAAATAGAAAGTGAACTAAGTCGTCCCAGCATGTTCCACTGCAGAATTTTTATCAGCAGTTTTAAGATAATGAAATTAGAACAAGAAAAATGTTTTCCAGTTAGATTTGACCATATGCAGCTTTATATGTTTATTAAAGAAAGTATTAATATATGATTAATATATGTGTACATACATGTATATATAAATATGTTCATGGATCTTTTTTAATATATACTTAGAGTATGTGTGTGTGTAACATACTGTCGTGCCTTACCTAAATTCTCGGTGACCAGGGTTCCAACATCATGTGTGAGGAAACAGCACCAAGACTGCTAAACAGACTCTCAGTGGTGAGGGTTGAAAGGAACTATCCCAGCAAGCTACCAGAGAGTTATAGGCAGAGAATTCCACTGGGCTATGGTAAGAGACAAGGGAGAACCAGACATCCTGGATCAGCATCCACGCTGTGCCATTGCTCCACTCAAGGGGCACTGTCTCCTGTCAGTTCCACCACTGCTGCAGGCATTGCTGTGGCAGGAAGGAATTCTTTTTGCAATAAACAGGGGCACAGTTAAATACATTTCTGTGGAAAGAGTGGCTCTGCTTTCCACTTGCAGAATGTTGAAATTCAGCCTTCAAGAATGAGCCCACACACGGAGGAACATTAGTGATCTCTCTGCTGAGCAGGTCAGTGGCACCACCTGAGCCGTGCTGGCTCCACAAGCTGCACATGAAGTGAGCAGCACAGTCAGCAGAGGAACCAGAGAAGGAAAGGAGAACACAGGGCTGCATGTCAGGCTTGGTGCTGTGAGCACTTCCCTGGGGAGCCAATTCCAGAGCCCAGTCACCCTGTGGGGGAAGAACCTTTTCTTGATACTCAACCTAAACCTTCGCTGACACAACTTCAGGCCATTCCCTCAGGTCCTGTCACTAGGCACCGTGGAGAAGAGAACAATGTTTGCTCCATCTCTGTCCCCTCACAAGGAAGTTGCAGACCCCAGTGAGGTCTCTCCTGAGACTCCTCCAGCCTGAACAGACCGAGTGCCCTCAGCTCATACAGCTTCCCCCCGAGGCCCTTCACCATCCTCCTGGCCTCCTTTAGACACTCTGATAGTTTAGTGTCTCTCTACACTGAAGTGCCCCAAGCTGCTCCCCAGCACTCGAGGTGAGGCCACCACAGTGCAGACCAGAGCAGGACAATCCCCTCCCTTTCCCAGCTGGTGATGCTGTGCCTGATGCCCCCCCAGGTCATGGTTGTCCCTCCTGGCTGCCAGGGCACTGCTGACTCATACCCAACTTGCCACTGACCAGCACCCACAGGTCCCTTTCCATGGCTCTGCTCTCCAGCCTCTTATTCTTCCATCTGTCTGCACATTTAGGGTTGCCCACCCCAGCTGCAGAATCTGGCACTTTCCTTTGTTGAACTCCATATAGTTGGTGATTGCCTATCTCTCTAATTTTTTGAGGTCTCTCTGACTCTTGGGGACAGTCCTGTGCAGGCTCAAGAGTTGAACTTGATGATTCTGGTGAGTCCCTTCCAACTCAGCATATTCTGCGAATCTGGAATTTAAGTCCGTTTGACTTGTCAATCCACACCTGAAAATTTAGGTCACTTTTTCATTTTGCCACATACCTTTCTCAAAATAACCATGAGTATGTGTTCAACCATCCTCCCACGTCTCCTATTGTTAATCTCTGTTTCACTTATCAATGTCAACCCTAAATGTTGCCTAGAAAATTAGATATTTAATCTTGGACCAAATGAAACATCTTTTTTGATCTAAGACTTATAGCCGAAAAATTAAATTAAATCCCTGCCTGCCTTGACCTAGCTCCTAAATCTTACAAATTGCAAATGTTCCCACTTGATTTACTTCCACAGCATTTCTTGGCAAATAGATTATTTTATTTCTATAAGCTTCATGTCCACCAATTCACCCTTGGCATCTCTCAAGAGATTGTTCAGACTGACTTACACTAAAGGGGCATCTCAAAGTCCTGGAGCAACATTGGTACTATGTCAATGAAAGACAGTAGTTGAGCAATGAACTATGAAGCAAACTCTTGACCCTGTCCGCTATCTAAGTGAAAACATGAAAAATTTCTCACTACTCTGCAAGAGTTCTATATCTAAAAGTGCCTCTCTGCCGAGTTTTAACATCTTGTTTTAATTTGCATAAGGATCACTGCTATCCCACAGCCTCATAAGAATTTCAAAGGCTTTGGCAGAGTAAGTGAATTGAGTGCAAATTTCTGAATTTTCCCCAAGGCACTGAAGTTCCCACTCAAGGAGCCCATACACCTGCCAAAACAGTCCTGGAGCAAAGGGTTTACAGCCTGTGCCATGGTTCCATTCAATATGTGCCTGCACTCAGCAGCAGCCAGTGATGCCACATTAGTCTGGCCACAAGGGAGCCCTGTGGAGAGAAATGGCAGCTACAAGGGCTTTTCACATTATTTCCATCTCTGACAGCACAGTACCAAGTGAGCTTCACTAAGAGACTAGCTCCTTCTTGACAGCCTGCATGGCAACATCCAGGTGCTCTGAACTCCAATAGTAAGTTGTTTGTAGGCATAGGAACTAACTTTTAGTCAGGCTGAAATTAGACTTAACACACTTCAGATGGCTGTATCTATTTAGTCAAATCAACTTCTCCTCTGAAGCAGTAGAGCTAAATGTAGGTAGGAAAAGTTAATGCAGATTGATTCACATCAGAAAAAAGATAAATTACAGAACCATAGAATCATTAAAGTCGGGAAAGACCTCTAAGTTCATCAAGTCCAACAGTTAACCTTAGCCCTGCCATCTTCACCATTAAACCATGTCCCCAAGTGACACCTCCACACATTTTCTAAATAACTCCAGCAATGGTGACTTCACCACTGCCCTCAGCAGTCTGTTCCAGTGCGTGAAAACTCTTTTGGTGAAGAAGTTTTCTATAATACCCAAACAGTTTCCTCTTGTCCAGTCACTTGTTAACTGAAGAGGCTGACTGCCACTTCACTACAGCCTCCTGTCAGGGAGTTATAGAGAGCAAGAAGGTCCCCCCTGAGCCTCTTTTTCTCCAGCCTGATCAACCCTAACTCCCTCAGCTGCTCCTCATCAAACCTGTGCTCCAAACCATTCTCCATCTCTCCTGCCCTTCTCTGAACATGTTGCAGCCCTTCAGTGTCTTTCTTGTGGTGAGTGACCCCAAAAGTAAACCCAGCATTTGAGGTGCAGGCTGACCAGTGCCAGTACAAGGAGATGATCACTGCCCTATTCCTGCTGGTGACACAATTCTTGACCTGTAACAGCTTTGGAGTGGAAGCCACTTGTGGGTGCTGGAAGAGATTACTGTTTCAGCAGAATTCAATCCCTCCTAGCCAAATTTCAGCACAGTCTCACAGGCAAGACACAAAATGTCTCCAGGAGAGCTATAGTTTTCTTGTCATGGTGGCAGAAAGTGAAGTGGAAACAACCAAATTAATCCAGTTGAAAAGGAAATGCATCAGTCTGAGCCCAGGTCTCCTCATCAGGGACACACTGCAGACACACAGTAACTCTGACATATTGCACACACCACATTAGAAGGGCTGCTTTAACTTTGAACAATGCTTCTGGCTGAGGCCACCCTGAATCCATAACAGTCAGAAACTGGAGAGTTTTCTCATGCAAAGTTTTCATTCTTTCCACTGTACAACACAAAAAAAAAAAGTATTTTTATCACTCTTAGGGGTGCATTAGACCTGAAATTTTGGCTTGTCCTATTTCAGTGGTCTCCTGACACTGACTTTTTAATCCTCAGTCTCTAGAATTTCAAAAATAAATGTAGGAAGCATTTTAAGCTACTGACGTTTTTATTTCTATTTTAATTTTGTAGGCTATATAGAGATATAGCTGTACAGACTATGCAAGACTATAATTCCCCATAAATAATGACATTTGACATATCAAAAAATAGTTGTCAGCTCCTGCAGTGTCTTGCTAACTAAAATGATGAATAACCCAAAGTAATAAAAACACGTGCAGAGGCTGGCTGTATGTAAACTGCACAATCCAGTGAGGAGTAGCTGTTGAACTGCCACATTCTGCAGGATTTGCAGCTAGAAGAGGAACCAACACTCATATACAGAGCCCCAGATCTAAACCAATCTGAGGTCCACATAGCAGTCTACCTGCACTGAATCCTTCACTATTTAAAAAAGAAGACAGGCACAGGCAGAAACTTCAGTGGTGGCATTGCTGACACGCTGAGAGATGTGCAGCCTTAACTCTCTCCAACAAAGCTGAATGGGTAGGAAGGTCTGACGTCCTTCCTGCTCACTAGATATGGATATAAATTCATAGACATATACCCTGGACGACTTCAACCTTTCTCTAGTGGGGAAAAGGGGTGTTGGTATCAATGAATTTATGTGAAAGCAAAAGAAAAATCTACTGTGAAATATAGATCCCCAACTAGAAAAGCTGAAAGAGAGCACAAGACTAAAAAGAGATCGGTCCTCCTTGGATTTTTAGACAAGATGGTATAAGCAGTTCTGCAATTTCATAAGCTGATTATTAGAATCTAAGGCTTTTTAAGAGATCTGAGATTTATCCAAAAAATGTGGATCAAACTCTTCTCTGGTTTGATGTTTCTGTAACAATAGTGAATTCATTAAAAAACATAGATTTGTTTATAAAACAACAGTAAGTCTATTAACATTTAATTAACTCCCACAAAATTATTCTGCAAATGACAGCAGAATTCTTTATTCTTTGAAATTAAGAAAAACAGGAAAATATTTCATTTTATCATGTACTCTACAGTTAAAGTCACCAGAAGATTCCATAACCTCAGGGGCCACTGATGTTTCTCACCTCCATGGAGCACAGTAAGAATGAGTTTTAAAGTTTAACTAAGTTGTATGCTAAGTTTGCATGATACCTGTAACCCAAGAGGAAATAAATTAAATAAAACTTCTTATGGTCTTGACTTCCCATCCATTGCTATCACTACCACTAATTTAATATTGGCTGTAACTTAGCACCAGAAAACTCATTCATGGGAATCACAGAAGGATAATTGCTTTCTTCTGCTTTCAAGCTCCATTTTCATATTTTAAGAAGTTTTTATTCCTACTTCACTTTTTATTCCAAATCTTCTAGAGAAAAATCATGCTTAGCTGTAATCCTTCATTGGATTTAGCAAGGGCTCGTGTAATTTTTGTTGGTATTTTGACAAAAGACCCTCTGGGTCAATGTTTTTCAGCAAACCAGGGTGTAATCTAAATTAAGAGTCTGGTTTAACAAGGGCATTTAAGTAATTCTTCTAAGACAACATAGCTGGCCAAACATAGCAAAACATTTTCCTCAAAACAAATGCATGACTTTTGATGGGGTTGGTATGACTTACAGCATGAGGTTCTGTTCAAGCCCACCAATTCTTGGGGCTGTGGAGGCTCAGTAAGGCTCTCACTCTTCGGAGACCCTGTAAGTGCTAGTTCACAGCTAATCTCTTTCTCATTCCTACACTCTTTTAATCTATACAGTACAAAATATTGCATAATATTTAATTATAAAGACCAGCAGAGGTATTTGGCTGTTAAGTCTCTTTTTTAATTGACTTGGTGTCTATTGACCTTTAACTAGTTTTTTTTTAAAGTCCTGAGTCGCATCTCATTACCAAAAGACAGAAGGAAATGGAGGGGAAACCATTAGAGAAAACTGAAGAAGGGCTTGGGGAAGAGATTAACAACATGCACATAAATTTGCCAGTCCTTAAAACACCCACTGGAAAAACAGATGAGACATTTTGTTTACTCCTGACTATTAATGATGGTTGCTCTTGCAGCTGGACTCAAGAACTGCTGAAAACTACTGGGGGCTTTCAGAAACCATGGTAAGCATTTTTTCGTTAAAGACAATCCCACTTGATTTACTCTGAAGAATGAATTAAGTGGAGTGGGCTGGTTTAGTGGTATGTCATTTGACCTTCTGATTATGCACTTGAAAAACAGATAGTGCTTTAGAAATTGGTAGTGTAATGACAAGATTGGCCTTTTTTCCTGGAAAAAAGGAACAAGACAGCATCTCAACTAGCACACACTGCAAGAAAAATAATGATATTGTTTGACCCCAAGCGTGTGCATCTGATGCATTTTGTTTGCCCTACAGAGAGATGCTACTACAATTCCCTCTCCATCTGTACATTTTCCATGGTAGGGAAGAGCTTTCATTTAGCAATTAGAGCAGTTTGAGCAATTAGTTTGCATTTCATTCTCAGCTCTGTTACTAGTCAATTACAATTAATAAGTTGTTTCCTTATCAGGCACATATGTGTGTTGCAAAGCGTTCAACTTCTACAAAATGTTAAGAAATATAAAATTGGATTGAGCTACATTAAAATTCTAGATATCTCACTTTATCTCTAGATATCTCACTATAAGTCAGCCTATAAATGACTTAGGAGAAATGTTGAGGTATAGACAATAGGTTTTATCACGGCCTTTAGAAGATAGGGAAACAGAAATTCCTATCTTTTACCACTGGGATTTTGTGAAAACACAAGTGAGAGCATCAATCAGCTGCTGAAAGTTGGATGGGGAATTTAACTAAAGCATAAAGTAAGTAAGGCTTAGAATTTTGTCTGACAGGTTGCAAAAACCCATGCGCTCAAGAGTAGTAATTTTATCTATTTTAACTAGAGGAATTTCAATTTCCTTGCCAGAAAAACCTATGCATTTGTAGTGTGCATTGCCACAGTTCAAGAATCCACTTACCTAAAGCATTTGTATCTCACAAATCAAAACTTCAGGGAAGAATAAAAATATCCAGCTTTCATGAGTGGAGCTAGAACAACACAACCATACAAGTAATGCATTATTACACATAGTGACATTTTTGATGACATTTGATCCAAAATCTCCACCGAATTTATTACGCATTTCTACCAAAAGAAAATAGTATTTCCATATATCCTCCTCTGAGTTTATCTTCCTCAGGAGAATTCCATACGGACTCTTAATTTTTGCCAGCATCCATAAATGTTTTGTAGTTTTTAATAAATTACTGCTTTGATTTTTATATTGTTTTTAGCATACTACTCAATACTGACCTCCTGCTTCTTGTGCAGTCAAAACACTGGGGGGGGGGTGGTTGGGTGTGTTTGTAGGCACCTGCACTTCTATTGTAGTGTATACTCATAAATGTAATATGATTTATACAAGACTGATAATCTTATGTATTTCAAGTCAATCATAGCAAAATGTCAGAATATGGCATACAGATATTTTTCTGTGCATAAGATCACACACAATAGCCACCAATGTGAAAAGCTTGTCTAAAGAGCCTTCCTGTCATCCAAAAATAGCTTAGAGCTTATCATCCATGTACAAAGCTACCATTCAGATCTGAGGAAAAAAATCCCCAATACATGATTAGAGAATTGATTTTCCATTTGCATGAGGCTTAGAAATATTTTTGGGGAACAAAACTTGAATGAAAACCTTGAACAGCTCTTGATGTAAGTAGGACACCTTTAATACAATGATATAGTGAACATGAGGGCCCCGTGTCAAAATCTTCACTTGAAAAGACTAAAAATGTCAACTTCTTCCTCTTCGTCAGGAAGTTAAAATTTCACAGCTGCACTTTGGATTTTCAAACCAGGTAGTCACTTTCTCCCAGCCTGTTTGAATGAGATTAATAGACTAGGAGAAGTTTAAAAGGTAGGAGTGGAGACACTCTGCTAATGGACAGCACAGTATTCAAAAACAGCTGTAGATCAGAGAAGTTTGGGAAATAAGAGAGGGGAAGAATAAGGCTCGATCCTGCAGCTAGGAAAAAAACAGGAAATGAAGTTACACCTACACTACCCCAGACTGTCACTGCTGGGACTGAAGCCCCTGTGCATTGGTGACTACAGTGACTTGACAAGTGCCCCATTGGATTCTCTGAACACTCAAACAGTCAGACAAGTTTCTCAGTAAGTTTCTCTAACTGGTTCAACCCCAGGTTTCCCACCACAGCATAGCCCCAGACACCCAGCTCCTTTATTTCATTTAACCATGATCAGCAGCACAATAAAAATTAGCTGAAGCTGGTATCTCCAGGGAGGCACCCCCAATAAAGTCAGCCCCAGGCTTTAATACCCTCACAGTCTGCATGTTTGTTCCAACAGAGATTTTGTGTCCGGGGTCTTCTGCTGTCCACTGGCTCCTGCAGAGCCTCGGGGCAACCAACAGCCTCTCCCTAGCCACTGATCCAGGTGCCCACAAAGGGTCAGCACTGATTCCCGGTTTCCCTGGAGCTCCAGCCGTTTTCCCCCACCCAGGGCACCACCTAGAGCTGCATACCCAGCTACCTGCACCAGGTGTGGTAATCAGTAAGGCTCAAGCCCCATTCAGAAGCAATTTCAGAATGGCAGAAGGCATGCTATGTACTTGCACATGAGCTCTGTGTCCTTGGCTTAAGAAAGATTTGGTTCCTAGAAAAACCCTTCTTTTTACTTGCAAGAGTGACTACAAAAACTAAGTGTTGGGTTCTCAGTTTGCTGCATGAGTCATATTCTGATTTATCTCCACATTAGTAGAGCACTAAAGCCACACCTTCCCCACCTCCGGAGCTGGAAACACTTAGCAAATGTTCTGAGGTCATGAAGCCCTGTAAGGAGATTCTCTTGGAATAAAAACACATCTTCTCATCATAAATCAATAGAATAGAGACCACAAGAGCTAACACTGTATGAGCATTTTAGGATGAGACTAAAACTTGTCTGGTAGCAGTGATTAAGCATTTTGTTCATTGGCATTGACAGTCTGTTCCAAGAGAGAGGCTGGTGGAGCTGCTTCACTGGTTTCTTTCTGCTGTCTTCCCAGTCACTCCACATTCTCAAAGGCATTTATGTCAATATCCAAGAGATATGAAGTACTGGAACTAATGTACTATGTTCCTTCAGTCACAGTCTCTTCATTATATTTAAAAAAGAAAATCAAGTATTTTGTTCAAATATTTTAAAAGTCTGTGTCATGTAATGCAATTGTGGCTACAATTGCAACTGATGAAAGCAGTTCCCAACCTCTCCACCCTCATTAACACAGCTGAAAGGCAAGAACAGCTGGAATCCATGGGACTCATTTGCTGCTGGCTATCTTGAGTGGCACAGTCCCATTTAGAAAGCTATTGAAAATATGGGCTTTCCAGAATAGTCATAGCATCAGCACAAAATTCCTAAATGTGTTCCCGTGAAGAGAAACTCACAGACTGCTCCAAACCACTATATGACCCCACACAGGATCATTTGAAACCACCTGGTTTCCAGTCCATATGGTGTGATGTTTAATAGGACGATGAGAAACACACAAGAAAACCATTATCTACTTCTGGTATCATCTAATTAGGGGGAAAGGTTTGTGTGCAGTGCCCATAAACCTGTCTATAAACTGATAAGGTACTTCAGTTTGTGACTGAATGAGTCAAATCACATCTGTCCTTGGGAAGTTTTATTCTTATATATTCAGGAACTGTGCAAAAAGAAGCTAAAACTCTTACGTTTGTTTAATAATAGAAATTAGCAGCAGGAGTAGTTAATATCTCTGTGTACCTTGACACTCCTTATCATTCTAACAGCTCCAGATTACACTATTTTTAAATTCTATAATTATCAGATATTCTTTTAAACTCATTAATTAAAAACAAAAAGCCTAGAATAAATTAATTTTATCTTTGATGGCTTTAAATATTTCTTTTCTCTTTTACTGTGCAGAAACTACATTGATTTTTTTATTTCTATGGCTCTTAAATCACAAACAGAAAATCTTGAACAATCAATTAATATAGCTATATAGTAAAATATTATATAATATTCACTGAAAATATTGTCATTTAACAACAATATAATGCTTGTAGTATTCACTTACTGATTTTGGTTTTATACAAAAGTATGTAACATTTCATAACAATTATTGCTGGAGTGGCATATATACCAAGTTGTTATTTGTTTGTTTGTTCATTTATTCATTTATTATAAGACCTTTCCCGGGTTGAGAAAAAGAATTTTTTCTCCATTGTCTTCTGAAGATAAAAGACTGAAACTACCACAATTTGGGATGTCACATTTTTTTCTGCCTGTCACAATTTCAGTCATGGCTTTTGCAGCCCTCTTCCTATCTAGACCAGGTCTATCTGGAGAGACCAGATCTCTCCCAGTGTACTGCATGCATGTTTAAACTGCTTTATCTCACAGTTCCAGCTGTGTGTTGCAGAAGGCTCTGTAGCAGGAACCACTTAATCCAGCAGAGGACAAGGCTCTCAACAAACTGGGAAAGTGCAGTGGTAGCCCAAGCTGAGCTGGCTTTGCAGCCCAAAATCTCCACAAGGCACACAATGGCTCCTGTCCTGAGTGACCACCATGCCAGATGGAGCCCAAGCCATGGGCTCAATGAAGCCAATGGGCATTTACAGACATTTGATTAAGATGGCTCACAAATAAGGGAAGGGTATAAGAATACAGCATAAAGGCTGGGAAAAGGAGTGGTGGCTGATGAGTATCTGTTGGACAGTGGAGGACCTGAATATGATGAAAATGATACGGAGCAGAAAGTGGAGATTGTGCAGGGTCTGGCTGGGACAGAGCTAATTTTTTTCATAGCAGTCCATAAGGTGCTGTGTTTAGGTTTTGTTACTAAAACAGCCTCAACAGCAGACTGTGTTGACTGTTGCCAAACAGTGTTGCACAAGGTCAGGGCTTCCTCTGCTCCTCAGGTTGCCACCTTGTCCTCCCTTGGGCAAGAAGTTGTCAGGGGACACAGCTGGGACAGTGATGTGCATTGACCACCAGCAATACTCTGGACTTCATAATGTCATAATCTCCAAAAAAAAGCTTAAGGAAAAGAGAAAGAAGCAACAATGCTCCTGCTTATGGCCTTTGTCCTCCACTTGCCAAGAAGCCATCACATCTGCTGTCCAGCAAGTAGCTGAACTTCTGCCTGCAATGGTAAGTAGTGAATAAATCCCTTCTTTGCTTTCCTGATGCACACAGCTTTTGCTCCACCCCTCACTAAATGCATGAGTGCTTTTGCCTTCCTTCTAATTTCTCCCCAGCCCCACGGGTAAGTGTGAAGCTGTGAAGATACTTAGGTTCTGGCCATGCTCAAGAACATCCAGAAAATTCAGAACCAAAGACATACATTGTCATGACACCAACCGGATCCCAAGGAATGAAATCGAAGTAAACCAACTCAGAAAGGCTCATGATTTATTCCATCCTATAATGATCTTTGCTAGGATGCCCAGTAAGGCTTTTGCATGTATTTGCACTTCCAGGAGATCAGTGGGAATTCCTTCCTGGATTTTTCAGGTCATGTTTTCTCTGTTACCTCTCTGTCTTCAAGATATTTTCAAAATCTGGCCTTTTCTAAAGACTCATGGACTCCTCTGTCAAAAGGGCAGATGAGCACTGAAAGAACAATGTTTTGAGGGTAAACCGGATAAGACTGGGAAAGATAGTAGCCTGTGATTACTTTATGCAGTTATTCCACATTTTATTTCACTTTCTTAATTAACAAGAAAATCCCCAACAAACAAAAACAAGCACAGACGAAAGAAAATGAAGCTACCTCCTGGAAGATCCAAAGGAGGGATATATGGGTGTGCACAGAACAGGAACAGGACAGTTTTGACCTCATTAGGAGAAAAGAATGTCATCTGTCCAGAGGAAATTCTTTCTTGGGGCTCCTTTGAGATCATTAATCTGGGGGCCTAGCTTTCATGTTTTACAATTTCACAGCACAGAACAGCATAATTATATTTACAATGCATGGCATGGCCTATCATGCTCAAGCAATGAGACATGACAAGCAATGAAGTTTTGTGAGATTATTTGCACACCGTGAACAATGTGACAACATGAAAGGCCGAAGGTCAAAGGTAGAATCACTTTAATCACACAGAAAGTATCACAATTACCCTGAAGTGCATTTCCTGTTCTGTCTCATACTGCTGTGAAACAGAATGGGTTTGGGCAAACAAAGTTCAAGTATTTACTGGCCATCAAGAATGCTGCACCTCACCTCGCCAGCTGCCAGTAAAGAAGCACTCTTTTACTACCACTCCCAAGCTAAATCACAGCTTGTGTTACTAACATAGTTTACTCTACAAAAGGGTCACATTCTTACAGACTAAGTTATATTTATGGTTGGGTATCTGTTTTCCTTCCTTTACCAGCATGAAATATCCCAAAGTAGCCTCTTCTGGTGCTAGACTTAAAATATTTTTGTCATCAGTTAATATAGGAGAAAAAAGCTACATGCAACAGACTGTAGACTGATAATTAGTCATATTAGCAGTATAATATATATCTTTGAAGAATTAATGCAGTATTTAGCTGAAGCATTTGATACAATGTGCCAAGAAAAATCCATAAACAGCTTGCAGTGTGAGTATTGCCATACATAATGCTGCATTACCATCAGTATTACCATTACTTCACTTTATGCTGTGACCATGCAGACCTCCACTGCAGCATCAGCTCTAGAACACACTTCTGTCCTTAATTACGGAACAGGAATCTCTGCTTCCATATGAGAATTGAGAGAGGCATCAAATAACGATGTGGAGTGCAATCAGAATAATTCCTGCTGACAGCAGTACATCTTGGTCTCTAATTTGGCAGAATGCATCAGATTTTTAAGTCTGTGAATCTAAACTTTGTAAGTGATTAAGTTTTCTTACTTTGCTGTCTCCATGTTTTTGTATAATCCAAATACCTAATTCTTCTGACAGCTATTTATGATATTGTTATATACAGAAACTTACGGTTTAGATATATTTGTGCCCCCTGTAAAACTATGTAGTGCAAGAACTTTCATTTTTTTGAATATGAGAAAACAAGTTTTTAATGTGTAGTCTACATACATGTTTTGAAGGTTTTTAGAAATATTTAGTCCTATTCAAGAGGGGTAAGGTGGAAGAAAATTTTCTTCCAAAGACAGAATTGAATATTCTCTGAAGAACTTGATTAGCCAAAGGCAAGCAATTTGAACATTCAAACCTAGTCCTTTGCCTAAAGGATGAAGCTAATCAAAACAGATTTTGCACAGGTACACATAATTGGTAGATGTAGTCCAAAAAATGTTTCATGGTAGCAGGATGATTATGCTACTCCTGGAGAATGCACGGGCTCTTCTGGCCCAAAATCATCCAGAGCACCTCTCACTTCTTTCGAGTCCAGCAGAGTGCAAGAACAGTGTAACATAATTGCTAATTAACTTAGTGTAAAAATCTTAAATAAAAAACACCTTACTGACAATTTGTTAAATTTGGCAGCCTGATGTGTCAAAACAGAAGGGCTGTGCCATCTCCTTGCAAGCTATAAATTACTTATATACTCTCTGCATCCTTTGTGGCTGGAGATGAATAATGCATTCACATGCTGTACTTCTGGTGAAAATTGCTATACTGCTTGTAGCTTAAAATGTTGGTTTTCTTGTCACTCTTCAATGCCTCTTCTTCATTCACAACTTGACTGTCATGCTACTCCTTTAAATATCACTCCCTATGCCATTTGGAGTGAGAAAGAAAGGAAAAGATAGAAGAAAGAAAGAAAGAAAGAAAGAAAGAAAGAAAGAAAGAAAGAAAGAAAGAAAGAAAGAAAGAAAGAAAGAAAGAAAGAAAGAAAGAAAGAAAGAAAGAAAGAAAGAAAGAAAGAAAGAAAGAAAGAAAGAAAGAAAGAAAGAAAGAAAGAAAGAAAGAAAGAAAGAAAGAAAGAAAGAAAGAAAGAAAGAAAGAAAGAAAGAAAGAAAGAAAGAAAGAAAGAAAGAAAGAAAGAAAGAAAGAAAGAAGGAAAGAAGGAAGGAAAGAAGGAAAGAAGGAAAGAAGGAAAGAAGGAAAGAAAGAAAGAAGGAAAGAAGGAAAGAAGGAAAGAAGGAAAGAAAGAAAGAAAGAAAGAAAGAAAGAAAGAAAGAAAGAAAGAAAGAAAGAAAGAAAGAAAGAAAGAAAGAAAGAAAGAAAGAAAGAAAGAAAGAAAGAAAGAAAGAAAGAAAGAAAGAAAGAAAGAAAGAAAGAAAGAAAGAAAGAAAGAAAGAAAGAAAGAAAGAAAGAAAGAAAGAAAGAAAGAAAGAAAGAAAGAAAGAAAGAAAGAAAGAAAGAAAGAAAGAAAGAAAGAAAGAAAAAAAACCAACCAGGTTGATAAGCAAAGAAGCAAAAAATATTTCCTAAGAGAATTCACCCAGTAGGTCCTGCATGTGCTGGGAATTGGAAAATTGGAAAACTCTGACTGAGGAATCAGACCTGGGCAGCTACTCCTGCTGTTGCTGAATTCTGAATTTGCACCAGGGAGAGTAATGGAATTACACTAGGATACTCGCCATTATTAAATGTCAGCTGTGCCTTTGAACCCACAGTTTTGGCTAACCCACCTCATTCTCATGTTCAATCCTATGACCACCCTGGACCTGTACAATGTGAGTTGCAGCCCTGCTACACCAAATGGCTCATCAGCATCCCAAAAAACACTAGTGTCCACTGAGATTGCCCTCAGAGAGAGGTCTGTAAAAATGATGTAGAGCAGCTCAAACATCTCCTCAGTTCTCTAAACATCATCAGTGATTCCTCAATGGATGAAAAGTGACTGGAGATGCTATTTCCTGACAAACACTCCTTATGAACCTGGCACAGTACATTTATACCACTGACAACTCATCTTCAAAACAAATTGTTTTCTGTCTGGTGGCATATTGAGGCAGGAAGCTTTGCCAAGCAGAAGGAACTGGAGGAATCCTTCCATTTTGAATTGTGCTGGAGAATGGATCACAGGGAATGTTATGTAAGGACCTGTGGAGGTCAGGTAAAGTTTTTCCCAAGCAACCTTCTTTGTTTTTTATGCTGGCTACCACTGTGCCATGCAGTTTGTATGCAACTGATGGGCCAGTGACAAATGTTTATGTATTGCTCTGACACACACACTTCCACAAAAATTAATTTATTCTGGCAGGGTGGCAGGGTGGTAAAAAACTGTTTTTCTTCTTCTCACTTGCTTAATTGGATTTTAGTTACTCTGAGATGAGAAAATATTTTTAGAACCAGTCTGTTAAGATTTTTCAGAAGAGGATGGACCTGCCATTTAAAGCTGCAGTATAACACATCCATGCACAGAAAACTGAGAGACAACAGGGATCTATGCCAGAATAGCAGGAGACAAGAGTGATAACACCCAGGATGTATCTGGTCCACCTGCTTTAGATACCACAAATCCAGAAAAGCTTAAATTTTAAAAGAAGTGTCCTCGGGAAGGCAGGTTGCTTTGCACATGGTAGCATGCACAGTTTAAGAACACAAGGATGACATGTATTGCTTTAAACTTCACTGTTTTACAGACTTCCAAATACTGTCCCCTTCCCAGATTAAGTGGGGTAACTGGTTTTAGAGATGATTAGTCAGAGTGATGACATCAATGCCATGATTAACTATATGGAAGCAAGTTCTTTCTTCTGCATTGGTGTGCAAGACCTCACTGCAATAGGTGATGAAAGGATGATGGCACCTCAGGGGTCAGTCTCTGTTTTCCTAAAAGAACTGGAGATCAGTGGGATAAATCATGGCAGGATATCCATGACCCCATCCTTGGAAACATTCCCAGTTAGATTGGATGAAACTCTGGGCATCTTGGTCTGGTTGATGATGTCAATGCTCACAGCAAGCAGGTTAGAGGTACCTCCCAACCCCAAACTAAACTATGATTCTATGATGTCTGCACACCACTGGACATCACCAGTTTTGCATTCCATTCACTGTCACAGGCTCTTAGGATTTTCAGGATGGCAGTTTCCCCCTTCTGTCTGTCTGTGCCATGGTAAGTGCTTTCCATTGCTGAAACAGCAAAGGTCTGTACGAGTTTCTTGAGAAGTGACTACAAAAAAAAACCTGATACCACCTTATTTGCACCTGCATTTGGATAGGGAATAGATACCTCACTGTGGGCCACATCAACAAAGTTGGGTTGCAACCATTTCAAATCTGAGCACAGCAACAATCTCCTTTCCTCCCTGTCAGCCTTTGTGCCTGCACAAGCTGTCAGGGTAAAGTGACATTCTGCTCCTCTTCTCCCCATAATGCACTCCTGAGATAAAGAAATATCTGTTCTGAGGTATTCAGAGTACCTAGAAACCCCTGCAAACAACAGGGATGTAAGATAGATATCAACAGACACTTAGCATATGATCACAAAAGAAAAATTTTGCAATCTGCTAAGAATCAGCAAGGACCACCTAGACAAAGGTATTTTAAAGATTTTCACTACGTCCAGGAAAGAGAGCTAGACTTCTGAAATGACAGACCCGTGAATGAATAATTCCTCCTCTAAAATAATTACTTATATTGGGAACCACATGGTAAGGCACGAAAGAGTTTTGACAGCTTATTCATCAGTTCTACCAACAAAACAAAATAATGTTTCACAGAAAGACAACATTCATTTCTCTTAGCATCTAGGTGGGTTTTTCTTACTGACTTTCTCAGGTTAAACAATTCACTTTTTTCCCACTCACTATCAGATACCCGAAATTCTGTCAGAACATTTACAAATGTGAATACTAAGACACATCGTTCACTATTTAGAAAAAAAAAGTGTTAAATTTATGATGGAAAGAAATCTAATAACCAGTAAAACCACAGAGAGGAGAAAGCTAGAGGCAACACACAGCATGTAGCTGTGTGTAATAAACCCCCAAACGACCAAGTGTGTTTAGAGCTGTGAAATTTTAAAATGATACAATATGTGTATGTCACACTCAAGCTGTGGCATTCATGTGCTAATGGCAATTACCAGACCTTGATGATAACATCAGTCCTTCCTAAGAAAAAGAAAGGGTGTTTGAAATTGTTTGATGAGGATTCACTTGACTGTCAACAAATTATTTCCACCAGAGAATGTTATTTTGGTGAATGAAAGCCCTGACTTCAGAAGACATTTGGAATGACAGAATCACAGAATAGTTTGGGTTGGAAGGGACTTTAAAAGACCATCTAGTCCCAGCTCCCTGCCAGGGCAGGGACACCTTCCACTAGGCCAGGCTGCTCAGAGCCCAGTCTGGCCCTGAACAATTCCAGGGATGGAGCGTTCAGAGTTTCTCTGGAAAACTTGTGCCAGTATCTCACCATTCTCACAGTCAAGAATTTCTTCCTGATATATCATCTAAAAACTCCTTCTTCCAGTACTTTTTTTCAATTAGAAGTTGTTTATCAGAGTCTGTGAAAAACTCGTTTTCAAAAGGTATGAAGTGCAAAGAAGACATGGACTGGATTCCTCAGAGAAAGAAGGAACAGATTTTTAAATCTGGGGACCAAACAGAAAAAAGTTGGGGCCTCTGGATATTGATTTGAAGAAACTTGGTTGTTATCAGCTCCGGCCATGCACCAGTTCTTTGGTGTCACTGCCAATGTGGGTAGTCTTTCCCAGAATAATTTTTTTCTTCTTACATGTATTGTGAGACACCTGCATGTAGCAAAATCATGAGTTGCAGCATTGCCTTCCCCAGCTATTGTAGTAATAGTTTTTATAGAGATTTTTAAAAGAGATATCCATGTTTGCCCGGGGAAACAGAAGAAAATAAGTTTAAATAATTCCCCCCCCTTGCCCATGCAGAAAATTCTTACTGCAGGGAAATCTGTGTCCCAGCTGAGATAAATGGTCACTCCAGTTTTAAGGCAGTTAAATAAGAAGTTGTCATGAATTAAATCAAAACTAGGGGCAACACTAAGCAATAGTGTTGGCAGAGAAGAATTGCTACTGAGAAAATAGTATCTCCAGTGAATATACCAGGATTAGAAAAAAAAAACCTGAAATGAGAGCTTGGTCATAACTTCTCTATTGCCTAACCCATCAAATATTCCTTGTTTTTCCCCAGGTAGCTGATATTCCATTTTTTCTTTAAACTGTAAAAAAGACTGTTCCTACACAGAAGATGGCAAATGCTACTCCATTATCTTTTTTCACACATAGTGGGATATTTTGGCCATGCTTTAGCTACTAGGATTTGGCAGACCACCAGGAAAAAAAGAATTCACCTTAAGATTAAGACTTTCAATTTTTACCATTGGTTTCACAAGATCAGAATCTTTAGACTAGGTTATCAGAAAATTGTTTGACAAGGAAAACATACCAATCCACAGGTATCCAAGAAAAGGTATTCAGAGCAAACCAAGATGAATGAAGAATGTAGAAGACCTGTTAAATAGTGTAACCATTTGGGTGATGCTGAATTTTTCCAACTACCTCCAGGAAAGGTGAAGATAAGGCAGAGCCAGATTCACCCCAGCTGGGGGAAAGGAGATTTTTGGAAACCATGAAAGTGGTCAAACACCAGCACAGGAGCCCAGGGAGCTTGTAAAATTTCCAGCCTTGCAGGTATTTGAACCCAGCTGCCCAAAGCAACCTGAACCAGATGGTCCTGTTCCAAAAGGCACATTTGGACCACAAAAGGGACCAGAGACCTCCAGAGGTCCTCTCCTACCTTCATTGCTTGATTGAGTCTACCTCTTACATTCAATTAATACATGCATCCATCAATCCATAATGGAGCATAATCCTATAATTTCTCTTTTTTTATCATAACATTCATTTTAAGCACAGGAATTTTGCCTTAGCAACATTCAGTGAAACACCAGGGTGCATCAATAAAGTACAGAAATAAATAACTGCCACAAAAGAGTCAGTTCCTCCTCCTTTGTTGTCTTATTTTATGGAAAGAATCAGTCCACTAGGAAACACCTTCAAAGGGTCCAAAAATTTTTTATAAATCCCGTATTTTCAAAGAGCTTTTCTCACGTAAATCTGTGTTGGTGGATTTTTTGAGGGAATGGTAATTTTTCCAAATACCTTGAGCTAACAAGCTGCTGGCACAGAGTCAACATTCCTGAATAATTTAGTGCTGTTAAGCTATTCTACCACCTGCATCTATTATTCTCCCACTTCAACAACAGTGTTCATTCACCTGAGTAAGCCAAAACCCAAGCTCCCTGCTTATTCTTGTGCAAAAAACCAGGAGGCTTTTGCTACTCATTTTTACATGTGCCACTAAAATAATTAATATTTTTCATTTCCTGGACTGTGACACAGGATCACAGCATGCCTTCCTGTGAATAAAATGTTAGGACCACCCAGCAGGAGGCAAAACTGTGTGCTGAATTTCTGAGAGTATATCATCTGTTGTCATGATATTCTGACTGTGCAAAGCAGTCTGAAGTAGGCCAAGGTACCCATTTGTCCTAAAAAAAAGCTTCTATCCAAGTTTCATTAAAATATTTTTGGGCAGATAATCAGAACCATTGCAAACTCTGAATCACCAGAACATGCTGTGCAGGAAGTCTTTGACAGTACTGGTATTGCAATTATCCCTTCTCCAAAGCCCACTGCTCCCTTACCCTGGCTTTCAAAGATCACAACCCTGCCGCCCATTTTCTCTGTGACCTTAAAGAAGTGTTTGCTTCCCCTGCTGTCTCCATCTTCAATCTCCCAATACCAAGAGACACATCCCCTGACCTGCTGGCTTTGGGGCAGGCTGCTATAAACCAGGAACCACCAATCCTCCTCTGGCCATAAACTTTGGAGATCCTTGGCAAACTGTCCATTTTATTTTGCAGCATGCAATTTGAATGGTTTAATAGAGAAGCAGTTTTGGCAGGACAAAGGCCTACATCTACTCCCCTAGTATGGCCTCCCAAAGGAACATCTCTGTTTCCAGACTAGCACTGGATTTTTTTGTATCTTTGACTCATTAACAGCCCCCCAAAAAAGTAATGTGAACTTTTCACCATATAGTTAGCAGTATCTGAGGACAAAGAAGTCAAGCTTCACTACATGTTAGCACTTCACAGCTGAAAACCTTCTCTAGGGAAAATTAATCAATCCATAACATTTCTCAGCCCGTCTGCCTTCTGCTAGTGGTTTTCAAGATCATTCAGGAGCTTTGCAGTCAAATATGTAATTTTCTCTTGATTTTTTGAAGAATGAAGCTATACATATGCAGAAAATACCACTGTCATACTATTTCAAAATCATTGAATAAAGTGAGAATGCTCCTGATTGGAGACAAGTCTCAGGTTCTTTGTTTATACTAGCAGATACTTCAGCGAGACTCCTTGAATGGTGTGAGAATGCTCAGGCTGCTGCGTCACTTTTGCAGCTTATTTTTTGCTTTTGCTGTATTTTTGCTTAAAATCCGTTTGATGAAAAGAGTTCCTCGAATTAATTTAAGGCAGTTTCCCCACCCCCCCCCCCCCCACCCCGTCATGGTCACTCTCCTTTTTTCATCTGCTGTAACAATGGGGAACAAAGTGATACAGATCCCCTTATGCATGTGAAGAAGATCACTTCATTACAGAAATCACCCCTTTTTATGCCTTCAATCTCCACTGGACATAACCTAAACGTAGCAGAAGAGCACTCATTGTATTGTCTGTTCAGCTGCTGCTGCTGTCCACACATCCAGCCTGCAGCTGAGCATCCCCACAGGGCCTTCTGGTGAGCCTAAGCCTTCCCCACTTTAACAATTATAACCCCATATTCCACAGTCTGCCTGTAGTATACAGGTCCTAGTTATTGTCTCACAGTAGATAGTCCTGCATTGGAGATCAGTTACATTGCTTTTGGAAGAAAAGTTGTTTGCTATTAATCAGTTTTTAGGTTTAGGTTTAGGTACTCAACTGCTGACAGAGGCATTGCCCCATCCCACCACGCTGTGACATTGCTCTTTGGTCACTTAGTGCCCTAATCATCAGTACCTTTCTCTGCAGGTAGCAATTTCATATAAAAAGGTTTCATTCTTCTCTGACATTAAAATATGCTCTCACTTTTGCATGTCTACTCTGAAAAAGTTTTATTCGGTCAGTGTTTTTTTCTGCGAATGCAGAGTGGCGTTACCACTGCCTGGCTGCTCACACTCACCACAAAATAATCAGAGTGAAGTTCTCCTGCCTCACCTGCAGTGGTACAAATGCCATAAAAGCAGAGAGCTATGGCAAATCATGAACTTGGTTTCTTTGCAGCAGTTTGCATCCCTCACCTACCATTGCTTTGTCTTTGAAAAGTTCTTACAACACAGTCCCACTTCTGACCTGATGGGAGTGACTGAGTCCTCCCTGATTTTAAGGAAACACTCCATGTTTTGGTGTGGGTGGAGGTGCAGTGCAGGGCAGGGGGGGTTCACCTCTCCCTCCCTGCACAGCAAGGAAGGAGAGGAATGTCTGGTACAGGCAGAGAGACTTCTCAGCACAGAGGAAGGACCACCATCAGGAATGCTTAAATACATCCTCTTTATCTCAGCCATGGCAGTCCCTGAGCTAAATGAACATTTTCTAATTCAGTGCACTGCTGGGATAGAGTTAATTTTCTTCACAGGGGCTAGTATGGGCTGTGTTAGATTTTTTGCAGAAAACAGTGTTGATAACACAGGGATGTTTTCATTACTGCTGAGCAGGGCCTGCACTGAACCAAGGCCTTTTCTCCTCCTCAATCTACTCCATCAGATTAGCAATCAGCTGCATAAGTTGCTCAGAGGCCAAACACTGGCTGTAAAACCTCACATGCAGTGGATCTTTGGCTTGAAAGTTTCAAGCTGGGTGAAGGGCACAAAGCAGCTTGTGAGAGAGATTCCTCATAACGTCAAGTATGCCACACAACCCTGAAAAATGGAACACAGATAAATATTAAAGGTCGAGAAAAACATCCTAACTCTTCACTTTCCATGCAAAAACATATTAGATGATGAAAATACAAAAGCCCTCTGCTGAAGTCCTGGAAGAATACCTTTTACTCACAGACAAGGAAATCAGCAATTTATTTTTAAATCTGTAATTTTTACTATGTTTAGGTTTCTCCTGGGACCTCACACAGTAAAATCTTTCTCTATTCTGGACAAAATGCCAGAAATACATATATGCTCCAAAAGACGAAAAGTTTATCTTGTTCAAACCAAGAGCCACCACCTGCGATAAAAGCTGTATGCACAAAAAAAAAAAGTTTCATTTTCTTAATGCATTAAATTGCCCATAAAGAACCTCAACGTTATAACTCAGTCTAGGCCTCTTGCATTTTCAGTGTATCAAAATTAATTACATACTTCAGAGCAATTTTTCATGAGCCAGTGGCTTGTCTCCTTTGGAGGTATATTTAAACATCAGATGCACTGGAGAATTACATTATTAAACATGCTGCAGAGGATATTAAAAAAGGAGTGCTGACAAAATTTGTTTGGTTTGCACAGAAAATTCTGATTTCTGCTCATGATCATTGCTGTTACTTCAGTCTGAATCCCACAGGGAAACACACACCTGTTGGAGCAAGTCCACAGGAGTCTGCAAAGATGCTGAGAAAGCTGGAGATATGCTGAGAGGTTGCTCAGTCTGGAAAAGAGAAGTATCCAGAGAGACCTCAGTGACTCTTCCAGTACCTAAAGGGGCTTCATGAGAGCTGGAGAGGGATCTGTGGGACAAGGGTGTGTTAGGAAGAGGGGTGATGGCTTCAAACTGACAGGGGGCAGGTTTAGATTAAATATGAGGAAGAAATTCTTGACTCTGAGGACAGTGAGGCCCTGGAGCACGTTTCCCAGACAAGTTGTGGCTTTCCCATCCCTGGAAGTGTCCAAGCCGAGGCTGGATGGCACCCTAAGCAATCTGGTTTAGCAGAAGTTGTCCCTGCCCAAGGTAGTGGGATTGGAACTTGATGGTCTTCAAGGACTGTTCCAAGTCAAATGGTCTTACATTTTTATTATTATCTGCTAGAGGAACATTGTGGCCTCTGCCACTGGCCAGAGTGCATTAAAACAGTAGCTTTTTCCTTTTCTGTCATACTTCCTACCCCCTAAAAATAACCTCCAGCACAAATTGAGATATTGTCATGGGCACTTCATACTCATGCCCTTTCTCAGGAGACTGACGATCCTCAGACATGAAATTCCAATCATAAAATCAGAGCAATGTGAACAAACATGGCAGGCAGATTCTCAAGAAACAGAAATCAATACAATTCTGCTGAAATCCTTGAAACTGAGCCAATACATTAAGTAAAAAATGAAGTACCTTATCCAAAGGCCAAATGCAATGATATTTTTCAATCTTCTCTTTGAAGGGGTAGAATGTGGAGGTCAGCAGTGTGATGTTATGTATGTTTTAAAGATGCCCATTTCTTTGCATCACTTGCAATCCCTGCATTTCCTAACATTTTCCTTGATATCACACAGCCCCTTTCTATCAACAATCCTCACATCTTTTACATTGGTTCTCTAAAGCTTCTCACACAGTGACAGTGTTTAGCAGAACACTGTTGGAGGTGATTTTGAAGAAGCCACCACAAAAGTCTGTTGCCTCATGGTTTGGTTAATGAAGTACATATTCCTCAAGACTGTTAATCAGACATGGTTTTGTGGAAATAAAACATGTGCAGACCTGAGCATAACAACAATAGATCCCTGCTGCAGTTACACAAATTCAGATATGGGATTTCTGATTTTCTGATTGCCTGTATCAATATTCCTCCAACTCCACCAGCTGGAGCTGTACTGTACACCAGATGATCATGTGTGATGGAGTATCACGTTCTCCATGCAAAAATACTACTTCTACATTTGCTAAAATAATACCTGGGTCTGTTTCCTCCTCAATTTCAGCCAGTAAGAACATGAATCCTAGACCCGGGACAACACTTTGTGAGTCATTAAGAGAACACAGAGGGTGGGAGAACTCTAAGAGAGAGCTTTGGTTTATGAAAAACCACAGCATAGGAATGAAGTTTAAAATGTAATCACGCTTCAGAAAGCATCTGATACAGTACATGGCAGAAGGAAAGAAGTTTGAAGTTTTCAAGACTTCATATTTAGAGCAATCAATGCCTTCAGTCCTCCAGCACTGAAACTTGAGATGCCAGGAAGCATGAAGATGAACATCAAAATTGTCAGCAACTGCAGAATCAAGATAGGTTGGTACAGGTCTTTCAAAGCTTTACACCTGAAACTGATGGTGTGAGTTCATGTGGTATTGACAACTCACCAGCACATGCTAGAAAAGACAGGTATAAAATGCAAGATACCTGCATAATAGAAGTCTGAGGGACCATTCCTAGGATAAGCATTATTTGGACCCACAGGAATTAACATGAATTGTCTTCCTGGAAGATAGAATCATAGAGTGAGTAAGGCTGGAAAAGACCTCCAGGTTCATTGGGCTAATGCAGCACTGCCTTGTTAATCACTAAACCATGTCCCCAGGTGCCCCATCCACACACCTTTGGAGCACTTCCAGAGACAGTGATTCCATGGGCAGTCTACTCCAGTGCCTGACCACACATCCAGTGAAGAATGTTTTTCCTAATATCAATACTAAACCTCTCTAGATGCAACTTGAGGCCATTTCCTATTGTCCTTTCACCCTGCAGTGGATTAGACAGATTACAGGATCCAGGTCTTGCATACCAGGGTGGGACATTTTGGAAAGACAGATTAAGTGAAAACCCTGTAGAGATGTGATGAAGAAGAGATATACACCTGTACTCCTGCAGATCCCTAAGCCTTGTCTGTGCATTTAAATGTTTCCTTCTGCTGACACCTAGGTCTAAAAAAAAGGAAAATAAACCTAATTCGCTGGAAGTAAGACCATAGAACACACTTTGCCCTTTATTCACATCAGCCACTACCATCTATGTGAAGATTGTGCTCCAAGCTGTCTCATCAAAATCTGCTTTTAATTACCTAGTGATTTGTTTTGCAATGTAGCAGTCTATATTCTGTTAAACAGCTTATTTTTGCTCTGCAATAATTTGTTTTTATTACAAGAAATTTTCAAGGTGAACAAAATCAGGAGGAAATGTTAAAATAGTTTAGAATATTAATTTGAAAGTAAAATAGATGAGTAAACAAAACATTTCACAGTTTTGTCTTAGTAGTGTGTAAACACATTTTTGCCTTGTCACTTGCAGGCTGACAACATCTATGCCATATTTTCCTCAGCAAATAGCAGGGTGGGAGGTTGGAATTAATATTTGTTTGGGTCTTTTTTTCAAGGTAGTTTTATATAGTACACACTATATAAAATGCATGCATAAACTCGAATCTATAAAATACTTGGTTTCCATCTCCTTTTCCAATACAAATCTTGTTTCATATTTACAGAACACTCAGAATGCTGTGCATGGCACTAGTCTGTTTGTCAGTAGCAAAGATAGCCAGCTTGAACCAGGAACTAAACAAGCAGCTTTTATAGATGGGCTTTACTCTGGCACCAGTATGATAAGTATCAGATTGCATAGCTGAAAAATTTAGCCTTTTGCTTGCCAGTATTTTTCACTAAAGATTGCTCATTTATTGCCTCTCTCTTGTTTCTGGGACTTTTTGTCCTAGTCCTTTGGGATAGCAGGGACAACTGGCTTCCTCCTCAGCCACACAGCTCACGAGTTTGGATGTGAATGGGTTTCTCTGGCTTCAGAAAGGGTATGCCAGTTTCAGCCTTCAGTGGAAACACAGTTATCTGCACGTGCAAAGTGCATCCTGCTCCCCACTCTGGAATATGGGGAAGCTTCTAGACATCACTCTGCAAGGGATTCTTGCAGAATCCCTTCTTGCAGAAGAGTGTTTTCTGCTCATTGTCTCTGGGGTAGAGTTATTTTTCTTCCCAAGGGCAGGTACAAGGCTGTATTTTGGCTTTGTGCTGAACACAGGGCTGATAATACAGAGATGTTTTTGTTATTGCTGAGCAGGGTTTGCACAGAGCCAAAGACTTTTCTGCTCCTCCTGCGGCCACCTGGGGGGCACCTGGGAGTAGCTGGGAATTCAGAAGGGGACAGACCCAGAACAGGTGATGGAAACTGACCAAAGGGCATCCAGACTGTATGGCATCATGGTCAGTGGGGGGAAGAAGAAGGAAGTGGGGGACATTTGGAGTGATGGTGTTTGTCTTGTGTTTATCTTTCCAAGTCACGATTACATGTAACAGGGCCCTGCTCTGCTGGGAATGGCTGAACACCTGCCTGTCCCTAGGAAGCAGGGAATTTCATTCTTGTTTTGCTCTACTTGTGTGCATGGGTTTTGCATTCCCTGTTAAACTGTCTGTATCTCAACCCATGAGTTTTCCAGCTTTTAGCCTTTTTATTCTTTTCCTCAGTTCCTCTGGCAGGGGAGTGAGTGAGCTGCTGTGTAGGTCCTGACTGCTGTCTGGGGTTAAACCACAAAACCTCCTCAAACTGCTTCCAACAAGCCCATCAGAGTCACCCACTGCTTAATCCTACTGCTTCACATTCATCTTTTTGGTTGGTTTGTGTTTGACTTTTCCCTCTGATGCAATTTATACTCAGATTCTGACATCCTAGCTCTGGCTGACCTCAACTTCATTCGTGGGTTTGTGCCATTCCTTGCAATAACACGAGTAAAGATCTCACATGATCACTCATACTCGTTAAGGATACCCTCCTTTCACCCTGAATCCTTTAGGTAATCCAATTCAACTGCCCACTTTAATATCCTTGATTTGATTGTGTCATTTGAATGGCACTAAACCAATGTTCTACTTCCAGGAAAATTCCCATTAAGATCAAAATAATTGTTCATGATTTCTTACTCTCTTCTACACAATAATAGTAAACAGTTCAACACACACTAATTTATTTTTCTTCCTTTAGTTGCCTCTGCCTGATGAATCACATAAGATCCCTAAAGACCAGAAAGAAAAAGCTGATAGCAACAAAACACAATCAAGTTTTGTTTTTTTTGCTTGCTCCCTGTTCAAACATATCTACCTCCTATGCTTCCACTCTGTCTACCCTAGCTACAAAAATGAGGGCTGTGGATGGCTCCCTGAGGACCTCTGCATCCATCATAATTTTCAGTTTGGCAGGAGAGAAAAGAAGGTGACTAGTAGATGGCTGTGCAGGAGAGAGGAATCACGCAGCCCCTGATAAAAGGATGCTGACTGCAGGAAAACATGATAAATCAAGATTCAGGTGGCGAGAAAATTTTATAAATAGTCTTAATTGCTAACCAAGCTGTCACCAGCACTTGTGTTATCATGCCTATCTGCATCAATCACTTTGGAGAGAAACACTCAGAAAACGTAGCACTGCTAGTTCCTCTGTTTATTGAACTACTCACTTGTCTGCAAAATAAATGCTGCCTGCAACTGCCTTGGACTGCTGCTCCCAGGGACAAGTCCCCACTTTTTTCTGTTTGAACAGCAATAAGCACTGAAAAAAATAAAACAAAACAAAACAAAACAAACAAACAAAAAAAAAACTGAACTAAACCTAACAAACCTGTAAACCCTTCTGGCTAACACTCTCTGTCAGAGAGTTCTGGTATGCAGCCCAAATGAACAGCTGAATCCAGCTCCACACCTCAATTATCAGGGAAAGTTTTGCAGGCTTCAGATATAACCTCTTCCTGCAGCTGCCAAAGCACAGAGCAGCTACAGAAGTCAGAGATGAGGTTTCTTTCAGGCCTGTGTATCTTTCCAGGCAGTAAGATAGTCACATAAACCTGCGGAAATGGATGAAAACGTAATGCCAAGCCAACAGATTAATTTGTTCACAAGGCATCTCCTGCAAGCTATGTTAATTCCAGCACGGAAGAAGCATTCTGAAAATTGGCACAAATACTACTGTGTGTGGTATCTTAATTGGCTGTTAAGGTTAGAAGAACAGTGATTAGGAAATAGGTGAAATGTTTATTACTACCAGGAGCAGCTTCAAGCTTCAGGCATCTTCAGTGTCGGCTGTAACTGCAAGTTTATTTATAGACATTACAGCAAACTTCCACAAGAAGGGGCCAGAAAGAAGAAAAAAACCTAGGACACAGTGTAAAGCAGTTTTTGTGCTGACAAACTGCTTAGCATTTTCCACTGCTGAGGTTAAGTGATGGGGCATGTCAGAACAAACCAAGAAATATTCTGAGGAGGCAGATCTCCATCAGGCTGCTTTGATTCTCTAATTTTAGCGTCCATGCAGAGAGGATCAGAGAACAAAATTACTTTGGGAAACCTGGTATCTATGAGACATTGAATTTGAGAAGAGAAACCTTCATGGTCTGTGTCCAGGGAGAATAATTCAAGTCTGTAGGCAAAATCGCCCTGACACCTGTGACTTTCTACCAGTCCTGATACACGATGCAGTCAAAATGAAGATGGCTTGCACATATGTTTTTTAAAAACAGAAGTGAATACTAAACTGAAAAGGCAGTGGTCCTTTAGCCCTGCTCCTAGGAGTGTCTCTGCTTCACACCTCTTCCAATGCAACATAAAGTGTAAAGATGGAGACAGAAACAAAGGAATATGCTGATGTACGCCTAGTCAATGGCACGCCTCTCTGACAGATCTTTTGGTGTATTTCTATTTCTGTCATCTTGTCAGTTGCATAAATCTATACTCACAATAACTAAAATCAAATCCTTGCTTTGAACTCTCCAAGTTGCATCACACAGCGTTTTGTGCATTTTTTACTGAGACAGCTCAAGGGCAGACATAAGAGAGCTACAAAAATGCAGCTTTTGGTCAAGCAGTCAGAGCAATAACAGTAAGAAACTTGTCACTCATCACAGGGGTGAAATGTAGTCTGATTTTTCCAGCCCTTATTGTAAGAAGTAATTGCTGTTCTAGCATTTAATGCAAAAAATAGTTCTCTTTTCTGGAGGCTAATCCCTGCCAGATGGAGACACAAGTTTTCAGTTTAGTGTATTAGTGATTCTTCATTGTGTCAGTTGTGTGGTAATACCAAATGCAGAGCAAACAAATCATGCACTGGTAGAACAGAACTAGGGAATAACAAAGCATTCAGAAAACACCTCAGAAACAAAATTTTCTTTCAATTTATATATGTTCTTGATGGAGAGTTCCTGCTGCAGCCTTTCCCCCACTGACCACAGCAAGTCTTTCTCACTGCCTTGCTCTCACAAGGTCAGATATTCTACTGTGTACTGCAGAATATCAGAGCTGTTTGATCTCTCCTTTTCTGAGAAGGAGTGGGTCCAGTGATGAAAAGGTTTGGAAG
The DNA here is from genome assembly GCA_037013685.1 of Acridotheres tristis. Lineage (NCBI taxonomy): Eukaryota > Metazoa > Chordata > Aves > Passeriformes > Sturnidae > Acridotheres > Acridotheres tristis. The sequence goes on from CM072919.1 coordinate 11,048,385, forward strand.
TTATTAACACTCCATCCCTCTTCAGAGCTGATTAGCCAGTTACTGGGTCTGGAGGAGCCCTAATGTATTGAGAAATCAGGCTAAAGTACTTTCACAGTTTGGTAAGGACAGTGCATTCCTAGAAGTATATTTCAGAACAGGAAAACCATCCTTCTTTAGCTTGATTACTTGCTTCCACAACAAAAGAGATCTCCAAAAATAGGCATGCCTGTAGGTGATGTCTGCTGGTAGCTGGCAGCCAGCCTGCAGGGACAGGGAAGGGGATATTCCAGGATATTCCCAGACTGCTGCACAGCTAGGTTTGCTTTCCCTTTTGGCATAACATACAGAGAACTAAGAATTATAGTTAAAATAAATCTGAATTGAATGACTCCACATATTCCCTAGAGTTCCACCAATTCTTCATGTTTTTTCCTCATGTTTTCCCTAGATTTGTGAGTTTAATCATGCAGGAGAAATAGCAAATAAGCAAATAAGCAGATAATAATCTTTAAAAAGAACTGTAGAAAATGCTGCTGCTGAACGACTTCCTAAAATGAGAAGAAGCATAAAAGACCTTGTGTTGTTACTAGAAAATACTCTGAGATTCATGAGAGAGTAAATTTCAGAATATGTTTGAACACAGTTTCTCTTCCACTGATTGCACGTGCTGTCACTGGTAACAGACAAGCAGCAAGGAAGCCAGAGCTGGGAACAACCCTGGTGTCCCTGAGGAGCTGCAGTCACCTTCATCAGGACACATTGGGTTTAAGGAGACCACCAACTACTCAAAGTGTGGAAAAGTGTATGTTGGAAAGAGGCAGCAGTTCTCTTTACAACTTAACCTTCCTGTCAGTGCCTAAACAGCTGCTGAACATGAGCCAGCAGTGAGCCCACGTGGCCAAGAAGGCCAAGGGCATCCTGGCCTGTGTCAGGAACAGCGTGGCCAGCAGGAGCAAGGAGGTCATTCTCCCCCTGAATTTGGCACTGGTTGGGACACACCTTGAGTGCTGTGTCCAGTTCTGGCCCCTCAGTTTAGGAAGGACACTGTGGGCTGGAGCATGTTCAGAGAAGAGAAATGAGGCTGGAGAGAGAGCTGGAGCACAAGTCCTGTGAGCAGCTGAGGGAGCTGGGGGAGCTCAGCCTGGAGAAAAGGAGGCTCAGAGGAGATGTTATTATCACTCCTGACAATTCCCTGACAGGAAGGTGCAGCCAGGTTGGGGTCAGGTTCTGCTCCCAGGTTACAAGGGACAGGACAATGGGACACAGCCTTAAGCTGTACCAGGGGAGGTGTAGGTTGGATATTAGGAAGAAATTCTTCACAGAAAGGGTAATAAGACCCTGGAAGGGGCTGTACAGGGAGGAAGTGGAGTCACAGTCCCAGGAGATGTTTAAGGAAAGACTGGATGTGGTACTCAATGCTGTGGTGTGGTTGACAAGGCGGTGTTGGGTCATAGGTTGGACTTGATCTCAAAGGTCTTTTCCAACCTAAATGATTCTGTGATTCTGTGAACAAGCAGATCTGCTTGGCACTGTGACTGGAGTGGATAATTACTCATTTCTTGTCTTTCTCTTATTGGTGGTGTCACTGTGCCAGATTTTTCTGTGGAGCAGCTACCAAGTTTCATTTGGACAGCCTGGGCTGTTTTCGTATTTTAATAAATTCTACCATCCCTTTCGGTGCCCAGTGCATTTTTCAAAAACATCTCTTTCAAAAACAGAAACTTGACTAGCAAAGTTCTACCATCCTGGGCAGGCTATGTGGTCAGCCTGCAGTGATTCCTGGGAACAGACACACAAGGAAATACAAGCTCCAAATCCATATACTCTTCAAGCTGCAACAAAGCTGTGAAAGAGGGAGTTGGGATTATGTAGCCTGGAGAAGTCTTCAGGGAGACCTTCTTGCAGCCTCTCAGTACTTAAAGGTGGCTTGTAGATGAGGATTGACTTTTTAGTAGGACCATTAGGGGTAGGACAAGAACGAATAATTTCGAACTAAAAGAATGTAGATTTAGACTGATAGAGGGAAAATATTTTTTATTATGTGGATAGTGAAAAAGTTGCACAGACTGGTCAGAGAAGCTGTGGGTGACCATTCCCAGGAAACATTCCAGGTCAGGCTGGATGGGAGTCCAAGTAACCTGAATACTGAAAAGTGTCCCTGTCCCATGGCAGGGGGTTGGACTGATGGGACTCTAACAGTTCCCTCCAGCCTAAACTATTTTATTATTCTATAAGGAAATTTTCAACTCTCATGTCTATCTGTAAAGAGTGAATGATCCAGTGAGTTTATTGGCAGGAGTACAAACACCTGAAACAAGAGGACTGACTCCTCCCTGGCTTAGACTCTTCTTGCATGCTGCCACAAGGTGACAGATCACAAACTCTGAATCTGTGTCACCTCCAAAGAGAAGCCAGGGTCCAGACTGAACTGATAAGCTGCAGTTCAGCAGGGGTGGTAGTGCCAGCTGAGGGGCTCTTCTCCCTCCTTCTGCCACAGTAGTAAACCCTCCAGGGACGATAGTGCAGGCTTGGCAGGCAGCCTTAGGATGCCCACAGCCAGTGTCTCATCACTGGGGTGCTACACTTGGGGTGCTGCACTAGGTCTGGGGAGAGGAAGAGGCAGGGCAGCAGGGAGAAGGCAGGAAATGTAAAAGAGCAGCTGAGAAAGCCACGAATGCCCCAGCTGGGACCTGCACTTACCATGCCCAAATGTTTCATAGCCTGGTCCTGGGCAGTTTTCCTGCACATCGGCAGCTCCTTGGCTGAACGCTGATTTCCGCTACAGTTTTACCTCCACTCACGAGGTTACCATGGAAACTTCTATGCCTGAGAAACCAAGAAGACCATGCTGTAGCCTGGAGAATACATAAATCAGTAAGCAGGGAAGTAAGTCAGAAACAAGCAAGGGCTTAGGAAGTGCACCTTTCTCATGAAAGCAGCACCAGAACACGTTAGAAACATATTAGAAAGGGCAAGAAAGGTGCTGTATGCTAGCAGATGCCTCCTGTTACAGAAGCAGAGCACAGGCTAGCCAAGAAGATACTGAATTACAGTTCAGAGAATATTCTTGCATGAAAATGTTTCATTGCAAATATCGTCCTAGAGTATGATCAACACCCAGCTTTCCCCAGCTTGTCCCAGATAATACTTTTGCCTTTCCCTCCTTTCCTAGTAGCATAAATTAGTTTTAACCAGCATCTCATATGGGAATAACTGTCCTGTATCTTTCTTCTTACACTGTTTCATCCCCCCTTTTTCCTACAGGCACTCCAATAAACCCATAATTTGATTTGCTGCTTTGACCTAATATGCGCACATGGGGATGCACTATGTGGTAGTCATTTTATTTCCTAAAAGTGGGGGACACATTGCACACAAAGAAGGGGATTCTGTCAAAGGCACAGCTGTCAGATACTAGCAGCAGCACAGAGTAGCTCATTCCCTATGGGTCACAGACAAAAGACTGGGGAAGGAGGTGTTGCAAAAGTAGACTTAATTCTTCCCCTTTCTCAGCTGTTTACCACCATACTTAATATGAAAAAAAAAAGTAGTGTCTCTGTTTTGTAAATGTGGTTAAGTACTTTACACAGTCATCTTGATTAAGTCACTGATGCTCCTAAAATAATTAAGATGGATAAAAGATTAATCTACTTGCTTAGGAAAGTACCTTCCTCTGCATACCTGGCTCTCAGCTGCAGCATCTATAGATCCTTTCTGCTGGCTGGTAATCACATGCTCACAGCATCAGCTATATTGAGTAAATCTTGGAAGCAGAGCTAAGGACAGCACTGAGAACTTAAACTATCCTGCTAAATGAATTGACCACTTCCCAGTGATCTTCAGGGAGGCAGCAGTTGCAGTATAGTGCTCCCAAATTAAAACGTGCTTTTTTGGTCAAGGATAAGGCATCATACAACCTTACTCGTAATGATGTCTCAGGAGACTGAAGGTTAAAATTATTGCATTTGCAATTACTCTTTATAGGACATAACAGACACAGTCTGTGCTTAGACAAACAGAAAGCAATTACTTCTGTTGTTAACTAAGCCATTTGATCACTTTGCTGCCTAACAAGTTGTTATTATGATTTTATCAGCTGTCCTTAATCCTTTCCTAGGATTACTTGCCATTGCTGTCCGAACAAAAAGACAGTCTGTCTTTCCAAATTTTTCTTTTATTAGTCTGGCTTTCTCATGGTGTCAAAGTTGGATGTAAGTGTCGGGGTTTTCATTAGATAGGTATTTGCACAGCAAAGCTCCTGTTTGATTTTATGAAGAGGGGAGTGAGAAACAGATATTTCCATCTAAGACAAAAGGAGAATGATACCTGGCAACGTGAGAAAGACAGCCCACAGAGATTCCTGTCATCAGGAAAGTCAACTTGCAGCAAATCACTGTGTCAAAAGAGACACGGGACTGGGGCTGCTCAATATCGGGGCACCTGCATTTCTCCAGTCTAACATATGCCATTTCAAAGACTGATTTTTGAATGGACCTTAAAGATCATCTCATTCTAAAGATCCTGACACTAAGATTCTTCCTAGATGTGATACATATTTAAAATAATTCTTCGTCTCTTCCCAAAATATGTGACTTTTCCATGCTGCCCACTTCTTTCCCCCCAGTAAAATACACCGTTTGGGTTTTGAAAAAACAGTAAAAACATGTTTGTCAAAATGCCTGTATTGACCCATCAGACCAACAAGCTGTTCTCCCAGATCCAGTTAGAAAAAGAATTATCTTTTGGAAAAGAGACTTTTGGTACTTTTGCTTTGGTGTTGCCCTTCAACATTAGTAGCTCCAGAACACTGGCTTTTGCTTTTTGCTTTCAGGATAACAATACTGGCAAAAACTTGCTGTGAAGGTAAGAGTCCTTATTACAGTGCTGCCTATTAATAAATGATGGATATATTTTTTAAAGTGGAAGGAAGAAACAGCTTGGGAAATTCAAGTAAATTAACATATGACTAATTCTGTAACACAAGTTACCAAGTCACAGGTTTTGCAGGATATCCCTGTTGCCAACAGAGAGATTAGAGAGATTTATATATATATATATATAATTCCTCCATGCCACAGAAATGACACCTTTGAGAATTTTGGCAGAGATTGTCATGGAAGAAATTTTATGTTCATCACATGCAAAGCTGAAGCACAACTGGGACCTGGGCATCTTCAGCAGATCCATAGGGAAGCCTTCCTTGACAACATAAATATGCATGTCCTGAGGCAGCTTTAATATTCACTAAAGGTTAGATCAGTCTCTGAGTATGGCTGAGTGGATAAAAGGCCAGATGGAGCCACTCTGGATGTCCAATATCAGCTTCTAAAGATCAAATGGACAGCTTGCCAAGTAGCATGGAAGGGATGTTGACTAGAAATGGAGAAGAAACAGAGCACTGCATAAGTAAATTATTCCCTTCCATTTGTTCTGACAAACATTATAAACACTGTAAAAGTCCAAATACTGCTGAATGGGTACGTAATACTAAAGAGTTGACATTGGTGAAAAGGGTGATGGCAAAAACAGGGAACAGCAGTAATTCTGCAAAAGTAAAGCACCAAACTGAGGAACACTTCCAAGAGAAAAATCAAAGTCTACAAGAAGAATCACTGTGACCTGGAACTCTAATTTCAAGGATTTCCTGCAGCTTCCAAGAGTAGAGAAAAAAGTTTCATTTTCTTCCAGCTCTTTGGCACTTTCTGGTACTTCTCTTGAGTCATCTACACTAGTTTACCCCACTTCAGCTGTAGAAATAAAATTTTTATGCAGGTTTGCTTCACATGCTGTTGTCTGCTTACAGCAGTGTTTGAGTATCTTAACATTTTTTTTAGATTTACTGGTTTCACTACACGACTGAGTGTTTGAAATGGTGCACACTTGCCTTTTTCAGTCTCAGAGTTCATCATGGCAGATGTCCACTGTTTGCACTATGTAATGCTTTATTAAAGGATTTCACTGGGGAACAACAGGACCAGTTTTCTGGTGGAATTATTCTGAGTGCTACACTCTGAGGACTGAGTGGAAACCTTTGAACCTGCAAAATAGAGCTTGTCCAGGTAAGCTGAGAGATCAATATGCAGGAATAGATGGAAAATTATCGAAGAATAATGGGAAGGTAAGTTTACTTTCTTGGCATACTGAGAAGAATGTAGCACTATACAAAAATTCTTCTGACTCCAAAGCAATGAAATGGCAAGGCTGTATGTTATAGGTTTAATAGCCTATAGCCTGTGTTATAAAACTTGAGCACGTCCACCATATACTTTTTTCTAGCATTTAATCTTTTGCATCTGAAAGCTGCCTCTTCTGACTCCTAATTAAAATCAGTCACACTACTAAAAGACATCTCAGCAGTCTGATAATAAAGTCTTCATTGAATAATGGAGACTATAGGCAGCTTTATAGTACTGGCACGAAACATTGCTGTTCATTTTAGAAGGTAGAATTCACAAATTTTATTAAATAGCCTTTTACCATCAAGCCCAAATATCTCAGGAGATTTCACTTCAGGCCCTAAGTTAACACTTCCAATTTTATGGAAAGCAACCCCTCCCTAAATTCTCTTCAATAACCAAGAATTGACTGACCACATAGCTAGGCTCTTCTCTGTCTTTCTGCCTCCAACATTAAAACCAGGTCTGAGCTACAGTGTAGAAAGTGCCTGGAGCACTCAGCCTGCTCTGGTGCTGCAAACAGCTGGTAACATCTGCATCCCCACTTCTGTTTACTGTGAATTCTGTGAAAAAGGGACGACTGTGGAATGGAAACACAATGTCAACCATAGTGGCTAATGGCCTCCAGCTGCTGAGGCTGACACAGCATCCCAGATCATGCCCAGCAGCACCTAATTTTTCAATGTGCATGTTCTTGTGGACAAGTTTAAAAGGTCAGAGGGTTACACAAGGGTGAAAGGAAGAAATCCTATGCCTCAGGAGGACAAGTGCAATATGTTATTCAGAGATTTTCTGACTGAATTGCTGAGAATGTGGCACCTTGTATCCTCAAGGATTCCATTAAAAGTCCACTTTTTTTTATAACCAGAATTGTGGAGATTAGGAGGGCTCATATATGTGCAACTCGAAAATGTGAAGCAAAACACTATTCATTATCAAAAATTCAGTATGTTTTAGAATAGTTGCTAGAGGAATCACTTTCCCATAGAATCCTACTGGAATATTGCTTCCCATAGGGTTTACCTGTAAAAACAAAAATTAAAAATAAAATCAACTTAGGCTGCTGCAAAGCCATTTGAATTCCAGCTTCAGTGATTTCCCCTCCTCCCTTTTCTTGCACAGGTACAACTGAATGCAAAAACTATACTTGGTGCTGCCACCTCAAGATTTATGTGTTCTCCTTTTGGTACATGGATTCTCCCACTTCCTCTCTAGTGTGTCTGGCAGAGCATTGAATGAAAGTAGATCCTTAGTCCTGAATCCAATATCCTAAAATAGGTTGGATGGGGCTCTGAGCAACCTGATCTAGTGGGTGGCCCCGAGGTGGGGCACTGGATGGTGGTGGAAGCTGGAACCAAATGATCTTTAAAGAGCCCTCCAACCCAAACCATTTTATGCTTCTGTGATTCCAAATGATAGACTTCTAGAGAAAGATCCTGGATTATAAGCATTATATCAAATTATTAGGTCAGAAGTATCACATTCAGTGACAGACAGCCTCTATTTACAGAGACCATCATCTCTGCTCCCTTGGAGTTCCTAAGCTACTTTCCTCAATAATTTATGTTTAATCAATAAGAAAAAAAAAACCAGTACTACAAAAGCTCACAGTGATATTAGGCCATCTAGTAATTTGCAGACAACAGGAAAGGTGCAATGATACTGTAATATCTGCTTTTGTATGGACGTGGCATAAGTAGCTGCTGAGGAGCAAAATCTGTGTGGAGGCATAACCACGACATCATAATTCATGCTGAAGCTCAGCCACAATGCATCCATGTTATTTTATTGGGACATCCAGTTAATGGATTATGTGACTTAAGAGGGAAAATTTTCTGGTTTTGTGAAAAATATCTTTAAAATGAGTAAGAACAGGGTCTAGTTCTTGTTTATTCTCTTCTTCATGTTACTATCTTTTCATTGGGTTGTTTTCAGGGATTTTTTTCCCTCCGCCCCACCTGGTCCTATCTGTACCCCTAATAATGAGAAATACAATTCAATCTTAGCCTGCAGACATCAAAGAGGAAAAGGGAACTGGAGATGAAGTGGAAATTATTCCCAAGCACACCACAGAGCAGGGATTGTTTTATTAAATGCCAGTTCACAAGAAGATTTACTTGTCTACGTTATTGTCTTTCCCTGTCAAAACAGTCAAAGAGTTTTGGATTACCTGTCTTTACAGTTCTAAAAGCAGCTAAGTAGATAGCACTAACAATAGAGTTTTCAAAAACAAGTAAATAATGTATCTTTAAAATATTTCAATGTCAGGATCAATGCCAGTTAAGGTCCATACAATTACTGGAAGGGACATCTCAATGTCATTGCCAGAGTCACAGAATACCTCTCCCTTCTTGTTTAGGTCAGGCTTTAGTCAATTTTTTTCCACAGGCATCGGTTTCCACTCATTCCCATAGGTCTTTAATCAGCAAAACACTCACTGTTAAAGAGATGGTCTTGAAACGGTGGTGTAAGCTCTTAAGTAAGGTAATCTGGCCTCTTTTGCAGCTGCTTCCCAGAGAGGTTTCTGCTCAGCTGTAGTCTGAGCCAACCCTCGATCAGAATTTTTGCTTACAGCTGCACCGATATTATTGATCCTGAATGTTTTTAAGAAGACACTATTTAAGCTCCGCATGTCTGTTATTTCTAATAAACTTTTTTCTAAAAATTGCAGATGCCAAAGTTGTTGTTTACCCTTTTCAAGACCTTTTATTTACATTTCATATTTATATTATTGATTTACCCTTGGGTGGCTGAAACTGCCCCTGGGGCTGGCAGGTGACCTAGGCAGCACCCTCATTGTTGGAAGTGTCATTAGATTAAAAACTGGGGAAGCATTTATTAAAAATTCATCCATTCCTTTTTTCCTTACCTTCCTCCCTCCCTTCATTCTCCCTTCCTCCTTTTCTCTTTTTTTTCCTCTTTTTACCCTTTTTTTCCTTCCTTCCTTCCTTCCTTCCTTCCTTCCTTCCTTCCTTCCTTCCTTCCTTCCTTCCTTCCTTCCTTCCTTCCTTCCTTCCTTCCTTCCTTCCTTCCTTCCTTCCTTCCTTCCTTCCTTCCTTCCTTCCTTCCTTCCTTCCTTCCTTCCTTCCTTCCTTCCTTCCTTCCTTCCTTCCTTCCTTCCTTCCTTCCTTCCTTCCTTCCTTCCTTCCTTCCTTCCTTCCTTCCTTCCTTCCTTCCTTCCTTCCTTCCTTCCTTCCTTCCTTCCTCCCTTCCTCCCTTCCTCCCTTCCTTCCTTCCTTCCTTCCACCCTTCCTTCCACCCCTTCCACCCTTCCTTCCTTCCTTCCTTCCTTCCTTCCTGGAATCCTTCCTTCCTGGAATACTTCCCTCCCTCCCTCCCTCCCTCCTCCCTTTTTCCCTCCCTCCCTCTCTCCCTCCCTCCCAGCTTCTCTTCATCCCATATTACAAGGCAGTTACTCCACAAACCGCAAATATTGTCACTGACTTCATTTTTTCTCATTCCTCGTAACAGAATATTTATTCTTTGTAATATGTATGCATATATATATATATATATATATATATATACACACACACCCTCTGTATATATTCATCTATGCCCACATATATAACTCCTCACATGTATGTTACAATCTTCTTTAGAGAGAAGGAGAAGCCCTTTGTGCATCCATCCTCTGTGCAGCTGCTGTCCCCGGGCACAGCCCTGAGGGACACTGACACCAGAGGTGGCCACTCCTGTTCCCAGAACTTCTCCCACCTGCATTGTCCATCAGCTCCCACGGGCTCCCTTCTGCCCTTTGGGAACACTGAGCAGCGCTGTGAATCCTGCCCCAGGGATGCCAAGGGATGCCACGGGTGTCCTTGGAGCGGGCATGGGGTGAAGGAGCCACGGGGCCACCTCTGTGCCACTGCTTCTGTGACATGAGCACGGTGTCATGGGCTGCCACTGCAAAAGCCAGCATCCAACCCCGGCAGCCCCTCTTTAATTAGCATTATTCCCCCTACATCTCCGTTTTAATGTGCAGTTCCCAGATTCCTTCACAGTCAGCTCTCCCTTTTATGCCTTCTGGAAAGCAATATATATAGCACAGGGCTATAAATAAGACTAGCAATGTCATGGTAACCATGGTAACTGGTAGGCTTCAAACACAGATGTGTGTGAGATTTATAGGAGGCTGCCCTTGACTTTACAGCCGATGATCTGTCCTCTTTAAAATTACCGTGCTTAGAATTTGGATTTCTCACCTGACAATTTCTTTTTCTTCTTTTAAATACATAAGAAGCTGGATTTTTTTTTCCTGCCATTTAAAAAAATAAATTGTTGTTGCAAAGGGGGCCTGAAAACTGATACCTTATTTGGATGCTGATTGCAATGATGCTTAAAAAACTTTTTCTTTTCAGATCGAGGGAGCAGCCGTTCTTGCTCACCATCCATTGTAGCTGATATGTCTTGCCTCTCTCTGTGAGGGATAGTTCAATTCACTGCAAAGATAAAATCGATGAATTCTGATCTTTTATTCTGGGCAAAAGGAGCTGCTCAGTTCCCCTGGAGTAACTTTTGACACAATCGGCAGCTGAAGCAGAGGAAGCTTTCAGATCCTCCACATCCCTGTTTCTGGAGCAAAGCAGCCCTATCTACATGAGCAGTAGCTGGACACTGGTTTATGTGGGGGTGAGCCCTGGTCAGCAGCTCTGGTCCAGTCCATGCCTTTACCTCTCACCACAGCAAAGATGTGTCTGCTGATCCCTTGCTATTCCTGCAACCACTGAAATTCATTGTGGGCTGCACAAACTGGCCTGGAAAGCAGGATGAATGCTTGAGCAAACCCTGATTGGTTTTTGTCAGACAGAGAAAAAGGCTAGATGCTCCTCTTAGAAAAAAAATCACTTTCTTGGGTTGCCCTTGCAATCTCCATACATCCTGTGACCTATGCTGGTGGCAGTGACAGCACACACATCCTTTTCTCTCTGTTGCCAGGACCTTCTCCTGCTGTCATTTCATCCAGCTGAAGAACAATATGTGGCTTAAGTTTTGGAAAACTCAAGTCACCATTTTTTGCACCTAAATGTAACAGAAACTCCACATGTTTAGGAGTTTCATGGGCTGTTCAAGTAAATCGTGGTCGCTAAAGCATGATGCAAGTGTGACACACCTGAATTTTAAATGGCAAACTAAGATAAGCTTCCCCTATAAATTATATTATGATAAGACGCTACTTTAAAATTGCAGAACCATCTATGTCATAATATTGTCATTTGACTGATAAATATAGTTACTTGTTTGGACCTGACTTTCCTTCAGACCACTTTGTCACAGAATTTCCAGTGATTTGCCATATGTGCTGTCATAAGCTGTTTTGAAGAACAAATTGTTTTCTTTAGTATAAACTTATGGCTGGCTCTATAAGAGAGATAAAAACCATAATGTATAACTGAGAAACCTGATCTAATTGAAGGTGTCCCTGGCCACAGCAGGCAAGTTGGATCTGGATGACTTCTAAAGGTTCCTTCCATGCTATGATTCTAGGATTCTGTGACTCCATTGTTCCATGATTTATTATTCTGCCCTTTTGGGAACACTGATATCAAAGTCTACAGAGAGATCTCAACTAGTGTATTGCAAAACGTCTGGGACCATCAGTGGAGAACAGCCCAGCATTCTCCTTAAGTAGTGTGGACAATGGTAATTACAGCAGGGAACATGAAGCCCTTCAAGGTAAATACAGAGGCACTCCATGCAAGCAGCTGGATAGACAGCCTTGTGATGACTGTGTCCTCATCTCTGCACTGGAAAAGAATGGATTGTGCAAGTTACTAAACAGAAGCTGAATGTGGGGAATGTTGTAAAATGGCTCATGTCCCATGACCCTCAGTAAGAAGAAACCTAAGTTCTGCTAGCTAAGCATGTGAGTCAGACTGTTCCTTTCCACTAGGCTGAGACTTGCTGTAGGTCTGAGCTTACACAAATACTCTGCAGAAATGTATTTGTCTCCCAGCAGCACGAGGAGTTTGTGCTGCATCTAGAGAAGCCATTGCCTCTGCAGCTTTTTGCTGCCTTCAGCAGGAAGCGAGTTCAGCAATGCCCACCTCAAACACCTGTGCTCCATCTGCCAAGAAGAGTGAATACTCCTGAACTGCCAAAGTGCCACCAGTGAAATTCACGGCACAGCACTGGAGGCCCACTTTGTCAGACCAGTGACCCAAAACCACTGATATAGATTTTCAATGAGAGCTCATGGGGGAGTTGAAATGACTGTGCTACCCTTGATAAGCGAGGGCATGGAAAGGTGGCAAGGACACAGGAGATCAATAAATATCTTTAAAACTGCTTTAAAACTGCTCTGTGCAGATGTCAAGCCTTGATCTCACGTGCAGTCACAGGGATGCATTACAGCTATCCATTTTCCCATTTGCTCCAGCAGGATTCCTGATTCCAGTAAAGTCCTTTGTCTGCAGTGCCAGCCCTGGGGTCTGTTGGTCAAGGACTTAGAGCCTCTTGGTGGGCTTAGACCTCAGCCATACAGAAAGTAGAACCATAGCATCACAGAAGGTTTTGGTTTGGAAAGGACCTTTAAAGGTGATCTAATCTGACCCCTCTGCCCTTGGCAGACACATCTTCCACTAAAGCAGACTGCTCAGAGCCCCACCTAATCTGCCCTTGAATGTTTCCAGGGATGGGGCATCCTTCATATATACTTTATTACCTTCTTTGGCAGCTGTCAAATCTGTTGCTAGTATTGAACTGCCAGACTCTTCCATGTTTTTTTCACTCTGGCACCAGAATATCTCCTGTCTGCTTCAAGTTCTTTTACCTATGAGAAAACGCTTGAGCTGTAAAGCATGGAGTTGTGTTAGAATAACCTCTCCAGCACAGAGCAATTATTCCATCATAGATTTTGAAACCTGTTTCCAGACAAAAGCAGAGTGATGTATGATGCTGTGAACAACCTCAGGACAAAAAAGAGCACAGTCATTTCCAAAGGACCTCATATGCCCACTTTCCAGGCACCTTCCATCACATTTCCTTGAAAAGCAAAGCCAGTCTCATACTTGTTCTCAGCTGACCTTGCCCAGCTGATTTCCACTGGCTGAGGCTGAAACACTTACCAGTAGTGGGGGAAAGACAAGAAAACAGTGGTGGAGCATCTTTTCTTTCACTCTCACAATTTCTATGGTTCCAGTCAGGCATTATAATTGTTCATGACATTTTTGTTCTCTTCTCATAGAATCAGACTAGAAATTGGTGTTCATCTACAATTTCCCAAGTTATTAGTTCATTTTGCAACTGACCATGAAGCATTTATAACACTCCCTGTTTTCAGTGGCTTCTGCTGTCCACTTTGTCATTGCAGTAGGTTTACAAAGACCCCCACTGTTGGAGGCAGGTAGCTTGAAAATTCTGTCTTACCCTTCAGTGTAAGGAGCTGGAAAAAAGGGTGACTGACTCCATGGTTAGGGACCCCAAACTTGCCCCACCTTTTGTCCACCACTTTTCCACTCACATCAGGAGAACTCCAGCCTGGAAAGAAATTAGAAGATTAACAACTGCTCTTCCAATTGCCCAAACAAGCAAAGTGTTTTCTTTTATGTTAATGAGCTGCTGGCATCAACTGGTGCAGTGCATATTTATTATCTTGGGTGCAAGAGGCCTGATCTGATAGATTGAGACACATCCCATTATGTTTGTGCCACCCAACACCTGCCCCTCATCGTCTCCAGACTTGCCATTATTCTGCTAGATGACAACTTTGATGTTGAAGGAAATTTCTGGCAGGCACTGAATTTTGTTATGTGACCATGACACAACACACAACACTCATACACAATGCCCAGCACAGCAGGGACCAGGCTAGTCTGGGCAATGCAGATTTTGAGCAATTCATATCTGGATTCACTTGACTCCAACAGAAATTAGGCACTTGATTTTCAGAAGTGTTTAGGCACCTATGAAAGGGTGACTTTTCTTCTGGAATTGTACTAAGCATTTCTTTGCATCTGCTGAAGCCAAGATCTTTTTAACAACTTAATCTGCATGTCTGAAAAATATCTGATTCCAGGTTTGAAGAGGAGGGACTGCATCTTTTTCCTCTGCTGTGAGCAACAAACTAATTTCCATGAAGGAGGATACTTATGGGAAGGGTGGCAGAACTTTTTGCAGTCACAGCAGCTGAAGCAGAAGAAACTTCTCTCTGTGGGCTTTCTGGACCCCAGGATGCTGATGGCAGATGTGTGCAGGAGCCTCATTCTTCCCAGGGTATTGCCTCCAAGAACCAGTTTCACGCTGTGTTAATCCTTGCCTGAACCCTTATCCCATGACCCTTCATTACATTCTGCTTCAGTCTTTTTCAGGTATTAATATGTGCTGAAGCACTGCTATATTGACAATAATAATTATCTTCATAAAAAACTGACTTGATCCAGGCAGACAGATGGATGGAAAAGTGAAAAAAGAACTTAAAAGGGACACAGATGAATAGTTTGGAAAGGAGGAGAAAGCAGATGGTGGGTGAATTCATTAGTCTAGAGCAACTGTATGTATCCCCTTCTTTCTTCCCAAGCTGCAGCTAAGCTTTGCTGCTCATATTTGTAATCTTCCTCCTCCCTGACTGGCAGCTCTCTGTAATGCTTGCTGTCCTTACAGCACAACCCTTGGAGCACACCCACAGCAGCTCTGGTAGACCTGCAACAAAGCAAAGCCACAGCCAAGCCACCTTCCCAGCTTTGCAAAATCCATGTGAGAATCCAAGGCACTGCAAGCCATTTCTTCCTGGTTTTAGCCATAACTGAGAATGTTAGTTTGTAAAATGGGATCATTTGTCCTTTTGTTGCTCCAAAAGCTCAGTGAGCCACACGGGTAGCAAGCTGTAAAGTTCAGGTCCCTCTAAAGTTCAAAGAGACTGAACTGGGTTTTGCTACAACAGCAATCAATTAAAGACAAGTGCATGGAGTGACAGGATGAGGGGGAATAGTTTCAAACCAACAAAGGGTGGATTTAGACTGGGTATTGGGAACAAAATATTGACTATGAGGGTAGAGAGATACTAGCATAGTTTCCAGAGAAGTTGTGATTGCCCCATCCCCGGAAGTGTTACATGAGACTCTGAGCAACACGGTCAGCTGGAAGGTTCCCCTGCCACAGGGATTGGACTGGATGATATTTAAAAGTCTTTTTAAACCCATACCATTCTGTGGTAAATGTACTGCTTCCCAAACAATGATCCAATCACTGCTGTCCCACACCAAGGGCTGCTGAAAGCAGCAGGATTTGCTGAAGCACATGCATGAATTCAGACAATATTCCAGGGGGTTTCAGATATGACCCTGCCCTGGCCAGCAGTCCTGTGACAGAGAAAATGCATACATTGCAGTAGAAGGGGCTTCCAAGGTCCATTCATCCTGATAAGAATAATAGAATTTGTCAGGGAAGCCACTCTCAGCCACCAGCAGTGGTTGTCTCTCTTTCCCAGCACGGATTGACTTCCAAAACACATCTTCCACTGTGGGTTCACCTGCATACACAGAGGAGTCTGTCTTGCAGCTCCTTTGGAAAGGCTCAAAGCACATCCCCCAGGGGCTGGGACCCTCCCTCTTTGTGTGGCTGTCAAGCCAGTGCCAAATCCCAGAGGGGAAACTGGTCCCAAACCAAACACAGGCATGGACCAAGGCATGCTGAATTAAATGCTAAGTCAGTAATTAAGTTAATTGAGCTTTCGATCTGGCCCATAAATAGCTTTTACATCTTAGCATGATGATTTTGCCCGTTGCTAATTTGACTAATTAATTCGACTAATTCTACGTGTTGTAGAACTGTTGGTATTGGGGAAACAAATGTTCAATTTAAAAGCTAATTGAGGAACAGGCTGTGGTCAAAAAACGCAGATGGATGAAATGGGTGTTTGCTGATCACCGGGTTTTCATTATTTTCAGTGGAGGAAGGCAGGCTTGGTAACCTTAAGAGAGATATCTTGTGCTTGAGTGAGAAGCACAAGAAAGAAATAATTTCTGACTGACATAAATGAAGCTGACTGGTTTTTACCAAGCCGTAAAGTCGTGAAGTCTCCTTATTTCCTACAGTGAGCAATCACAATGTTAATTTCCACCCGGTTTAAACGATTTCAGAATTCGAGACTCAAAATGTTCAGAGTATTTAAATGTAAGTGCTGATGCCTAGCCAAATACTTTTAAACTGGCCATAAAAGGTTACTTTGTAAGGATACTAACTATGCTAAGATTGGATTGCATTTTTTAAGATGTTGATTGGAAGTACCTCAGGAAATTTTGTTTGGGGCTTTCATTAGGAGGATATAGGGATACTTCATACATGTGTGCACCTTCTTTCTTTGTACCATGCTGCTGTACACTCTCTATAATTAGCTATAGCAATAAATTGTGCAGGCTATATTTCTTGTCCAGCTCTTAGTATCCATCAAACCAATTACCAGAAGTCAGAAGAATGCTTATGCTGCAGTTTCAGAATTTATGTTTTCAGGATGCCAGGGTAGGGAAGTGTGTGTTAAGGATTCATCCTGAGTACAGATGCAGTTGTTCACTGAGATAAGCTGAGGGACAGGGAGATTTCCTTCACCTGGAGCTGCTGCACCAGTATTTGGTCATTGCTACTGGGGAGGAGCCAGGGCCCATTTAACCTCATTTAACAGTGTTTATCTTCATGAACTGACTGTGCCCTGTGTTTATAAAAGCCTGTTACTCAAAGAACTCATTCTAATACCTAGAATTGGGCTGAATGTGAGGTTACAGCCAGAGATCTGCTCTTCAGACACTCATTAGCAGAACATGTTTCTATGGGGGGACTCTCAAAGCCAGTGCGGCCACAGAAATTAAGAAGTCAAAGTTAAGTCACTAAAAGTGAAGTTGGGAATAAATAAACTCCCATGTTACTGCAATGTGCCACATGGTTGGGAAGGACTCCTGGTCTGCACAAAGGCCTCTGTCCATCCTTAATATGACTCATGCAAGGTGTCAGAACAAGAAAGTATTTCCCCACTGTATTTTGGGGTGGTGAATTTTCTCCTCATTTTTGTTACTTATTCACACCCATATTTATGGGGCCTGACCTGGGGTCCTTACAATGTGCCTGAATCTGTCTGGTTTAGTTGAATTTCTTTGCAAATTATTATCTGGACGGAGTATAAATAAAATTTAAAGGGCAAATGGAAAATTTGGACTTGCTTTTCACCTTTGAAAACCCAAACAAAACCAGAATTCTTTTTTTTTTTCCTTGATAGGAATTAACTTTTTTCCTAAATGTCCAGTCTGATTGAATGGGAACATAAGCACAAAAGACTTTAAATCTGCAAAGCCTCTTTCAGCTGCAGAGGGACTGAGACATGCGTGGAAGTCACTTTTCTTGGAAATTTTTGATTTTTGATAGGTTGTGCTTTCCACCTAAAAAAAAAAAAAAAAGAGTATTTAGTCTGATAATTACCAACCAGCAAAGCCCAGCAGCGGTGCACACAAATTCTGCTAGAGAGCTGGTAGACCATGAGGAGACAATTTTTTTTTGCCTTTCTTCTTCAGCAAGTGCATGTTGCAACCCACATCTATGCCATCAAAAAGGTGTCTGTGCAATAAAGCAATTTTTTTCCCTTTCCTTTATTTTTAATGGTGGAAATTAAGGACAGGTTACAATCCACAGAGATGAGTAGATGACACCATGGATCCTCCTGGCCTCTGCTTTCTTTCCTGGCTCTGACATCACCACTTTCTGCCAGAAGACAGCTGTGGAATGTTCTCCTTGATGTGACAGGGCACATGTTTCTCTGGACTCTGAAACAAGGTTCAAGTGGTGTTTTCTGAGTATTTGTGCTTTAATTTAAAAGTTTGTAGAAAAGCTGGGGAGGTCACATCAAGGACACAACAGATAGCATTTAGGGGCTGCAGAAAATGCATTAAGATGAGACGCTTACAAGAATCTGCCGGATTCACTTATCAAAAAGGAGTCTGATCTATAACATGACTGCAAAGTACTTTTGTGAGGACTTATTTCCATGTACTGATCTTTCCTTTAATATAGCAGAGAAATGTGTAAAAAAATCAATTTCTGGAAGTTTATGTCCATTCAAAATTAAAAATATAGAAAATCTTTAAATAGAAATGACAACTAACTCAATTACTACCTGATGCAGAACAGGGAAAAGTATTTGTCCTCTCAGCAATGTTCACAAGCTAGAAAAATTATTTTCCATGCTATTTGGAATGATGGGAGTCAAAGCCACCCAGGGCCACGAGTTCTGTTTGGAGCCTTTAGGTGTTCTTTTCATGCTACTAGTGAAACAGAAGCTGCCTTCAACTGCTTTTACTTTTCCAAATAAATGTGTACTTCAGTAATAGCAGGAAAAAAGCTAGACCACCCTAACGGATACTGTTACAGCACTGAGGGAAAAAATTATATTGATTAAAAGCTTTGGGAAAGTTTTGTTTTTCAGTGCCATTTATTTTAAAACGATATTCTTGGAAAGCAGTGTTTCAGAAGTAAAGAGGATGAAAGAGCTGTGACCTGTCTTTTTTCTAAAAAGGAAAACCACATGGAATAACACCTGTTGCTCAGACTTACTGCCATGGTATAATTAGGTGTTCAGCCTGTCTTCTAAGGTTGGAGTGTTTATTTCTAAAGATTTTCAATGCCAAGCAAAACATTCAAATACCCTTTCTTCAATTACTAGCAATGGGACCTTGGCACGAGGGTGGCCTAGAAAGTTTCAGGGAAGTCCCTTTCCTTTCACATTAGGACTGATGGATGGCATTGATCCTTCCAGACACAGCTGTTGCCACATTTTTGTGCCTTTGCATCTTGGCAGGAGGCAGTAGCTATACTGTAGTCCCTTGTAATTGTTTTCATAAATCACACGAGGGAAGAGTGCTAGTCATGATTATTAATCAACATAATACAAAAATAGCAGCTTTGATACAGAGATTTTGGGGCATTTCTAATGCCACGTGTAGTCCACACCAAAAAGCCACTGTTCAGGTAGCTCAGTTATGCTTTTGACACCCAAATAGGAGCCTAAATCCTATTCAGTATAGAATCTGTCATTAAGAGATTTCTCAGAAATGCATCAGCCCCTTTATTTGTGATAGTTCTTTGCAGCTTGGTATTTCTGCAGCACACGCATCAACCTCTCAGGCATAAGGATGTCATAATGAAAATAGAAGTGTAACAGGTCACGTTTCTACACTTTAGCCTAATGGGATAATTTAATGTGCTTTTAATGGCTATAGATATCTCCCATCCTCCCTAAACACAGATGGAACAATGTGGGATTTGAGGTAACAGAAGCTTCTGGTCTGGAGCTGTTATTTCTTTCTATAGCTTGCTTTTGCCACTCTGCAGAGTGTAAAATTCTAGATTAGTTTGAGATTAGTTTGGATAAGTGTAAGTATATCACAGAGATATTTTTAATTGCTTCTTGCTCCTTTACAAAGTCCATTTGTGTTCCTCAAAAAGCATGTGTAGTGAATTCATATGTAATGTTTGGGTGAAGATTTCGAACATAATGCTTTTAAAGAGGATCCATTGCAAAGCAATTTATACTTGAAAAATTTTGCAGCTTTTTTGGGGATTCCAACCGTTTAACAGGAATGAAGTATTTTTGGAGATCCTGTTCTATTCTGTTTTAATTTTGAACACGTACTAGAAAAGAATTTATTATCAAAACAATATTTTTCTATAAATGTGAGACATCAACATCCATTCTATTCCTCTATTCAATTTACAGATGTTGAAGTGCACACAAGACATTAAGTCAATGATTACTAAGCAGTTTTTAGATTTTCCCTTTGTAGCATAACCCTTGAAATTCCTGATAACTTGTAGTTTTTCTTGCATGACTGAAAACTCTTTCCATGTATGCATAAGCAAAATATTTTATTCTTTGTTCTAGAGGAATTTGTCTTTTGCTTTGCTTGGTACTAGAAAAATATGATCACAGTGTCAGAAACAAAATACAGTAAAATTTCACAGCTATTTTCGTAGAGTGGTAAAGTCCTTGTCACAAGGACTTTTCATTTTGTGAAGGATTGATTCTAGAGGGGTTTCATTCTCTCTGTAAACCATGGCACAGAAGATGCACTGTGTGCAGTTATAGAATATGCAATTAATATTAAATCATAGAAAATGGCTCTTGGCTTTAGTGTCACTTAATATCATTCTGAAGCTTTCAAGGACCTCTCAGTCACACTCTATGTGTATTTCTCAGAAAAGAATAATGGTTTTGTTTTTTCCTGCATTTATCCTCTAAAATTAAAAAATAATAAAGTCATCATATTAGCAATATAAACAAAGGGTTTTAGCAACTTTCCTACAACCTCTGTTCACTGGTAAATGCAGAGTCACAAATGAAAACATCATATCTTTTGTCAAAATTGTTTCTCTGTATGGAATTTCATCTGAGGAAATGCCCCCAGATTAGCACTTTCATTGCCCCTTTTTGGAAGAAGTTTAGATCTGGCCTCGTGTGTAGTAATAAAGCACAGGCACCAGACTGCAGTGGAGCTTTGATCTTAGTACTGAGATCTTATGGAGCACTTATCACAGGAAAATTCACATCTGTGATGAATTTCTCCAACACTTCAGCTCTCTACTGTCTTAAGTTGTCTTAATGGAAGCCAGAACTGTACATTAATGAATAGAGAGTGCACATATCATCCCTGGCTGAATTATTAATGTCTTTTTCCCATCTGGCTTCAAGGTCAGGTGTGTGTAAAGATGCACGCAGAATTCACAGGTCAAACTGGGTCTCATTGTGCTGAATGTTGATCAGCATGGGCAGTCTTCTTTCCAAATAATTGATATCAGACAGAAAATAGCACAAGCAGAAGAGATAAATGATCACAAAATAAAATAGGGAAAAAATGTGTGGAAAAAATTGACACAGTGCTGTAAGCATAGTTTTGGCAAAGTAGTTATTTCCTCATCAAAAACACAGGCAGCGTGAGCTCAGGGGTCACTTGACATACTGCAGCTCACTTGTCAGACATTTCTGCTACTACTTGTGCTTTTAAATTAAGGATTCACCATTCAGTGACTCCAGCACAATGAAGATGAACTCTTTTTATCCAAAAGTGATTCTTCACAGGTAAAGCAGCATCTACTCCCACACTGCTGGTCTTGTCCCTGAGCAACAGAGACATGCTCCTTCTAGTTACAATGCCAGGCTGCTACAGGAGAGAAGAACTGGCTCATGCAATGCAGACAAAAAGGGTTGGACACTGACCAACTGACACATTTTATTTTTTATAAGTTTCAAAAATGAAAACAAATGACATTTTCTTTTTGGTATCGTTCAAATAATAAACTTCAAACACATAAATCTTAATTCATTTTCTCTTTTCCACTGTACTGACAAAGATATCACACAGCTGTATCTATTAAAACGAAGACACCAGAAATTACAACACATCTTCTCTGTCTCATTTCCAAAAATAACTATTCCTAACAAATGCAAGGAGAAACCAAATAGATCTGCATTATTGAATTGGTCATCTAGGATATCCAACTGATACCAGATAGAGCAGTGGCTCTATGAACACTCCTTAGCAAAAATTTGTAAGGGTTAGAAAAAGCATGCAAAATGTCATAGGCCAGTGGTAATTCTGTACCTTGGTAATACTGAAAATGTACACAGATAAATTGGAATTGAAAAATTATACAAAAAATAAATGCTGTGAGCTGTCTTGCTTATCTCCAGAGAATTAAAAAAAAAAAAAAAAAAAAAAAAAGAGGAAACTCCAGAAAAATTATTACACTTGGAGTGTGTTTTAGTGCAAAAGTATAAGGAAGCATTAAAACTATCAGTTTATTAGTCAATGCAGTTACAGCTACATTAGGAAAAACAGGGCCTTATAATGAGAGATTGGAGAAGGTGAGAAAATCTGCTTCCAACAACTCAGAAGAGATTTGTCTTCAGTTCCTGGGCCTTTGTTTGAAGTGTGATCAATAGAAAGGTGCCAGTGTGTCTGAAATTCCTACAGCAAAACTTTAGCTGCTATAAATCAGTGCTGAATCCACCCAGCTGCTCTTCACTGTTGGCAGGGGTAATGACACAGTGATAATAAGAGATCAACAAGAACAACATTCAAGGTCAGTGTCAAAGTGGTGGAAAATGTCCAGGGGCATTATCCAGTCATGAATAAATCTTGATTGTGTGAACTGTAGAATCATTTAGGCTGGGAAAAAAAAGTCGTTTTGTCCAACCAGTAATCCAGCACTGCCAAGCCCACCACCTAGCCATGTCTCTTTGTCTTGCTCTCATTTAGTCCTGGCATCTTCTGGCCTGGGAACCACTCTCCTAAACCAGCTCTGCAGCTGATGAATTTTTATGGCATTTTCTTGCTGTTGTCTGCAGAAATAAGAGTTTGCATATAAAAGTACTTTATAAATACATTTACGAGGGAGCTGCTTGTCTGGTATGGAATTATAAAATCTTCCCATTCAACAAATCATACAGAATCAATTAATATGGACTTCATGAATGTGAACTGCAGAGTAAACCAAATAATGTTGGTATAAACAACTTGAGATTCCAGCTCTGGCATTGCTAGTAGATTACATTTTTTTGGATAGTCATTATGTCAGTCTTCTGATTTCAAAAGAAATGGTATTCCAGAGTCTGGTGTCTTATTCTGCAATTAGAAGAAAAATAAATCCATGCCTTTATACTGCTTCATGTCCTGCCACCAAAATCTCCAATCACTTCTAAAAATCTCTGCATTAATCTGTATAGAAGGAAGGAAATATTCATATTCATGTCATCCTCTGATTTCCAGGATAGACTAATCAATACTGACTGGAAAAAGTATATCCTTAGTACCAATAAGGGCATTAATTTTTGATCCACTATAGCTTATAGCCATGTTAGGTCTCATATAGAGGGACTACTCAAGTGGTGCATATATTCAGACAATTTTGTGCGTCAAAGTTAAGTGTCAAACATCCAAAACCTGTCCCTATTCAATCTAGCCTGTGGCAACAAATTAATTATGGAAACGAAAAAAGGCAAATGTAAAAAACAATATCCATTCAACAAATCAGAAACATCCAACTAAGAACAGAAAGTAGCGCTGCCACAAGGCTGATGACACATGATAAAGATGAGATAAAATATTTTCTACCTGTATCCGGAAGAAGATTACATGGAAAAAACATCTGCATTGTTTCCTGTCTGACTTTCAATTGCACAATATTATCCTTACAGATCAGATGTACTAATGAGACTTCCTGCTTTTACATGACTGCTTGGGGATCATTCCTTTTAGCCTCATGTCTGTCGTTCAAGGTTCACACTTTCCTTTTTCAAAGTTCCCCTTTCTGAGCAGAGATCACCTTACAGCTGGGAAGTCATGCAATGTTGGCTGGTAAGAGCCATCACAGCTGGCCCAGGAAGATGCACTGGGTTTGGTCCAGCTGAGGATAACTGCTTCTCTTCTAGATGGGGGGAACCACTAACAACAGGGGGAAGATCACCCAGTCCTCCTGTCAGAGAGGAGAGTGAGTGGTGAGGATGCTCTTTTGGGGAGACAATTTGGAAAAACAAAGAGTGGAGCAGGATGTGGTTGAGAAGACAGCTTTCCACTGAGTGGGCTGATGAAAGGGATTTGGTATGGTGAATTTCTTTTCCTTGGAGAAATTTTACTGAATATTCCAAGGGAAGAGTTTTGCCTGAGCTGGAGAGTGCCTTTCAACACATAATATTGTTATTTTCTTCTACCTGGTACTTCTCATGAAGAATATAACTGTTCCTCCCTGACCCTTAGGAGGCACGTAGGCAGCTGGCAAAGGTTTCAGATATTTCCAAGCAAAGGACATTGGGGTCTTTATTTTAATATTATATATATATATATTATATATATGGTATAAAATATAATTTCATTATATATGGTATATTGTTTTATTATAAACATTATATATATCATCGTATACTTAGATTATAATATATATTACTTCTATCATGTTCAAATTGCTGGTAAATAATCAACACATCAAATTTGCAAGTAGCAAAACTGTTTTGAGGTCTTGGGGGCATTTTATACAGAATAAAGAAATAAAAGAAGCAACTTTTTGCAAACTTCCAGTGTTGCATGCACAAGAGAGCTAAAAGTAAATATTCCTCTCCTCCCAAGGGCAGCACAAATAGATTCACTCTGCATTTTGCTCTCATTAAGTTGCATTATAGCAGGGGAAACATCCACCTGCACTATGTACCCATCTGCTTGTCTGTTTATTCCTTATTAACTGTAATTGGAGGTTTAGGCAGTTTTGGCAGGTCTGCAGGTCAACATCATTCAAAAACAAAAACTAAATTGCGTCAAAATAGGTATGTTTGGGGAATGAGAGCTCTCTGCAGATGAAATCAGTACTTCTGCCAGATTCTCGTGGAGTTATTGCCGACTGCATTGTTTAGCCTGCTTCCAGCTCCTACAGAGCAAAAGGTCAAGTAACCTATGTGATTTTAAATTCTTTCAGGCATTATGGAGTTACTATCAAAAATCATCTTAGTCCCTCCAAAGGATTGGGGCTCGTTCGTGATGGAGATTCTGTAACTGGTAATTGTGCCTACACTACATGAAAAGCTTCTAGTTCTTCATTACTATCCTGAGCTACCAGCTATAGTAGCTATTAGCTACTGGCTCTGAGTGAGATTTTGATTCATGTGAGGATTCAGGAAGTTCCCACAGCTAACCAGGTGCCTACCCAGAATATTTGTTTAGAGAAAGGGCTGATATGACCACCTGTCTCTTGAAATAAAGCACAATGTAAACCTGTAATCCCACTTTTCCCACCTTATACCCTATGTTGGATATTAGGTACACCAGAGGTTGTGAAGAAAAAAAAGGTTCAGCCTCCATATATTCCCTAATGGATCTTGATTTCATCTAATACCTTTCAATTCATCACCCTGACTGCCCTGGAGGGCAGATAGGTTATAGGCACGCTAGCCAGCAAGTAAAGTAAAGCAAGTAAAGAAGGCACCAGGAGCTGCCAGCAAGGCAGGGAATTGAACTAAACACATCAGTTGGATTACATCTCAAATTGCTTTTACTATCATTTCAATATTTACCAGTATCTTTCAAAGCAGTGTGTAGTACTGATAGGCTCAGTCTTGTACTCAGCAGCTGCTACTGAGAACATCCTGTGCTCTCAGGTACATGTCCATGGCACACCTCACAAAGATATATGCTGTCACTTTAGTGTTTAAATATACAGCTCTTCCTCATCCCCATCTGCACAGCTGAGACCAAAGTTGATGAGAAATGGAAACAGTAATTCAGCTGGGGAAAACATATGAAGATCTTCTAAGCTGCTGTAGCACAAATTACTCCAGCTAGGATATGATGGGGCATTAAACAGTAAAATGTGTCAGGCAGGGTATTAGGTATTCCCTTCTCCTCAAAGGGAAATACCCATGTATGAACAGTGTGGTAAAATGGAAAGGTGAAGAGCAATACCAAAACCCCCAACATACAGCAGATGAGAAATTTAAGGAATGTGCTGAGATCCATAATGTCATGGAGTCTAAAAGGGCTGAGGGTGAGAAGAAAAATGCAAAGACTAGAGCTTTCCTCCTTTAGTGAAAATGGAGCTGCTGTTGCCTAACCTCTGCTCTCTGCCAGACTAAGGAGTCCTAACAATTACACCCTCTGCCTGCAAGCTACATTCATTGCCTCATCTGAGAAAGAAATCCCAGATCTCTGATGAGCTTTATGATTTCTTTATGATTTCTTTATGATGTCAGTCACGGCTTCCACTGAAGCCTTGTATCAGCACTTCTGAAGGTGAAGCAAAACCTTCTACAATCAAGAAGCTTGCATAAATCAAAAGTTTTGAAGGTCTCCATCTAAAAGCTCTCTACTTTTCCTTGTGGCTGTTAAGCTAATGCTTTTAACAAGAATGTTGAATGAACAAGGAAAGTGAAGATTCACATGAAATCACCTTCTTTCAGGAGCCTGGAATTCAAGACGCACACATAAGGCAATATTAAACTTTCATGGAATGTGTTCATTAAAACAACTCAGTTCCTTTTGTAAATAACTAGCTCCTTCACCATCTGATGTCTTCACAAGGCTCTTCACTGTCTGATGTCTTTGTAAACCTTGACAATCTCTTCCCTTCAATTCGTTCTGTGTATTTGTGGGAATATATATATGCTCCTTCTCAAATAACTTAATATTCTTCAATCCCTATAAATATTAACAGACAGACTTTGTAGAGCAGGAGATGAAATGTTTACCATTCACATCAAAGGTAGTCAATTCATGACCCATTTAGGCTGAATCCCTGCTAGGGGGGGTAGGGAAAGGAAAAAAGGATGAGGTAGAAAAGCGTTCTCTGTGAATGTCATTTGAGCACATGTTTATGGCAATACCTTTGTTGCCTACACAAATGTATTTGCATATCCATAAGTAATAAGAATTAAGACATGAGCTTTGTTTGAACTCTTCTTGACTCGATTTTCCTTTGACAGATGGGTCCTGGTTTACATGCTGTGTTCAGTGTCCTTTGAATCCACAAATCACTTCACAAACATAATTTAATAATTATTTTGCTTTCTGAGTGCCTTCAAGTTCGGACCTTTAAGAGAAATAAATTACCAAAGATAAATTCTTTCCCAAATCTATGCATTTCAGAGAGAGCAAACTAAATGTTCAGTGATATTTCTCATGTTCTGGTGGCTCTGAGACTTGCCTGGGGCAGGGGAATGTGTCTGCTACGTGTATAGGATGACACTGAGCAAGTTCCTGCATCTCTTTGTGTTTATGGCTTTTTCTCCCACAGTTGTAGGATGGGAATAATACTGACAGCTGTAATAAATGTTGGGACCTTGCAGGGCATATATTTAAGAATAAACCAAATATATGTTGCAGAAAGAGCAATCTTACTATTTTACCATTCACGTCACACTTCAAGCAAGTAAATAATTGGCCCAAATAGCCAAAACAGAATAAAACCCAGAAGGGTGGCTTCACTGATTTCAGAACAAAGATACAGAGTTTCTTTCAGCCTTTAACAATGTACCTACAGTCTTTATCAGCTTTTATCATTCAACTTACATGAACAGTGCAAACAAATATTATATTAACAATTCTGCATTCTCCAAAGAACCTTTCCCAGAAAATTCAGAGAGTATTTGAGGTATCTAGATTAGAATACACCAATATACACCAAAATAGTACCAAAATAAACCAAAGAATTACAAATACCTCACTTTCTAGTCTCAGTTTAACAGTTTATGAAGAAAACCTTTGCTGTGATTCAGATCCCAGTTTTGTTAAGATGGGTGTTAATAAAGATCATCTGCTGGTAGGCATTAATAAACCTCTACCAACCTGGGCAGCAGAATTTTTCTTTTGAAATTGCTGAAATGTGAGTCCTTCTACACCTATTTTTGTGAAGGGATATTCAAATCCCCACAATTTTAATAAAATCCAAGTCTCAATCTTGCAAATAACACTATTGTGTGAGGAGTATCAATAAATATATACTTGGAAAGATTGAAGAGAAGCAGACATGGAGGCACTCCAAATCCAAATCCATGCCTTTGCCTTATTTTCCACCACTGATAGAAATTAAATTCTTTGCTTCTCTCTCAAAAGTTAATGCAGGGCTGATACTACCTGTAAGCAGTGGTGCCTCTTAAGGGTTCTGGAGAGATGCAGAAACACATACAATGACTGGCAGGTCTTATTGCTGAATAAGGGTGTCACTTTATAGCAAAAATGTGTCTGGTATTCCTGCCACAGTAGTAGACATAACTCAAGGGTTTCACCATGCTCAGTACCTCACCCTGCAGTGGCAGTCATTAAGTGCAGGGGTAGAGCCTTCCTATTCCTTCCAAGTGAAATGGTTCTAAGAAAAGACAACATATTCTTGGAAATTAAATAATACAGCTACAATGCTGATTACCTTCCTCTAACAGGCTTATGCTGTATGATCACAATTTTCATTTTCTTTGACAAATTTAATGGGTAGTCATGCTAACACTTCTCATTTTCTTTTTGCTAGCAGAAAACTATAGTAATGAGCCTTTCTTTCCTGCCCAGCTTGTGTCCCTCCTGGCATCTGAAGGTGGTGGGTATCCCATTGGAGCATGATTACAAAGAAGCTAGATGGTAGAAATATCTCATTTGATAAGCAGTTGCCAGTTTGCAATTGAGGTATAGGGCTGATGGAGGTCTCTGTGCCCTGGCTCATCTTGTCTTCCAAAATTAAGGAGCAGTGCAAAGACAGTGCTGAGGATACATCCCAGTGGCAGGAATTAGGCTGCCTGTGGCACCAGTCTTAGAGCAGCTCGGGTGGTGTGGCACTTTTCCTTCCTCATCTTCTTCTCACTTTAGTAAGCCACGTGTTTGTCCCCAGCTTAGTGCTCCTAGGAGACCTTGTAGCTACGCAGCAGAACAGCTGAACATTTTTGGGTGCTGGTGAGCTGCCTGAAGTCCAGGGTGTTCCTGCTGCCTGTGCAAATGTAAAGCTCTTCTGAGTCACGATAAAAGCTTAACTTTGCTCTTCAGTAAAGTGGAATAGACAAAAGGAGCTGAATAATATAATACCTTCTTCTACTCCACTTGCTTCCTTAAATGTTAATGCTTCGTGTTTTTTCCCCCATTCCCTGCGTGTTGTTTTACCCTTCCTTCATCCATAATCAGGACTTCTAAATAGCAGATGAATAAATCTGGTCAGTACTTGGTTTAGGATAGCACACAAGAACCCAGGAATCCATATTCTTTATACTCATTATTCACACATTCCTTTATCCTAGAGGAGCTATGTAGGTTGAATTTGTGGGAACCTGTACCTGAGGGCCTTAAGAAGATATTCTGACGGAACACTGTGTGTGTTAACTGTTATTTTTACTCTGTTTCTCTCCCTCTCTTTTTTTTTTTTTTCTCTCATTTTCTTTTTTTCATTTTTTTTTAAGTTGGCATTTCATGTTCATTCCACTTTAGGACAGAAATGAACCACTCAGAACCACTTAACTCTTTACTTCCACTGATATTGCCCAGAAACACCAGTGTGTCTTTGACCAGCTGCTATTTCCTTTCAATCCTTCCAAGGCCCTGGCTTTCTTCTCCCAGTCAGGAACTACTGAAGGCCTTCAGGATTTTTAGGGCTTAAAATCTAGATTCATATCTTGACCGGACCCTGGTTTTTGGGTGGCAGAGTACAATATCTGTGTAAATTATTACCTCTCTGGTAGCTGTAGGGTTCTTGTTGATCCTTTGATCTGATAATCTCAAGTTTTCTATACTGAATTTTTTATCTCTGATTCCGACTGTCATGAGATACCTGCTCATGGCCAGGGTCTCTGGAAGATTCACAGATCACAATGACTGAAAGAAGACACTTCCTTTTAAAACTTCGAGGTATTACAAAGTGCTAGGTATCAGATTTTTGTGTTTATCCTCAAACCATTGTAAGAACAAATGTTCAGAAGTAGCTCTCTGTGCAGACTGTTGGGTTGTAGGTGTTAAATGCCTCATAAATGCAGATAAGCTATCTCAGGAGATTCTACATACCATTGTGACATATCTGTGCATGTACAGGGTTACAGATACTCTGGGCCAAGCTGTGCATTTTCCCATTCAGGACCACAACACTGGTTGTGTTTTGAATGTTTGAATGTTTGAATGTTTGAATGTTGAATGTGTTTTGTGTTAGAACGCGTTTTGCCTACTTGTGAAAAATAAATGTGTAGCACCATGATGCTTGTAGAACTGAATGTGGTCCCTTTGAGAATGGAAAAAGGAATCACATGTACATAACAATTACATACACTGAACATTTTCCCTAAATGTTCTAAATTCTTCCAGGTATTCTGAATCTCATGAAGTCAATTCAAAGGAGTATACCTGGCAAAAATCCAACTCTCTGCTTCTTGATACTGCTCTGTCTTGTTTTAAACATAGCAGAGCATAAGTTGGGGATGAAAACTGTGTAAGTTCTTCTCCACCCTTCCTCCTCTGTCTTGTACCCCAACACTCATCAGCAAGAAGTGACAGGAACTGTGCATAATCACTCTCTATTTCACACAGGAAGAATTTCTTCAACTAAAGAACTGAATTTCAGTGGAGACAAATTCTCTTTGTTCTCTTTTCTCCTTCCAAACATCATAAATGACCCTATTAAATCAATAACTAGAGTGGATAGTGCAGGTCTGTTTACACTTTGGCAATACCCCTGGAGGTCTCTCTAGTAAAAGGTGTATCCTCTTCTTTAAATGCACACCTTGGCCAGTCACAGTAGGACCAAATGCATCACAAAAAGCCTAGAGAGAGCTTCTATTTGAAGCTGTTTCTAGAGGAGAAAAGTCTTTTCTGCTTCATGTCGAATCTTGAGCCCTATATAAAATAACTTTTTTTTTTCTATTGGCTGATAGTTAAACTGATCTGTCAAGACTTTATAATTTACCCTCTTCATACTTAGACTTCATTAGTCACCTCCACAGGGCAATGGGTGGTTGTTGGCTGCCATCCCAAGTGCTCTGTAGCTGTGATGGCAACTCTTGCTCTGCCTGCACTTTGACTTGGGTGGTGATGGCTTTCCAGCTCTATACAAATGAGGGTATAATTACCCCTGTGTTGTTTGTTGTTGGTTTTTTAAAGATTCCATTCATGAAAAGACATGGACCCGCTGGAACGAGTCCAGAGGAGAACACCATGAAGATGCTCAAAGGGCTGGAGCACCTCTCCTATGCCTCTCCTGTGATGACACATTGAGACAGCTAGGGTTGCTCATCCTGGAGAAGAAAATATTCCAGGGAGAACTTAAAGCACTTTCTGATACCTAAGGGAGATACAATACAGCTGGAGAGGGACTTAAGAACATGTAAATGTAGGATAAAAGTTAATAGATTTAAACTAAGAGAAGGTAGATTTAGATATAAGAAAGATATTTCTCCTCATGAGGGTGGTGAACCACTGCCACATGTTGCCCAGAGGAACTATGGATACCTCATACTTGGAAATACTCCAGGCCAGGTTGGAGCTCTGAGCAATCTGGTTCAGTGGAAGGTGTTCTGGCCCATGGCAGGGGCTTGGAATGAGATGATCTCTAAGGTCTCTTCCAATTCAAACCATTCCGTGATTCTATGATTCATCATCATACTGTTGTTCAGGGTCCACCTGAACAGGGCATCTACCTGCCTGGTGATGATATGGACTGATGCTCCTTTTCCCTGAAAGTAGAGACAGTCAAATCCATATTCCTGATTTAATGAGAGATGCTGGAGTCAACAGCTACTGACTTTCCTTGTTTCTTGTCTCTGATTAACCAAAGCAGCCACCCTTCTTGCTAGACAAAGCTTTCTGTTGTCTTTCATTTCCACAGAAAATTTAATATGTAAAAAAATGTGGGAACTCCTGTGCTATGAAGACCCTATATATTGCTCTGCTCTTCCAGAGAAAACTCATGGCCCTGGCCCTAAATCTGAACAAGACTGTCTGTAGAGACAGAGAGGTTGTGCAGCTGGCTTGCACGTTTCCAGGGCAAGATTGAGAATACCTTCCCAGATCTACAAATCAGAGCTGCAGATAGCAATGCAACGGGCAGTAAATCTGGTCTGTAGGAACTCCTCTAAAGGCCCCCCTCCTTCCATTGTAGTGTCTCTTTTTTTTTTTGGGAAAAAAAAAAAAAAAAGTCAATCCTGGTTGAGCCATCACTCAGAAAATTCCTGGAAGCGGGAGGGAAGCACTGAGGCTGTCTTTCCTGCTGTCCTGTCATCAGCACTCACTGACAGAATGAGGTTATTCTCAAACAGAATTTTATTCTCAAAATTCTAAAGAAGTTATTGTTACAGAGACATTTCTAGTTGTTAAAACCCCAGACTTCACAAGGAACCTTTCTGGAGATCCACTCCTCATGCTTAATGGAAAATCCGCTTTGCCAGAAGAGCAAGCAAGTTAATACCAAAACCTGTAAAATGAAGCAGCTACCTCTGGTGAATGTAATGCCACATTTTCCCACCGAACTACATGACCTCTTTGATGCAGGATTACTCAACTGCCAGATTAGTTCAGGTCCCAGATTCCTGACCCACCATTATGACTTCTGCACCTAATTCTCAGCTACTGCACAAGGATGCTGTTGGACTTAACAAAAATGACAAATGACAGTGCAATTAAACTAAAAAATATCATCCCTTCTTAATAACCTACTTTCTAGAGAGCTGTCCTACAAACTTCATATTCATTTTAAACTTCAGGCACTGCATTCCTGCATGCTGATCTTGTTAGGCTGCGCAGAGAGAAACAGAGAAATTTATCTTGACACTTGTTCTGATGCAAATCTCACTGCTTAGAGGCATCACACTAGCCTTTGAGCTCTGTAGTGGAGTCATGAGTAAGCAGATGAGCACAGAGGGGGAAGTTTCTGTGCAAGAAAGGAGTGGGCAGGGGGTGATCAAGTCCTCAGCTGATATAAAGACAACTAATTTTCAGTTAGTGGGAAGTGATTTCCTTGCTAAAGAGCTTTAAAAATTACTCCTACGCCAGAGAAAAATAAAAGTGCTAGACACTGGCTGATATCCATGACAACTGTTTGTGCCCTAATGTTGGCAGGTGAGGTTTTCCAAAGCTTCTCCTAATCCTTCAAAGTCTTTTGCAAACGGAGACTTTCAAGGACTTTTTGTAGGAAATGACTACTGTGAAAGGCTGATAGCTTGGACCTGTGATTGTGTGATGACAGGCACTGGAACTGGATTGGGAGGCAAATACGTGAATGGTGACATGGCACAAGTGTGCATCTTTTGGCCCTTCCCTGGAGCAGCACCTGAGAGCAGCAAGGACTGGAACTGGGAGTTTGGTTAGGCAACAGAGCTCAGCCCCCAAAGCCACCAGACCTGGAAGGGGCATCTGCATGGTGTTACAAGGATGCTCCATTTGATCCCTCTGGATACAGGGGTGGATTGCTCTCATCCTGAGGCCATAACCAGACATCATTCAAATGGTGACAGTGGAGCCATGGGTTTTTTCACTCACTTGTTCCAGCTGCCATGCCCAAGGGCAGGGCAGACTGCCAGGTAACCCCAGCCAGCCCCACTTACATCATCTGCAGACCTTATTATCCCTTTTTATCTCTCTCAACCCTTCATTTCATCACTCCTGTACTTTCTTATGTCCACCTCAGTTTCCTGACAAATCAACAATTTCAAATTACTTTTTCCTGCCAGACACCAAATTTGATATTTCTGATTCTGGTACCTGTCTGATGTGATATACCTGATAGAGTTACAAGGGTCTGGCAGCTTTACAAGGCTGACTTGCCCTAAAGGTCTTAGTTTGGCTATGTCTCACACGACACCCCCTCAGCTGCCTATGATATCCGTCCATCCATCCTCTGTGGCACCACCTGTCAGAGTCTCACACTGCTGTTTCTTGTAGAGTCACACAACTTGGGTTGGAAGGGACCTTTAAAGTCCAACTAGTCTGACCACCCTGCAAAAAGCAATGGAATTCTCAGCTAAATCAGGTTGTTCAAGGCCCCATGCAACCTGACGTTGAACATTTCCAGGGATGGGGTATCTACATGTCCAACAGTTCCCTCACACCGTGTCCAAAATTTTTCCACATCCTGATTAGCTTGGTTAGCCTCTGGCCAGAGCCCAGACAGTGCTCCCATCATTTGCCTGCATATCTAGCAGTGATTTTTAGTGTAGGTCGTGTATCATGGATCTAAACAGCCGAGTAAGGATGCTTGACTGTTCATCCTTGGAGATCATACTAAAATGCACTTAGAAGTTTGGGATGAAAAGGTCCAGGAATACACTGATGGATTACATTATCAGAAGGATTTACCCAACTCATGAATGCTGCTGGGCTTCAGCTTAAGGTGCAATTGTGGACTCTTTGGGGCTCTGGGTTTAGGCACATAGAAAAAAAACCAGGGCATCTCCATTTAGATGCAGATTCTGGTCTGTTCATCTCTTCCTGTGCAGTAATTATGAATTTGTTCTTATCCACATGGAGATGGCATCTTCTTTCTTGTTATCAGGAAGATGCCAGAAATTTTAAGAAAACTTAAAAAAAACCACCCCAAGATTTGAGGCACATAAACTCCTCAAATGTGCGACAGGAACAGCTTCCTAAGTTACTGCTGAAGCATACTACCTGCCTACACCCACTCAGCTTGAGCTTGCCTGCCAGTACGCTTCATTATGCAAATGTAATTTGCTATCAGAAAGCTACAAGATTGTTTTCTTAAACTTAGGTGTATCATACTCTATCAGCAGCCTTGTTTGTATGTGTATATGTAAACATATAGAGGTAGTTTGGGTTTTATTTTGCTAGAAAGTATCAATCTGATGTTGAAAAGTAGAAAGCCGGTTCCTCACTCCTTAAAGAGTGAATAATTTGGATTATTCTCTGCATTGCAAGGTGTGTTACTCATTGTATACACACCCGTCTTTGTTCCCATTCCCTGCTAATCTTCTCCATGGTGAAGTCTTTTTCTGCAGATACAGGATTTTCTTACCTGTAGCAGCAGTGTGACATGTTAGAAATCACTCTATTCCCTCTCTGTGGGCTTTAACTTGTGTATTATGCTTGAATCCTTCGAGGTCTGATAAGAAACTGGTCTTTGCATTTAGCCCACTGAGTGTTTAATGAGAAACAGCAGCTCCCATCACACCTCCCTGCGGCCCAAAGAGTCCATTTGAGGGAAGGTTTGGGTATGGCGTTGTTTATGAAGCTGGTCTTCCCTGAAGCTGGAGTACTGTTATCTTACACTGGCATAACAGATGGTGCATTTTCCTGCAACTAATTAGCTATGCAGTGCCTCGTCTGCAAAGAGTGAGAGGAAATCCTTGATGCTTCTCTGCTACTATCTCTTCTCCCCGGGGCTGAGCAGCATTCCACCACAGACTGGAGTGGATGGAATACTCCTGGTCTGGCAGCATCCAGCAGAAAGTGCTCCTGACCTATTTCAGGACTTCAGAATTCGACAGGTCTCTCATAGTTTCTCATGAGAGGTTTGCTCAGGCTGCTGTTTGATGAAGGTGGACTTGGCCTCTCAGCCTGGCTGCTGTGAAGACAGGCTCACAGAATCTCAGAATGGTTTGGACTAGAATGAACCTTTAAAACCACCTCTTTCCAACCTCCTTGCCTTGCACAAGGACATCCTTTACCTGACGAGCTTACTCAGTGCCATGCTCAGCCTGACCTTGAATGTTTCCAAGGACGGGACATTTACCACTTCTTATGGCACCTCTGCAGCCTGGCCAGTGCCTGATTTGGAGTTTCACATCAGGTCAGGGATGCTGTTTCCTTCCTAGCTCCTTGGGAATTTTCCAGATGTGATTGTGGCCTACTGTAGCCTCCTCAGATATTAGAGAAACTGATTTTTCTATCTGTCATACAAGGTAACATGTAAATCTCGATTTTAGGAGACTTTAGTACTTTGACTTTTAGTCAGACTTTAGACTTTTTAGTACTTAGAGGAACCTGGTCTAGTAAAAGGTATCCCTGCTCATGGTACTGGAGTTGAAACAATATGGTTTTTTAAGTCTCTTACAACCCAAACCATTACGTGATTCTACAACACAGCAATGTGCTCTGCTATTGAGATTACAATGACTTATACAATGAAGTGTACTGCATTTCCTTAACCAGGAACATCTGTCTCCAAAACAGTGGTATGGTTAAGTCTCTGGCTAGCAATTAGCAGTGTGTGTGTAATGTTATTTCAAGATAGCAGGAGAAAATAAAGCATAGTGAAAACCAATCTGCCAAGCATGAATTCATTGCCACGTTTGTAGCAGTCAGCTCCTGCTTTTCAGAGTGACACCTGACCTGCCATCACGGTCACACACTTAGCTTTAGGTTCTTTGCAGACTTGTATCCTAATTTTGCTCAGGCAGGGCTAGGATTGATAACCTATCACTGCTGCCTGATAAGAATGTGGCAAAGATAATTAAGTATGTGTTCCTAGACAGAATGTATTCAGCTAAAAAAAAAACCAAATCCCCTAATTAGTCCTAAAACTATTTTTTATTATATTGGTTGCAAACTTTTCACCTCTGTGGATTGTACACAAACCCTACAGCTGCAGTCTGGTCTGTGCATATGTATGTTGTCATTTTCTTGCTCTGTGCATCAAGAAGTGTGGACTTGAATTAGATGTGGCTGTTCTGGACAGAGGAACACTTTGGATTCAAAAAGCTATGCAAAAAAGTCTCTACTTTTGCAACTGAAAAGATCATCAGGGCAAATTTATAGACAGACAGTAACAGTGAGACCTTAGGTTGAATTCTTATGCACTAAACTCTGACCTTACTTGATCTGAAAGTGGAGAAAAGCTATGGAAAAAGTCAGGTGGGGACACAGAGATGCACTTGTCAATTAGAGAGATAAAGCAAAAAGTGCTGATTCTTTCTGCTGTTTGAGGAAATTGCCTCACAAAATTAGCAGCAAGCAAATGTGGGCTATATATAGCAAACACTTATATTGTCACTACAAGCATCCTACTACAATACTTAATGGAGTAACATACGATTGTGGTGACACAGATTGTCCTGGATTTCTGGATTGCATCTACCCAAACACTCAGGCAAGCAAACAGCATTCAGCTTGCTCTGCAACTGACTTCAGTGGAATAACTCTAACAAGAATCAGAATGTGAGATGTCTTACTGGAACTTCTAATGGAAAAAAGATAACCAACTACTACCAGAAGTTTAAGGTAAGAACCAGCCCTGTGAGTCCATGTGGCAAGTTCACGTCTGTGATGAATGTTGCTGCACTTATTCTTCCACGAAGATTTAGACTGCTGAATTGTTGCAATCCACTCTTCAAACTCCAACAAGGATAAAGGAGCTGACAGATACCTATGACTCCAACGGAATTATCATTGATCGAAAACTAAGATTTGTTGCTTTTAGCAGCAAAATATGAATCTTTCTCATACAGTACACATCCTTGGCTCTTTTCTGCCTACTGCAGAGAGCTGCACGTTGCCCACGAGATTTCACTACAAACGTGGGTGTGAATTCTCCCAGCAAGTTGGGCAACACACTTTGAGTACCAGCTACACTCTGATTCAAAACATAAATGTGTAATGATCTCTAAGAAGGAGATTAATATCTATTTAAACTTGCAGTCTAGGCATGGTTTTTCTGGGAAAAGAATGCATACTGCAGTCTGACGAACTGGGCATCTCTAAAAGTTCCACTCCGGGTGCAGAGTGCTAAAACAAGATACTTTGATTGTTCTGGAGGCAACACATATTGACGAGAGACTGCTTTAGTTTGTTTGCTGTGGGGTGGGATCATGTCCCCTGAGACAGGATGCAGTTCCTCATATTTACTATTTAGCAAGTGCTTCTGGTAAAAGATTATTTGTGTTTACACTTCTCAGTTTGTTTTCTCTTTTGTTTGCTTGTTTTGTTCTCAAATGTTCCTCATATTAATACATCTTCTGGAACTGCCTGGCCTACTTTAGGCTAAAAATAGCTCTTGTTGCTACTGCTGAAGCTCCACAAAGCCACACAACCACCACACTGGGAAAGAAAACCTCATGCCCAGCTGAGTTTCCCCGAAATGACAAGTGGGTCAGAAATCCGTATGACCAAAAAGCAGGAGGAAGACAAATCATGCCTTCCTGCTCTGCTTCTGCTAGGCTTGATGATGGTGTAAAGTGGGGAAAGAGCAGAAAGGTATGTGAATGCTTTGCTTTCCCTCTGCCTGCTCTGCATCCACCAAGGACAGTAGATGCCTCTTTTGGAGAGAAACAATGAAAGAAACAATGAAACTGCAGGGATGGAAAGCTGCAAAAAAGACATTTTCATGCCAAGTTTCCATGCTGTCATTGCTGAAATTAATATGATTTGATTGATCTCTTGGGTAAATATCAGTCTTTGGTTATGACCAGACCAAAGCTACTGATGCTCTTGCACTGCTTAAACGAGCAAATACCTCTCATCCTTCAGTGGGCTGTGCCTATGCTCCCGGTGTCTTACAAAGGAAAAGGGCTTTGGATACGCAAATGTTTTCCTCTGCATTGCAGCAGACACAACACTTCTCAAACCTTCAGTGAATAATTCTGCACTACTCATCTGGCTGAGCTCTTCAGCTCATGGGACCCGTGGTCCACACTGGTCAGACACAGCCTGGGCTTAGTGGTGGTCTCTGGCAAATCACCTCACTGCCACGCTGCACAGGGCACCCTGTCCATGAAATGGTGGGGTAATAAATACCCAAAAATGCTTCTGCAGGATATCTTGGTAACCGAGGAGTTATATTTCATTGATCCACAGATAAAAATTATGTTGGCATGATTTACTCTGGCTTGTGGGTGCTATTTTTATTTTTTTTTTCAATTTTACACTTAAGGCATATTGACAAGAACATGCCACACACTCTTGGGAAGCCAGGACTCTGTGCTCATTTGCAGTAGCATAACTCCTGGGTCACTTTTTTCTTTGCCCTGCCAACTAGGAATTTAGCTTGAAGGGAGTTGGGGTGGTACCATTCTCAGTTACAGAAACAGATCTGTGAGTTGGAGGCAAATCCAAGCCTAAAACAGAGAAAGCACAAGAAAACTCCTCTCCTTGTGTTCTGAGTGCCTAAAGGCAGTTCGCTGAGGACAAGATTCTGTTGGATACCATGAGTTCAGTGTCCTAGAAGCTCCCAGATGGACAGGGCCATGAATAGCTTTAGGGTTTGGGACAACATCACCATGGAGCAGCGTTCAGTCCTGCGCGGTGCCCTGCATGAGGCACGCCAGCATCGCCAACGCCTGGACCACGACCTGCATCCCACCCCACTGTCATCCCTCTGCTCCAGGCTGCAGGGCTCCTCTAACCCAGAGTACCCCCGGGATTTTGGAGCACCAGCACCGCTGCGGGTCACCACCGCATCCTTCTGTCCCGATGCAGTCCTGCTGTTGTGATGCCGGCCAAGTCCCTGAGGCATCGTGCTCTCTGCGGTGGGACCGGGACAGGAGCACCAGGGAGACGCGTCCGGGGACCTCCAACGCCGCCGGCCACCGCCGAGGGCAGGTAGCGATAATCCCGGACGCTGGACCCTGCTCCAGCCCACAGGGAGGGAACAGCCCCGGGGAGGCGGCCGAGCTGGGGAATCGCGGCGGCTCTGGGGGTCTCGCTCCCCCTCCCCTCCCCTCCCTTCCGCCCGCCCCTCCCGGCCGGCCCCTGTCCCCTCCCTCCTCCCCGCCGCCGGGCGGGGGCTGGAGCCGGGTCCGGTGCCCGGGAAAGCAGAGGAGGAGCAGCGGCAAGGAGGGAGAGGAGCTTGTGCTCGTCCGGGCAGCGTTGCTGGTAATCGAGGCGGGAAGGGGCGACGAGGACGAAGAAGCAGCGGCGCAGGGAGGGAGTCCCGGAGCCGGCCCTCCCCGCCGCGGCGGAGGGCGGACCACGATGCCCGGCCGGCCAGAGCTGCCCGCCCGCCCTCCCGGACACCGCCGCCCGTAGCGGGGCCGCCGCGCCGCGGGGTGAGGGGGCCGAGGCCGGCGGGGGATGCCCGTGCGGGGGCTGCGGGGGCCGGGGCGAGGCGAGGCGAGGCGGCGGCTTCCCCGCGCCGCGCTGCAGAGCGGGCCGGGATGCGGGATGCGGGGGTCGGTGTCGGGGATGGCGGGAGCGGCGCGGGGGCATCGCCGCTTTTCCCGTGGCAGGTGCTGAGTGGCCCTTCTCCCGCCCTTTTTCCTCGGGATTCCTCCGGGGAACACCCCGAGAGCCCCTCCCGGGAAGGGTTCGGCCGGCGGTGCCGCCGAGCCGTGCGGGTGGGCTGAGGTTCGGGAGGAGGCTGCGGCGGCGGCAGCAGGGCGTGATGGACGCGCCGCATGCGGGGAGAGAGGCTTTGGGGCAGAGATGCTGAAATGTCACCGTGTGCGATGTCCTTGTCAGGTTCGGATGCTTTCAGGGACCCCTGACACTCGGTCTTTCTGCATCTCTGCAAAACCTCCGTAGGCAGGGAAAAAAGGGGAGAAATGCCGGCGTTTTGATCAGCTGTCAATGACAGCTTGTAGGTAGAGGGATAAGATTTCCAAGCTCTCACGTTGTACAGTAGTTCTCTGGCTCCTTGTGGGTGAGTACTTGAGAAATGAATGTGTCGGAGTAGCAGTGCTCGTCCATGCGGTGTGGTCTTTTGTGGGGTGTGAAGACACCTGGGGCAGAGCAAGGGCCCAGCAGACATCCCCCTGCTGCAGATGAGGTGGGCGTGTGGAGAAAAAACACACATCACGGCTTTGTGCACAGATTCCTGCCTGTTTCCACCTGGGCACAAGACGGAGTTTTTTAAAAAACCTTTCGTTCTTGTACAGTGGGGGTTTTGTGCTCGCTTTGGGAAGGAAGATTTCCACAGGAGTTACCTCTGAGGCTGAGGCTACTCAGTGTGGTTCCTCCCAGTCTTTGAATTTCAGGATCCCGTTTAATCTGAGGATACTGCTGTGGACCTCCCTCTCTTTTAAATCATCTCTGCTGCTCTTAGGTCTGATTTTTGGGTTGTTTATAAAACTAAAGACTGGTAAGACCTGAGGGGAAGACCTTTTATGCATTTGTCCACAGGTAACTCTGAATATACTATACAGGAAGAGAATGTCTTTCAAGGCTTGACACAAGGGAGGAAAAAGGACAAAATTTACATCGACTGAGGAACTGTCAAGCACTAGGAGCTATGACAACAGTTCCTTATTACCTTCCCATATTTATTTGTATTTCTTTCGTTCCTCCAACTTTCATTGCTGGCTCTCACGTAACATATTTCAATGTTGGCTTTTGCCCACTCTGAGTGGAAAACCCGTGATGCTGAAAAAGATAACTAAACCGGCATGTTCAGCAAGGATGATATCAAGTGGCATTTCTCCTTTGATATGGTGGATGTGAACGTGTTTCAGCGTATGTAGAATTACTACAAAAGAATTGTGCTGGCTGCTGGTGCTTATTAACCTGTTTCAGTGCACAATAAAGAAAATGCTTTTTTTTCTATTGATGAGATCAGAGGAGAGAAGGAACTAGTGGGGAACCATATCCTTAATTCCTTAGTCATGTAGTCACATCTGCTCAGTTACAGAACCTTTTGCTTGGTCTGTAATTGGAGACATTTTGTCTAGGTTGAGAGAGTTCAGTAGCAGAAGAAGGAGGTTTTCAAATTTTCAGTTAATTTTTTGTTTAGTACTGTACCTCAATTTTCTTTGAAAGCCATAATGAAAAACTTTGATTTTTTTTTCTTTGCTCACTCTTCCCTGCCTCTTTGTTCAATGGTAACAGTCTACGTACCATTGTACTTTGTTGTTTGTGGGTTTTTTAAAATTGACAGACATATCTATAATTATTACTTTCATCAGATAGTATGTTGAACTAATTAGCCTACTTTTGCGTGCTCTAGTTTTTCTCCTTAATACTTCCTGCAACCATAAATTATCACTTTGGGATTTTACTGTGGAATTTTCACTTACTGTGGCACTGGACTCTCAAGGTACGCAAACTTTCTCTAATGGAAAGTAGCTACCTATCATCAGTCCTTGAAAGAAACATTCCTTTAATCCACTAATGCTGTCCTATGTAGTGGGTGAAGTTATGGTGAAAGAAACTTTTTCAGTTGGTGACACTTCAAGAGTAAGATCTTTCTTCAAGATTATTTCCCCCATCTTTGTTTCCTCAAAATAAAGATAGAACAAAGAGAAATCCTATAGTGCTCATGCCAGAAGACTTATGTGCCTATCTTCACTCTGTCCTGGTTTGTGCCCAGCAATTCTGTGATACATAATTCTCCACTAGTTTTCACACAAGGGTGGAGAAATCAGCTGTGCCACCTTGTTCTGAGTGACTGAAACTGGAATGCTTATTTCTTATGAAGTGAGTAAGTGAAGACACTCCAGATTATGACTTCTTTTGAAATCTTTGCTGTGTTTTAAACCATTGCTTCTCAGGTGAGATTCTCATGTGAGTTACACTAGTTCTGTTGTGCTCTGTGTTTGGCAGCTGGGAAGTTATTTCTCCAGAACCTGCTGCATAGTGTCTGGTGTGGCTCTGCCTGGGTGAAGTGATGCTCTGTGCTTGAATTTTCCAACTCTGGAGGAATTCCACGCTCTTCAGATAGCCCAGCTTGATGTTGAGTTCTTCAGACTTAGCCCTGTACCATTCACAGGACATTTTTTAATGTTTTGTTTTGTTTTGTGTCGTTTTGTTTTTTTATCTAATCACTGAAAAGACTGGGTG
This sequence comes from Acridotheres tristis, assembly GCA_037013685.1. NCBI lineage: Eukaryota > Metazoa > Chordata > Aves > Passeriformes > Sturnidae > Acridotheres > Acridotheres tristis. The sequence continues at coordinate 11,090,674 of CM072919.1, forward strand.
CCAACATCAATTTGCAAACCCACTTGTTTCCTTAAGAACACCTAAAGCTCTTGGAGTTTTCAACAGATAGATGTTTGGATGGACCATAAACACAGAAATAATAACATGTTTATTGCAAAGTTGATGCTGCAGCTTGTTCACATATCCTCTCTTCCCTATTTAGGTATTGTTTGCATATCCAGAGTGAAACTTGCTTTTCAGTGGTGCTTTTCAGAAATGCTTGCTTGGCAGCAGCTGAGAGACCCATTGTGAGGGCCATTGTTGTTCATGATGCATGTCCTGATCTCATGCTTTTGTAAAAATCTCATGCTTTTGTAAAAATTGTGCCACCATCAATGTCTGTTGGATGGACATGGGGCTGGGGAAAGGCTACAGAATCTGACTTCTACTGTCTACTCTGAATAATCATTATCTGGGTCATTAGATATGGGCTCAGCATTCGCCTCTTTCTCCCTTTTTGGAAAACTGCTTTATTGGTAGCCTGTACCTGTCAAAACAGAGCTGAATAGCTGATCTGTGTTGTAAACAATCATATGTCTTTACAAAAGCATGTAGTGACAGGATAGAGGGGAATGGCTTCAAACGGCAACAGGGTAAGTTTAATTAGATTTTGGAAGAAAATAAATCTTTACTCTTGAGGATGGGGAGGCACTGGAATAGGTTGCCCAGAGTTGTGGATGCCTCATACTTGGCAGTGTTCAGGGCCCCTGAGCAATCTGGTCTAGTGATAGGTGTCCTTTCTCATGGCAGAGAGGTTGCAAGTAGGCGGTGTTTAAAGATGGTGTTTCAACCCTATGAGTCTATGAATCATATGTAACAGTGTTGGGGGCAATTCCACACAGTCCTAGGGACTGGAATCATTCATTATAGGTGACTTGTTGCACTGCTTTTTTCCCTAATAAGAGAGTGGATCAATGTCTGTCCAACCTCTTGAAGTACAAAATAATTTTCCTTACCCAAGGGGATTTTCTGTATTTTCTTTTAAAAGGGTCGAGCTTCAATAGTGCAGGGTACAGGACATCCCATAAGAGCATGTGAAACGTGTTATGGAGTGTCACACTTTCTGGTTATAGTGAAAGTTGTCTGAGAGGGATCAAAGACATAATTAGTCAGAAAGGGGTGGCCACAGATAGAAGAGTGGGGACAGAATGAGCTTATATGTATAAGACAGTGTTATGATCCATTTTCCTGAAGGATTTGGCCTGTGTTATTCTTATATCTTAACCAGAATGAGAATTAGCTTCAAGATAGATCCATGTGCAGAAACGTGTTGATCACTGATTTAACATCTCCTCCAGGGATCTGAGGACCAGCATAAACTGTAAAGTCATGCCACTCACTGCCAAGTAACAGAATTGTGTCTGCTAGACAGGTTTAACATTAGCTACAGGGCTTGGTTATCCTTTGCTTTTGAAGAAGACTTTCTGCTTTTCTTGTTTTGAGAGACTCAGCGTTATTCATGACCATACAGTGTGCCACCCTGCCAAACGTCCTCTGTTCCTTTGAGCCACTTGTTTAAATAGCCTTGACAATACACACCTTCTTTGACTTTATTTTCTCTTTGCTGTGCTCTAGCAAGTGGAAGGCTGCTCCTTTGCTCAGAAAAGTTATCCAATGGAGGAGCAACATTTATCATTAATGGCTCTTGCCATTGAAGACAAAGAGGTTTTACAGAAATCACGGCAAATGCCTATGAGACCTCAACTCTCTTATTAATAGTTCTAAGTCCTCTATTACAATCTTAGAAGGTGGAACTGATTTTGAAATTGAACTCTGCACAACTGCAAAATCAAGCTTCATTCCTGTCTGAAGACAGATGATGTATAAGTCTCTAGAAATATACAGAGGTGTATATGACTCTCGTGCCTGGTTGGCCCTAGCAGAGTCTCATGTGAGTGGACCTGAATGCCTCTTAGAGGTTGTCAAAGCTAACAGGTTTCTACACAAAGGGAGGGTTGGACCCTCTTAAAAGAGCTGCTCTGTTGAGTAACTCAAACAGGAGCATGAGATTGCAGTGTGAAATTTCCACAGTTTGTTCTGCTGCTTTTTGCTGCTTAACTGAGGGTCCAGTTGATTCAGAATCCTGCTTCACCATCCATCAGTTTAAATCTATCAAAAGGAGAGGAGGAGAAAAAAAAATCCAACTTCAATAGAAAGATACACTGCAAGAGGCAGTTGTATTGCATTTGTATTCTGCTCTGTGCTTCTATCACCCACGCTTGTAAAATACTCAGTGACAACAAAATGAAGTACATTTAATTTCCACATATACAATAATTTATTGTATTTGGTGAGTAATTGCTGGTAGCTCCTCTATGGTAACTTGTTTTTCTGCTTGTTCCGGACTTTGTTCCATTCTTTGTGCATGGAAGGCGACATTTAGTAACACGTGAACTGAAGAGAAACTAAGCTGTTTTTTCTTAATTAACTGAAATATTTTGCAAGAAAGTTGAAAAATATAAGTTTGTACAATGCAGCTGGGATTTTTGGAGTATCCCATAAGAATAATTTATGGGAGAAAGGCAAAGTATTGGAAAAATGGAGAGCAGTTGTAAAAGGATGTCTTTTCTTCTCTAGAACACCTAAATAACTCTCTTTTGTGCACAAAGCTTGCTTATAATACCGATGAAACACGTTCATTAACCTGTCAGAATAACACTGTTGTGATGGCAATGCTGTATTTGGATAAATGAAGCCAGAAGAACAATTTAGAGTTTTCGCAGTTTACACAGTCTTGTGAAGGAGTCTCGCCTCTCACAGAGCAAACCTGCTGTACCAGCTCGTGATCTCCTGTGCTAAAGCTCTCCATCCTCGGGATATGCCATGGTCAGCGAGAGCAGGACATCCTATAAAATACAGGGCTGTGAGGTAACAGCCCCCTAGGCTGTCCCCAAATGCCATTTGTAGCAAAGTGTCCCCAAATGTCTTTTGTTTCCTTGTAAGGACCATGCTCACAGGTTTCTCTGAGCATAACCTTGCTTTCGATGGAGAAGCCTGAGGAGGTGTCTTGCCATTCACTGTGCTGGGAATGCTGTTAATCAGCAGGGAAAACCCACGTATGCTGGACAGGAGTGTGTGCACATCACTTTGGTGTGACTTGGGGAGATGTCAAGTGGCTCAAACGTTTGCTAGATTGCAGAACCACTGGTTGTGTTCCATGATGGTGAAAAGTGGAACAGATTTTAAAGAACTGGGTGTGAAAAATTATCAGTCACTGGATCAGTGTAACAGCTGGAGTATTCAGGGATTTGAATTGCTGGTAGAATGGGCTCTGCCTTAAAAAATACATGGTGATAGTGGGTATGTTTCTTAAAAGCAGGACCAGGTCAGGCAGAAGAAACCAGTCTCCAGCATTATGCTTCAAACACTGGGCTGAGTCAAGGGAATTTCAGTTCTCCACAGTGCAAATGTAAGCCACAAACTGATGAAGGTTTCACATCCTTGCATCACTCACACAAATTGTTCTCAGTTATCTTGAGAATACACTGAGTGTTATTTTTAAGATGTGAGAAGATATAACAAAATTTGCCAGTCACGAAAGCCATCACAAGCAGGTAGTGTCTTTCAGCAAATCAAATACCAGAAAAATAAAGTGCCATTCAAGAAATACCCAGCTTCCTGAGGCTTTCACTGAGATCCTGCTATTTGCTGGCAGCAAATAGTATTTTCAGGCTGAGTATTCTGAGTGCAGACATAGAATCGTAAAGCCTCTGAGGCTGGAAAAGACCTGTAGGGTCATGCATTCCAGCCATTAAGTGGTGTCCTGGCTTCATGGTTGCAGGTTGGTTTTCTGTGCTGATGAGCATCAGACAGAGGGCAGCCCTTTGGCACAGCCTGTGGTTTCGGGAAAACTAGAGGTGGGTCGTGGGTTGTGGCCACCACGTTACTACTGTAAGGCTGCCAAAAACACAAGAGACAAATCATTTGTATATAATCATTTCAGGCACTGCTGCAGCAGTGAGTGGAGAGAGGCCATTGCTTCTGTGGGGTTGTCACTCACAGCACATCTGCTGCGTGCCCCAGGGCGTGCAGCCAGTGACCCAAACAAAATCTGAGAAACAGCTCAGAAACGTTCGGGTACCTGAGGTTAGGTAAGGACAGCAGCAGCTGTGCAAGGAAAGGAAATGAGGGTTTTGGTGATACTCAGCTGGAGCTTTGTAGAGAAGCAATGCTGAGGTGGCTCAAGGCCAGGTTAATCTGCCCAGCTGCCCGTCCCAGAGGAGATGTAATCCACATCCAAGAGATTTCCACCTGGACACCCCATGGGCTGCCATCGGGCTCAGCTCTCGGGGCTGGGGCAGCTGCCTGGGCACCGCTTGTGCCAGCTCACAGGTGTTCAGTGAGAAAAGCTGTGCCTGAGCTGCAAGAGGTGATCTTTAAAGAGAAGCTGCTCAAGGATTTGTATGATTTGCATGAGAGAAGAGAAAATTTTGACTAGAAATGATTGGTCTGTGGCTTTGTTTCTCTTATTCAGGCAGTTTCTATGGCAAAATAAAATTCTGCAACACACAGACTTCTGCCAGAAATTACTCAGATTTGAAAAGTTTTGGCTCAAAATACTGATCAGAAATATTAAGCATACAAATTTTTTTCTTTTTTTTCTGTAGGCTGATTTTTTTTGAGGTCTTGTTTTATGTTTACTTAAAATTGCAAACATAAAATTATACACCACTTTGAATACCATTATTGGGAGTGAGGATTGTTTATCTTCTTTGTTTATTTCCAGTTGAGAGTGCAAGGGTTTATCTGTTTTTCTGTATTGTTTTAGTGCCATGAATGTGACAGAGAAGATTCTACTTTTGACTTTGGAATCTAGAGAAGAGATGTGGAGTTTGAAGTAGGAAAACAAATTAAGGATCTAGTGAAGGACCCCTATGTCTGCTAATTCTATTTGTCTGTATATCTGTGTTCGTTATTTGGATTTTTAGAGAGAATTTCATGAGTTTGTGGTTCAGTGATGGAAATGACTAGGAGCTGAGAATAAACTTATTTGGGGTTGACCAAAGCAATAAGCTGTTTTTCTTGCTAACAGGAGAAAAATAGGTTGTCATTTCAGATATACTGAAATATTTTATTTCCTTTGTATCACTGTTTTCTCTCTTCATGGTTTGCAGTTTCTTTGAGTAATTTTATTTACCCGGAGTTCGAATTTTGAAACTACCTGCTAGATTTGATGACCAAAATTGTGTTCCCCAGCCCCTCTGCTGCTCTTTCCTTTGGATTCAGCAGCCCCCTTAAGAGAATGGGAAGCCCAGCTGGGGTTCCACAGAACAGCAGCAGTGTTATAGCTGGGCACATTGCATTTATTCAGTATTGCCTGTGGTGCCTCGGGAAGTGACTGCATTTGTCCCTACAGAAAAAGGACCACCAAAGGTAGCTTTTCCTGCCACTCTAACAGCTGTCGAAAGAGAAGATTGAAACACTCTAGTTTTTTTTATAAAACTCGTAACAATCTTGTTGCCTAAGCATGATATCAGACCTGATTTCTAATCGCCATAGGAGTAATTAATAAGTTATTTGCATGAAGAAATATTAATGTTAGTCTGAACAAAGAGCAACAGAAAGAGACCCTGACTGGCATGGCAAAAAAATTAGTAAATAGCATTGACCTCATTGTCATCCTGCTGTTTTTGTTCTCTTAAGAATATTTGGGTCAAGGAAATGGTATAGAAACTTGCTGACATTTTTTTAATACCAGTAGCTGTGCATCTCCTGGCATGGCAGCCTGTATTTTCAAGTACATTATGACCTGCAATTAATCTGCAGTCATTTATCCAATGAATTGCTCATGTCTTTGGAATCAACACCAGTGGGGTGCTCAAAGGAAAAACAAATCTCTTATGACATCAATTAATCCATTTCAAGAAGGAGCTCATTCTAAAATGTCTTGCAGCCCAGCAGCTATAAGCTTGCTCTCAGTGCTCAAAAATAATGTAATTATCAGATAACTGGTGTTTGAGAATAATTACTATAGATAGTTTTTAGTAATAGTTGACATAAACTGTATTCCATCTCAGGGTAGACAAAGTTAAGTTAGGGATGGAGGTTAGTATGTCTCTGGTGATCTGGAGATAAGTCAAAAATTAGAAAATGTTGTTCATCATGTGGCTGAGATGTGTGTTACTCATCCAGGATGGCATCAACACTGACATCATCATTACCCTGACTTACCCTGTTGAACTCTGAAGGGTATTTGCTTAAAATGATTGTGTTGCTGGTAGCCACACTCCTGGAGGCAGGTGAATGTCCACAATGTCCGTGCCCTCCTAGGACAGCACTTCCTGCCCCATCTCACTTTCCTGGTGCAGCATTGCCAAAGGGAGAATATTCTGCTTTCCTCAAGGCAGCGGCAGTGGTGATGTTGGTGATACACATACAGGGACTGACTTTTTCATTATGGACTTTGGCATTAGCAGCAAGGACATTTCTGACAAAATTTTTATTTTTCTCCTCTAAACATTTTTAAATTTTCATTTCTGATACTAGAAATAACTATTTGACTACTGTTTTAGGACAGACTGGTTTTTGGTTTGCTTTCATTTGCTTACACACATCACCTTGAATGACATACAACTTTGTCTTCTTCAGTCATTTCTTTTTGGGAAACTAACATCTTCATAACACTTTCTTAATGTTGCCATACTTTAATGGTAAAGCTTCATTTATCTTAAGAGGAATTACTCCCTTGGCTTCATTTATACAGTAGAGACAATATCTGCTGCTGTCAAAGACTTGGTCTGATGGATGTATCTCACAGTCATGAAAGATGCTTTAATCTAGTCCAAAGTTATTCATGGGGCTCTTGGCTGAATAACTCAATGAAATGGTTTCACAGATCTAAAATGCACTCACCTGGGAGTAGGTGTTTGGTTGTGTTATTCCTCTTACGGGGCAGGAAAATTGGCTTCTAAATATGAGCAATGAATTCCAAAGACAGGAATACTTTAAAGGACTGCAATTTTCAAAAGAACAGGATGATTTGTTGAATGAGAGGCTACTTCTCATTATTCTTTTGATATGTATTTTCTGGTTTCAAAATTCCTGCTGAGATCATGCTGATTCCCAGTTCTGAAATGTTTGCCCTAGTATAGAGGGCTAGCAAAACAGCTGTTCAGTTTTAAATCCCATTACATAGGTCTCATACTAAATTTTACCAGTGAGTGCATGGAGGGCACAGTTGCTGTTTGCAATGATGTGAAGTGGAATGATATTTTAAAAATATTACTGTATTGTAGAACAACAGAAAACAATAGTTTTCAAATTGCCATTCCTCTTCCTTGTTATTCAAAGTAGGGATGGATATCCCCAGCAAAATTCTGGCTATTATTGCTTGTAGAAATCCATTTAGTTTGATGATCTTCAGCAGAAGCCAGTCAGGGATGCGGGCAATTTAAAAATAAATTAAAAGGGGAAAGTTTATTTATTTATATCTATTATAAAGCATTCAACAAGGGAAATAGAATTCAGGAATAAAATCTAAACTGTTTCACAAGAAGAGGTGAATGAGTCAGTCAGTGGTATGTTAATCAGAACAGAAGGAGCACAGTGAGACCACTTTTTCAAGTAAAGCTCATCACAGGACAGGAGAGCACATTTTGAGATTTGTGCTTCACATGCCCCAGTGAAATGGTAGTATCAATGCCTGTATGGGTTTGGATTTACATTGACTGGCTTCATGAGCAGAGCAAGGTGAAGGAGGTCAGGATACCCAGAGGATACCAGTCCTCCCAGACTTGAGGCTAACATGGGTTTTTTATGTGGTGCTTTGTCCCTTGTCATCTCTTCTGTCATCTTGTAATAGAAAAAAGCATTTTTCTCTGCTCTGTCCACACCCTTTGCTCTCAAACCACATGTGTGAGGTGTGCACTTCAGAACTCAAACCAGTCATGTGCATTTCCTTCATCCCCTTCAACAACAGTTCATGTACTAGAACTTCCAGGTTTTTTCTGCTTTAAATGAATACTTCAATGTGACTATCCAAGTTGTTCAGCTCTTTGGGGTTTGTTTCCTTACAGGTATTCAGTGACAAAGTGTTCAACAGCCTAGCTTCCAAGGACCAGGTCCTTTTTGGGTTTTTTTCCCAGCTTGGCTACCAGAGGAGCCTGGTGTTCTCTCACCATCTTGCTTGGATGTTCAGCCGTCCAGCCTTGGCCCTCCTTAATACACTGGTCTTCTCAATCCTAATTTGCCTTTGTCTCTTACAGTTTTGGTTTCCTCTGCCTTTGATGATGACAGAAGGGGGAAGTTAAAATTTCCGCAGTCACTACATCATGTCAGAAAGGTGAACTGATATTATTAGGAAATATTAGTTAAGGCATTCTTGGTAGCAATTGCACATTTTGAGGTTTTTTTAAGACTTAAGGGCCTCAGTGAGAGACTCAGCATTTTGTTCAAGCCATCAGTGATTCAAGACTGGTAGGTTTTTTTTAATTATTTTGCTTTTAAGCCTTCAAACAGCTCTTCTGATGGAAGGTTTTGTTGATAAGCTGTAAAGCACAGTGGGTAATGGAAGTATTTCAGTTCAGGTGAGTGACATGTGGAAATTGGAAACTAATTTTCAGGACTTCTCTCTCCCTCTGCATTAGTGTAGCAGAAGCAGTACACGCCCTGTTTTATCAGTTTGCTGTAAATAATGGGTGAACATTTGAGCAGTGACAGCTTGCAAACAACTGCTGAGGTGCTGGAAGGATATAGCTCTTTGGCTGAAAGTTGTGCAAAGCTCTGCAATTAATGTATGCACACTATATCTGTGTTTGATGAATATGAGTTGCCTCAGATAGAGCTGAGATTTCAGTGGGAGGGCAGAAGGCAAATGATAATGATGTAAAGAGGAGGTAGAGAAGGAAGGGAATGGAATGGTATTAAAAGTAGTGGTTTTGTGAGCATCAGTTGTTTTGACAATAACAGAATGTTACAGGAACGAGAGTTGGTCTCTCTTTATACCTTCCAGGCTGAGCAGAAGATGGGGTCCCCTCAAAATGGTCCTGGGGTGCATGAGGATAAATAGATAAAGTCAATTACAATTACGTTTCGAGTCTTGTATCTAGGGGTATATACTGGAAATACTGGTATTTCCAGTACTCATTACAAACGATGTCCTTCACCATTGACCAGAGCAATTGCTAGCTCCATTAAGGTTGCATATGAAAAGTGCTTTTCTGTTTCAAGCAAAACATCTCAGGAAATGGAAAAACCAAGTGTTTACTGCCTCACTCGTTCTTATGTGTTGTAGCAGTACTATATTTGCTCAGAAAGATAATTAGGCAATTTGAAAAACTGGCTGCAATAAAACTGTTTGCTGAAATGAAAAGCATCAAATCAAAAAGCTTTTCCAGAGTGGACCGAGCTCAAACAATTTAGCAGCTCATGCATATGTTAACACAGAATGTCATATCTCTAAACCAGCCCTATACTGCTGAGCTGTTCTGTCAGGATTATGGCCATGCAGCTCCTTTATTGCTGTGCCTACAGCACTTAGAGCTCTACTCTGCCTCTGCACTCAGAACATGCTCTTGGTTTAACCTCCTATGCAAGCAGGCAGGGAATTTCCTTTTTTGGTGTTCTAAACACAGTAATACGTGTCTTGTCTCATAAGCATCCTCTAAAAAGGTATCTGAGCCTTAAAAGTATAGTCCAGAGAAGCACACGTTTCTTTTCCTCTTTCTCTCTCTGAGCATGCACCTCGTGGCACTGATCTGCTGACAATGCCCTGGTTCATTGCAGGCAGTGGAATTACAAAGGTTTATAGCAGAAGGTGGTTCATCTCTCATATGAAGGGTGAAATATAACCCTATGCACACAGCCTAAGTTTTATGTGCTGCATGGCATTAGGTGGGTTAAGTGGGATGAAATTAGGCCAAATAGAAAAGTAATTGTGTTTTCCTCTGATTTCTGGTTTGCACAGGTTAAGCAGTGATTAATGCAAGCACTCAAACTCTTTCAAATGGTTGTGTTTCTTTAAAAAAGCTGATTTTTCAGAAATCTTCATTATGATGGTAAAACCTGCAGCTCCCATCCTAGCCATTGTTACAAAACTGAAAATTAAATGGGAACAAAAATAAATGGCAAATAAAGTCCATGTCTGTCCACTTCTTTTTTACGTTATAGACCTTTTGACATCAATTCATTCACATTTGGAGAAGCTCTGCTGCAAGAGACTTTCAGATTACCTTTCCCCTTACTGTTGCTATGTTTTTTCATACAATTTACTACATCTTTGGTTCTCTTGAAATTAGTGGCAAAGCTTCTACTGATGCAGTAAGGTCGTGGTTTGACCTGTCCTCTCAATCTTATGGAAAGACAATCAACTCAAATTAACTTCTCTGCACCAAAAAAAAAAAAAAAAAGACCTGAAGCTTTCTGGAATGTGTGACATCACACTGAAGAGCTGCTAACACCAAGTGACTTCTTCAGGTAGTTTCACTTCTTGGTGATTTGGCCAGAAAGCCAATGCTGGGGACATAAATTAGGTTGACAGAAGTAGAAGGGGTGAGTACTCAGATGCATTTAGGTCATGAGTCTGCCTGTGGAGGGATTAGGAAGAGGCTGTAGGTAAGTTTATTATCCTGCAGTTTGCTACCACCCACCGGGCACCTGGAGGCTGCTGCTGTCTGGTGGCATATTGAGTGTGATTTGTGGCTCCTCTGGTGCTTTTATACCAGTCCCAGTGTTGGTGGCTGGAAGCACAGATTATCTGCTGCTGAATGGGTACAGATCAGGCGCCTGAGCTGCTCGTATTCCCAATGACTGTTTGCTTCATAACATCATCCTGAGTAGGATACCTGAGAAAATCAATCCTAATGTTGTCTTTTCAGAGCTTGAAGAAGCTTAAGGTGGGCTGTAGAAGAGATATGTGTTGTCTAGATGCAGATGTGAAAGGAGAGACTGGATAAAAGAATTACAATGCTTTTGACAAAAGCAGTGGGAATGTAACAGAGGAATTTGTCTGAGAAATGGTGTTTTTGTCATGGCTTTGACCATAGCACAGGCTGCTGTATCCCTCAAGGGTCCAGATAATAAAAGGAAAATTAGCCTAGAAACAAAAACATTTAAAAATTTTAGTCTCACTTTGCTACCCACTTATTACTATTGCAGCATAACTGAGTTTGTAAATAAGATATACCAATTATAGAGGTCTTCTTTCTCAAAACTGTAGGGGAAAAATATTTTTCAGGTCAATTGCCTTTTTTCTTTTTTAATAAGAAACTATAGTCCTTTTTGGAATGGTTTTGAAAATAGATTTGAGGAAAGAACAATTATCATGGTCAAAATGAAAAATATTTCAAGAACACCAACTTTATTGTTCTTCTAACGAGTGTGTTTTTAAACCCAGCACATGAAACTGAAGGGCAGTTCCCCTCTCTGCATGATGAACTGGAAGAATTTGAAAATTTAAAAGAAAAGTTGTTACTATAAGAAAGTATATTAAATTATATTAATTTGTTCGTGTGCCATACAGTCTTCTCTTGTAGATTTTGTTTAACATGGAGGTGTGTTCCTAAGGAGCAGGTTTCCATTTCACCAGAAGACTGTTACAGACTTGACATGATTGCCCTTCCCTCTCTTCACATGAGCCTAGACTTCAAGTGGAATATTAACCAGTGTCACTTAAATTGGTTCTCCTCTGGAGGTCCTGCACTCTTTGGGTAAAAGGTGGAGAATATCTTGGCACTCCAGTGTTTTTTTATCATCTCTGCCATTCCCTGTGAGGATGTGTTTTCCTTTTTTATTGGAAGACCTGCTCTTTGACCTGTGTGCAGCTGTCTCACCAGTACCAGCTGTGAGTGCTGTTTTCTGCTGCCAGTCCTGATCTCCCTTCTGCATCCACAGCTGCACACAAGCCCAGCTGGAGACGCCAGGCCAGGCTCTGCAGACACTTGCATCTCTGTCATCTCTGTGAAAACTTGTGAAGGGAAGAACTCAGCCCTGTGGGTTCTCTGATGGACTCCACTTGCCTGTGCCATGGGATTCTTTTTGTCTCTGCTACAAACTCACCCTTGAAACCTCTCTCTGCACTTACCTTCCACCCTCTGACTTAGACTCCCTCTGGGAAAGCATCAAAGCTAACCTCTTCTGTCTTTCTCACTTCACAGTGTACATTTATTTGCATTCGCCTTTTGCAGTGATACCAAAGCTAACCTCCACAACATCTCGCTTGTGCTGTGAAACATCTGCATTTCACCACAGTCACAGTGAAGTGGTCTGTAGGAGTCAGGCAAAGCAAAGTCAGTCTGAGTGCCCTTCCCTAAATGCCAAAGAGGGAATGCTGCACCAGTGGTAACTGTTTGGTGATATGTAGCTACCTCTCTGTGATGAGTAGCAGTGCTTTTTCACCCTTCTTGTCACCCCTAAAAATGTTTCATAGGAAATACTCCCACAGGCAGCCAGAAGCTTGGAGAAGATTAGTTTTAGAAATGCAGTTTTTCAAAGCAATCAGGTTTCTCAGTTAAGGTTTTAATTAATTTCAATGGGCTTGATTATCTTAGCACACAGTAAAGAGACGAACTAATATACAGGACTGAATTTTACTCTTCTTGTTGATATTACTGTGCTCTGGTCCTCTGTGACCATTGATCCAGACAAAGTATCTTGAGAGAAAAAGCCTCCTGTTTCACCCCAGTCTTGCCACCCTCATAATCAAGAATGACTTTCCAAGTTGTAAAACTGTCGTCTTTCACTTTGAAGCCATTGTTCCTTGTCCTATCACTCCATGCCCTTCTCAGAAGTCCCTCTCCAGCTCTTTTCTAGCCCCATTCAGTACCAGAAGGTGCTCTGAAGTTCTAACCTTCCTTTGTCCAGGCTGAACAATCCCAATTCTCTGTCTTCTCCAACTTTCCTGTTTGAGAATGATGGCACCACGAGACATTAGAGACTAACATTTGGCTTGTAATTCAGCATACCTTAGATTGTATTGCACCTTTGAAATTTAATCCATTTTGCTTGATTACCTAAAATACGTATTTTGTCATTTCTGGCAACCTTTGTGATCGGCATTGCTTTACAAGCCTACAAGTGGAAGAATAGGTGGTTTGCTGCATCCAGGAAAAAAAATCGTTGAAAGATGTAGCTAATCATGTACCTTGGCAAGGACTGAAATTTTTCATTTAATAGATAGAGCCCTGCAAATATCAGCCAGGAAAAAAGCCCTGGCTTCATTGGAGCCCTGCCAGTTTATCTAGAAGAGAGAAGAGCCTGGAGAATACAAGAGCTGTACCTGACTGTCTTGGTTTGAAAGACAGGTATTTGCTAAAATAGGTAACTCAAGAACTGTTATTCCTTTTTTCACCCCTCTCTCAATGCCCTCGGGCAATGCCCCACACTGGACACCAAAATCTGTCTTAGTTTGAAAGACAGGTATTTGCTGAAAGCGACAGGGGCCTCTTTTTGGAAAGGAGAGTATAAACCCCTCTCCCTTTACTATGATTTTGAAATTAAAGGGCTCTCAGGCAAAGATATGGGGATAGAGCGATAATTTGAGTTTGGTAACATTTTGCCAAGATGGAATGGGAGTGTTTTCAAGGAAGGCTTATAGTGAATGGTACATTAATTTTTACTCCGTTATTTCTCTTGTCAGTCTCCAAGAAATGTCAGCCTCCAAGAAATGTCAGCTTGATTTAAAAATTTTTCAAAAATATTTTTTTTCTTGAACAAGGTTGTTAATTTGGCTTATTGTTTTGGAAGTTTCTGTCTTGACTGAGTAAGACAGAGATACACAGTGTGGTACTCTTAAGTGACTATGTAGATAATAAGCCCTTGAGCATTGTTTAGAAGTGTACTTGTCAGAAATTCAGTGTTTTTCTAAAATATGCTCTTCCATGTCCAGCTATCTTCTAGAGCCCACAGGGTGAAAGGAGTGTTTTAAATCAGAAGCATGATTTGTTGCTGACTGGCATCTTTTAGAGACAGTTGGCAAGAGGTAAAAGAAAATCTCATGTGTTCAATGTGAAATATGGGCATTAACATCAGATGAAATCTTCTGCTGTATAAGAAGATAAACTGGAAAGAACAAATGGAGAGGGAAGCACGGAACTGATCCAGTTAGATTTAAGGTGATGGAGATTACACCACTGATTTACATAGGGTACTGGATGATAAGGTGCTATTTGGGGCCTGATACTTGATGCACTGCCTGATGCACTTGGGTGGATACCCAAGAGTGGTGCTACACTCCCTGGCTTTCCTCAGTTTCAATACAGATTCCATTTGTGAGATTCTGTATCTCTTTTGCTGTCATCTTTATTCATATACCATTCCTCAGACTCCTCAGATACTCCAGCTGCCTTATTCTCTGGTCCAGCTGTTTAGTCTCCCTTCCAGAGCTCTGCTACTGCAACTTATTTTAAACTGAGTGGATTGAAGTTGTTTCCTTTTCCCAGTAGGACTGGATTTAATCTCAGATACATATTCTGGATTATGCTTATTGCAAAATATATTACATTTTTTAAGAGTTCCCAGCATGTTAATCTCTTGATGCTTAGCACAAGTGAAATCCTGTTGGCCTCCATACATATGCTCTGAGTCCTGACTGCATGGATTTATCAAAACCAAACATAAAAATATATAGAAAAAGTAGGGTGCTATTTTACCTGCTGTTACTTCCTTTAACTTCCAGTATTTATCTTTCTAAAACCTTACCTAAGAAAGTCTAAGACTATATTGCAAGAATATTGAGGCACATAAAAAGAGGAAGCTACAAGCGCTGGTGACTCGCACAGTGTAGAAGTAGTCTCAGCTACATTTCTTGTTCCACTTGTGTCAACAAAAGACCTGTTCTACTGTACAGAGACCAGTTAAGTATATGACTGGTCCTTGTAGTGCTTCCCTGTCCCCTCACTCCTGCTTGACTAGGTTGAAGAGAAAGGAGATCCCAGGCAATGGTAAGCTTTGTATTTGGGGGAAGAAGAACAAAATATGGTGATGCAAATAATGCCCTGCAACTTCAAGAGCATAGGCTCAGCTATAACTCAGCCTCTGCCCCTGCTAAATTGTGGGTATCCTACTCCCTCACAGGTATAGCCCTCCAAAAAAGGGTACCTGCTACCACTGCCTTAGCTTGCAAGTAGTTGTTAGGACACACAGAATGGAGTAAATCTCCATACCCTAAGGACAATAAGGAAGATTCAGTTGTTTTTATCTGGGTAGACTTATTGTCAGATTTTGCAGCTTATAGCTCCTGAGTTTTGCACTGGAGCTTAAAGAATTAGAGCAGCCTTTTTTTTCTCAGCTGGTTTTCCTTTGGCTTTTGTTTGTTTCATATTCCCTAAATGTTTTGTTACTGAGCATTGTCCATGCAACTGTGAGTTAGAGAAATTTACTTAATTTCACCTTCCTAATATTAACACATGCCTCTGACAGATGAAGCTTTAAAAACAAGCTGAACTGTTGAAAGTGTAGGATACATAAAACTGTGCAGCAGTTGAATCTCAGGTGGTAGAAGGTGAGGTTAAAAGTATGATTAGTCCTTGATGGATACATCCACAGCCTGGAAGTGGGGGTCGGAAGTAGGATTTCCTCCCGTTCATGATTTTTTGGTGTCATATCAAATTGGGGTCCATCCCCTACATAAGATAGGTAAAATCTGTTTCTGCTGGCTAATTACCCAAGGGCTTTGCCTTTTTTTGGTGCTACTGCTCTGTCTTATTCTTCCTTCTTGACTCTCTGCTTCTGGCCTTTGCATATGCAAAACTCATTTGCTTTGTCATTGAAGTGAAAGTGCTACATGCAAATTTTTTTGAAATAATGCCAATGAGTATTCTGTGCTATTCAGAAGTATGAAGCCAACTTTTCTGGTGTAAAAATTACTTTTTGAGCAATGGCTTTTTGGAAGATAAATGTTTTGCTTTCCTTAGACACTGTTCTGTTGTTTAAAACGTGACCATCGAAACCAGTTTCCAGCTGGAGCTGCATTTATTTTTTTTTGGTGGTTCAGGGTTCTCAGCTAGATTACATCCATGTAATACAGCAAGGTTTCCAGGAAGGGGTACAATGCTGCCTTGGAATGGCACATATACAGTGCTTCTTTATAACATTCTTTCACCTCCACTTCAGTCCAAGGAACTCCCAAGTTGGATGTGAGTTCTGTGTACAGAAGAGAAAAACAAGCATGTATTTAGAGGCTTTAATTCCCTAGAGAGCCACATGAGCAGAGAGAGGGAGAGATGGAAATAACTGAAGCAGATTTATCTATTAATTGGAAGTGACATCCATGAAAAATGTTTTGTGCTTTTTTTGCCCAGCCATGCTTTGCCTACCAATGTCTTCACAGCATTAATCACAGCTAAAAGATTCTGTGGGAAACATTTTCTGCTGTGTTAAGAAATGCTAGTGTGGATATGGACTTAATGCTTTGTCCTTCTTCAGAGGGTTTGCTTGCTACTTAGGGGGAAGGAGGGCTGTTAGCAGATGGTTTTAGCCCTGGAAAGGAAGCAGGTTATGTTTTCTTGCTATTAAGGAGTTGTAAGCATGAAATAGGCAGCAGCTAGTATTTCTAGTGGCAGCAGAGGCAGCTTGTAAATGGCCTGACACGTGGGCAAAGGACCTGTCTGTGCTTTAGCTAGGATCTAGGTTAAGAGGAGCAACCTTGCGTGCAAATTCAGCAATTAGAGAGAAGCCTGGTTTTGTGTGGTTGCACAGGAGGACCCGCTGGACACCTTTGGTCTTGTGTCAAAGGGTATGGTCCTCCCCCTACACAGGGCAGGGAAGGAAGGAAGACAGTACTGTCCAAGGAGGGCAGGGAGACCTAAAAGGAATCATGAGGCTTCCTATCTGGGTGACCTCTTCTTAGGAGCAGTGATCTCTGATGGACTTGTTGGAGAAATAATGAGTTTGTGCATATGAAAATGATTTGGTTTTCTGGTGTTTTGTGTGTCTATTACAATTCAGGTCTAACTGCTGTTCTCTCCTTGCTCTGTCCCCTATTTCACAACAGGGCCTCTGATGGGACCTCCTCATAAAAAAATACAAAATTATTTGGGGCCAGCTCAATTTAAACACGAAGACCAAACCCCCAGAATGGACCACTGGTTATTCTGGTTTTATGTCCAACCAGTTTCTGGGTTATGTTTGCAATAGCAACAAGGTGACAAAAAATATTCAAACATCGGCACGTCTAAAAGACTGTAAGTCAGGCATGTTAAAACACATGAAATGATGATAGGTGAAATCTGTTTTGAAAATCTGTTTGTTGCAGAGTCCTGGCCATGTGAAGGTGGAGAAGCTCCCCTGTAGTCTTTGAGGCGTTATTTCACTGAACAGTGGCAAAGGGTGCTTTGGGGTGTGTGTTGCTATTCACAACAGTGTCACTTGAGCAGGCACACAGCTTTGAGGTCAAGGTTTTCTGAAAAATCCAGGCTTGGCCTAATCCAGGCTAACCTTCCTCACACAGCAACTGATGGTGCAATTTATACAGATGCCAATAAATTAAGAGTTTAAATTAAGTTTAAACTAAGCCTAGTGCTGTGGAAAATGTTATACAGAGAAGTATTGTCACAACTGGGAACCATTGCCACTGCCATTCTATGAAGGAAGACTGACCCAAGCACTGAGACATCATAGCAATGATTGGAGAGGGAGAGATCTGAAATCCCTGCATCATAAATGTCATAATCAGCACAGTATTGTCAAAAGAAAAATATCTGAGAAAAGTTACGCGCTGCTAAGTGATAGCATAGAATATTGCTGTGTTTGGAGCATATTTTGGCAATATTTTGGCATATTGAGGTTCTCATGATACATGAAGTTTTAACAAAGTACTTGAACTCATCCTTACTTAAAACTGTTTTGACAGTCTGAACTTAAATGGTTGCATCAAAAAAACCATCTGGGTTTTTTTAAAACAGGACCTTTCTAAATGGCAAAGTTAATAAAACCAAGGACAATGCAATCACCTTCTGTTCAACTGCCTTTTCTTCGAGATTTAATAATGAGAGATACTTTATTTATATTAAATATTGCTGCATGTAACTGAAAATTTGGTTTGGTTTGAATGAAGAGCTCTTGAAGTCAAACCAAACTCACTATTGATGTTTATTCTTACTATTGGAACAGGTGCTCCATCTGCTTCTATTGCAAAGCATCTTCTCTTTAATACCACACGAGTCTCTTCTGTGAATAAAACCACAGTGTTAATGCATTTCTTGGCTTTTCAGTTGAAGCTGCGAGGCCTGTTGCAATGTGAGTCCTGAACAGGAAACCCCAGTTCCCTTGATGTCAGTGAATGAGGTCAAAAGCACAATTTTGAGTCTCCTATGAAGTCCTCATTAGGGCATCACAAGTCTGTGGGTACAGGTCAGGCAAAGCAGTTGCCTTTTGGCTAGTTCTACTTCTGCAGATGGGCAGCTCCTGTTTATCTGCCTGCTCACACTGGCATCATCTGTGTCAAATCTAACAGAGGTGCAGTTGCCCAGTGTCTCTTCTTTGACTACAGCTCCATAACTTTGTAGTTGTTCACTGAGTACAGCTGGAATTTAGTGTGTTACGCAGTCAGCCCCAATGGAAGGAAAATCATCTATGTCCCCATGTCTTGGAGACAAGTCACCCTTTTCTCCTTATGCAAGGGTAATGTGATTTCCTCCATCTTGCTTAGCTGAAAAAAGCAAGGAGATTTCCTGGGACCAGCAGATAGGGAATGTGAGAAGGGTCTGAGGCAGGTGCTGCATGGCAGTGCAGGGGGAGCTGGCAGCTCTCCTCTCCCTGCGAGCCCTGGCAGAGAGGAAAGCCATGAATCAGTGCCCACAATATCTAAGCCAAGGAATGAGTAGATTGGGAATGCTGGTTCCTCCAGTCCTGCTGGGATTTAAGCTGGACACACAGAGCTGTGTGGTTTACCAGACACAGATACACCAACATCCCTAGCAAACAAATCTTGTAACAGTCAGCTTGATTTTCTTTCTTCCTCTCTCCCCCTCGATCACATCCTTTTTAATATCCAGATAAATCTGCCTGGGCTCAGTTTCAGGATCTCTGCTGGAGGGTGATCAATGTCTGTGTCTCCGCTGGGGGATGCTCAGAGCTGGTTTGAGCCCACTGCCAGACAGGTTCCACCAGCTCCAAGCTCGGCAGTGACTCCCTGTAGCCATCTGGAGCTGGTCATGACCAACCCAGCCCCCAGCCATACACTGCCAAGTACGGAACAAAAGCTGGAATTGCTGAAGGAGCAGAGGTGTGAGGGGAAAAAGGTGAGGGGCGGGAGGGGAAGAGCACAAAACAGCCCCGGGGCCGATCTTGTGGCAGTCCAGGACTGTTTTCCTGATGTGTTTTCAGCCTGGAGGAAGAGCCCAGGACCAGAGCAGAGAGAAGCCAGCACATCCTGATCACTTCCAGCCCCTCTGGAGGGAGTTGTTAACCCACCACAAAACTCTGCCAAGGAAGCACCTTTCACATTCTGAATAAACATCTAATTCTTAGGGGCTCTATTTGGATAGAGCAAAAGTCTGATTTCACATTTTGTTTAGCACTAGGAAAGCATTGTCTCATCCAAGCAAAAAAACTGTTGAATTGTTGTGCAGGATCTGGCTTTCTCCTCAGCTCTGTGAGGAAAATCACTCATCTCAGGCTTGTCTGTGCTGATTTACATGAAATTCTACAAAATTGCTGGAGGGTTCTGTGAATGCTGGGACTACAGAGGGAAAATAGGGTCCCTTCTCCCAAACAGTTCTTGATCACAGGTGGCAGATCCCAGATTACTTTGGTGATGCAGCCTTGCTCAGGCTGGCCCTGTTGACCAGGTGTATCACTCTCAGGGAAATCAATCAATCTATGTATCTATGTATCTATGTATCTATGTATCTATGTATCTATGTATCTATCTATCTATCTATCTATCTATCTATCTATCTATCTATCTATCTATCTATCTATCTATCTATCTGTGTATCTATGTATCTATCTATCTATCTATGTATCTATCTATCTATGTATCTATCTATGTATCTATCTCTCTATCTATCTATCTATCTATCATCTGCCTTCCTGCCTTCCTCCCTCCCTTCTTCCCTTCCTCTTTGTCTCCTTCACTCCCTCCCTCCCAACCAGAAGAGACTTTAAATACAGATTTTACCTTTTCATAACACAAAGCCACAAAGCAAGCCCTGACTTTTTTAAAGACACACTGGCTCAGAGCAATTGATTTATTTCTTTCCCCCTGCATCTGCCGCTGCTGTGCTCCTACCTGTGCTGGCGAGCTGCTGCGATGGTGCTGCGGGAGGCTGTGAACAGATCCTGACTCGGGCAGTGATGCATGCCTAAATGCAGGCTCTGCCGCATTCACCCTGCAGCTGTGCTGCACTCTGTCCTTCTGCAATGTCGATTACAGTGTTTCCAGGCTTGCAGGTGGATGTAACAGCAGTCTGAGACCCAGGCGAGAGGTGGGGGGGTTTTCTGCCAGGCGCCTGCTTGTGCAGTCACCTCCAGGCCTGCTGTCATACTCTTGTTTGTAACCCTTTGAGATACCAAGCTTCAGCTTCCACATGTACTCACAAATCTGCTAACAACCTCCATCAATAGTGTAAGTTTCCAGAAAAAGTACGAAATTGCTTGACAGCTGATGACAATAATATGGTATTTCAGTCAGAACGTTCAAGTGGTGCTGTCAAACATCACTGAGCAAAGCCCCTTCAAACACGGTGATCATGGAAATGTCACTGAAAGACAAAAAGGGGCACAACTACTGTAAATTGCAGTGATGATGTAAAACAGTAGGACATTGCTGTCTTCTTAAGGTATTGAAAGATAGTAACTTATTCTGGTCCCAGTCGTAGCTCAGGTCTTTGATCCCTTTCATCTCATTACTCTGCTGAGCAAACAGCAAAGCAATTTCAAGTTTCAAAACTGATGCCCTGCTGTCAGACTGGGGTGATGCCTTCTAAGATATAAAGTGGAGCATGCTTTAAGTGGGTCACTTTTTATTTCCAGACTTTGCTTGCCTTCAAATGCCAAGTTGGGCACCTGTCCCTACCCCTGTGTTGTTAAAAGAAAGCTTGGTTGCTTGTGGACAATCTTTTACAGTTGTTTGAGAATCAATCATAGAAGGATGCCAAACGGGTCTATAGTTGGAGATCATCACAACACATTAAAACATCTCTTTCGTTTTCATATTTCAGTTGTTTCAACAATGCTATAGAGGAGATGAGAGTTTCCATGAAATTACAATAAAATGTCTTCTAAAACTGGCATGACTGATAAACGACAATAGGAAATATAGTTACAATCAGCTGCCATTACAGTTAAAAATTCACTCGTGTAGTGGTTTTGTGTTCTTGGGTTTTTTTCCAAATAGAAAGGAATAATGTATAAGGCCAGGTTAGGAATAAATGTTACGGTGTTTTCAGGGTGGTAAAGGACTGGTTTTATTTTGATCATTAATAGATATTCATCATGTTCTTCATTACAATATTACAATATCCTTTCTCTTGCTAGCTTTATTGCAATGCAAAGGAGCCATTTCTGGCTTTGAGGAAGTTAAAAGTGCATAAACATTGTGTATAAAGCAAAGTACTCCTCATTGCATTCTGGCATTAGTAGAAAAAAAAGCCTTCACAATACTTTCAGTCCTCCATAAAAACTCATTACACGGTTTACAATCAGTCTGTCCTTGCAAAGAAAACATTTTTAAAATCTGTGTTACCTTTAATAATTTCTTTTTTTCTTTCAGTGGACTTTACTGGAGATTGTTCTAAACTGAACCAAACAGATTCTTAATCTTCAGTATATGTGCTAAGAGATCCAGGTATTATTCCAGTTATTTGTATAAGCTTTCATTGATTTTAGTAGGTGTTTTGAAGTGATCTTGCTGTGGCTAGATGTAGAGAGTTGCCTGGTATTAAGCTGCCTGTAAAAAGCCCAGTACCAGACCTATCAGTCGTGTCTAAAAAAAAATGTCAGAACAGTGCCTGACTGTTACTGGTTCAGCTTTGAGTTCAGATTCCATCAAAGGTAAAGGAAGTGTCCCTTTATCTTCTGTGTTTTAGTCTGGTGGAATCTTGACTTTTTGCCTTGCCTTAAAACAGGAGTGTTTTCATCTTATTCAGGTTTGTGACATAAAGAATTCACTAAGGGGGACAACCTTCTGAACTTAATTAGAGGAGAATCTCTTACAGGATCCACAGCTAGGTGTTCTAGCTCTTCAGACAGCTAGGCCTCTTTTGTACATCTTCCTGATTTTCTTATAAAAAAAATCACCTTACTGTCTGTCATTGAAGAGACACAGAGCAGGTAGCATAAGGTTGCACTTGTGGTTTAAATATTTTTTCAGACAAATAACTAGATTAGCCAAGATAGAATGCAATTTTCAGCTCACAGTGGCCTGATGCTCTTGTTTGGAGTTTCTGTAATATGAATTAACAGTTCTGGTCTTTTTTGTTTGTGTCTGTACTGAGTTTGAGATTTCCTTTTGTCCCCAAGCTGGCCATGTAATTTTCAGGAATGCTTATGTTGCTATATTTCAACAATGAGTAAAAAAGTCTTTGAGTACCAGTAGGAAGTAAGGAAAATGCTTTGTGGACCACTCTGATGGAGAAATGCCTTGTGATCAAGAGGAGGGAGGGTTAATGGTACTGGTCTGAAACAGAGGTTTCCATCTTCCCTTTGGAAATGAAACAACTGGAAAACCGAATACCTCTGCTTGCTCCCTCTCAGGACAGGCCTTGGACAAGAAACCTCTCCCAAGGTCTGTTAAGGAATTAATCATTCATATGTGTGAGATTTGTCTTCACCTCTGCCACAGAAAATCCCAAAAGAGGATTTTGTGTAGCTGTGCATGGTTTATTTAGTCTTTCCAAGTTTCACTTTAACAGGAGAAAAAAATTCATAAGGTTATGTCACCTTCATGTGAGAATCTTATCCCACTGGTTTGGTTAGAATGATATCATAAAGCAATATCCATGGGCACGTTGTAAATTCTTTATGTTTCATTTGAATCTTGTGAATGGTATTTCCATGGGAATCACCTAACAGTTGGGCAGAATATGAGGGAGTGGATATATGGTGTCATGGAAGGAGGAAACAGTACAGCAGAAAATCTCCTGAGAGAAAGCAAAAAAAATGTTGCATTTTTAAAATGGCAAATTTGTCTTCATATTCTCTGTGGACTTTGCTGGGCAAGCAAATGCTGCCAACAATAGCATCTGCTGCAGGACTGAGGATCTGGCCTTGTGGCCAGGAGCTGAATCCTTCCCTTTTATAGTGTGTGGATTAGGTGCCTGATGCTTCTCAATTTTTTTTTTTTTTAATTAATAAGGTAGGATGTTGGGTAATGAGAAAGCTTCTTTTAGACCAGGATAAAGTAGTTTAGACAATGCCAGAAGTGAAGCATATTTCCAAAGCAAAAACACAGCAGAAGATAGAGATCTGGTAAGTGTAAATTCTTTTTAAGCTGCACAGATGGCCCAGCCTCACAGCAGCAGGAGGATGGGAACAACCCTGTGTTTCCTTACAGTGCAAACAATGAAGACAGCCTTCTTCAGTCCTTAGACCAGGCTCAGGAGCAGACCTGGAGGGGAACCCACTGCAAGCTGGGAAGTGTAAGGAGTGCAGAGAGTGCCATGTTGCCATATTACGCTTGCACAATGCAAGTGTAATAAGAAGCTTTTCTATTTACCATCTTGGTTAATGAATGCAATACAACGAGGAATTGCAATTCAACAAATTTCCAGTAACATGCAAGGCAGAAATAGTAAGCAAATATGTAAGATTTCTGATTTGTCAGTGATTTAGCCGTTGTCTGAGAAAGTTAGTGTGCTGTACACTATAGTCTCTTCATAATGAATATAATGTGGGCACTGTGCCAGGATGTAATTATTCAATACAGTGAAGCAAAATCCTGTCTATTTATCCTGTTTGTGCATCGAAACTCATCCTTAATTTTATTTTGCCACATGCCAAATGAAATTTAATGTGTTGTTATTTGAATATAATACTACAGTTTGTGGTATTAAATTGTACAAAACCATTTGCGTATGAAAAACATATTACAGACAGTCTTTGAAATTCCTGAATGAAGAAAAAGAAAACTGGGAGTTTTCTTATTACTAATGAGGTTGTATAGAGAGAAAAACACCTTAAATTTCACACTAGTGAACTAACAGGTGAATTAATAGTGCCATGATCTGGAACAGGACAGGGTGGAATATACTGGTTAGAAATCACCAGTTTCACTCTGTCAGTACAATAGCTTAAGGGCAACATGATTTGGTTTGCTTTTATCTAGACTAGGGGTTTACATTCTTTACCAATTACAGCATTGCTGCTGTACTGTACTTCTGTACTTCAACTGAGCAATGCTGAAAGTTGCTGGCTTTTGAGAGCAAACCTGATCATGCACAGAGCATGGTCTGTGTGCATTTTGTGAGAAGCTGCATTCTCTAGCTTCTGTACTGCAATTATGGGTCACAGTTAATCTGAATTCTTTTGTCTGACTGCAAAGTAAGGGTTAGTGTTAGTACACAGTGTCCATATCTGCTGGATGCTTTGCAAAGATTTGTTTTCCTTTATTTGATGGAGAATACAGAAATAAAACTTTCATGGAGCGTGAAGGAACTGAGTTTTGTTCAAATACATGGGAAAGCGTTTGTGAGAAAGTTAAATGCAAATGATTTAAGCAAATGAATTAATATTATTATTCTGTGTCACTTTTGGCAGTACCTTTCTCAATAAATGGTTTCTACAAAATTTCCCATCTGGCCATTACCTGCTTAGACTTGAGTATTTACATGAATTTAGGAATACAGTGAAATTAGTGTTTCAGTCCTGTCATGGACAGTCACTTGCCTTTAGTTTAGTAGTTTGGACTGTTAAAGGGAGCAAGAAGGGTTCTGGTCATGTAACTGAGGAAAAACATGCAGAAAATGGTACTGTTCCATGAGCTCGACAAATTCTTGACCTGAGTAGAGAGACAGACTTAACTTGGACCAGAGAAAGAGGGAGTGTCTATGTAGGGTGGGATTTTCTTTTGAATTGGTTGTATTTTTGAAGGTGCGTGTGGGTTTTTCCCCCAGAAACTAAACTTGACAGAGTCTTCCTGGCACATTGGAAGGGAGTCAGGGTATTTTAAAAAAGAAAAGGAACTAAAAATCTGACTGCTATTTAGAGGCTTGAGCAATAGGGAATTTAAGCTGTATCTCCATGGGGTTTTTTTTTTTGATACAGTATGAATTTTTTCCAGCTTGAGTGAGAGTTTCTCATCATGCTGTCACAACTTACCCTTTCAGCTTTGGCACTTGTCTCCAGTGTGTCAGACGATAGGAGTAAGTGGGGCTGCAAAGGACTTGCTTTCTCTGCTGTTTTTTTTTCAGAGGTGTAACCCTAGTAATGAGTCACAAGAAGTGTTGTGCTGCAGTGATGTTGTTGACCACCCTGAAATTTTCTATTAACACAGTTCGGGAAGAGAATAATTTTGCAATTCTCTAAGAGATCTGTAGTGAAGCAAATCAGTTTGATAGGTTTAAGTTTGCCAAAAACCCACACAACCACTTGCTTGCATCTCGCTCAGCTTTATGTGAGAAGGACAACAGTATAGTAGCTAGATCACAGAATTATTTGGACACGTCTCTTCGGAATTACAAATGCTGAATTATGAAAAATAAAATGCCAGAAGCACAGAGATGAAGTGACTTGCCAGAAGTCAGCAGAGGGCCAGGAGCAGGAACAGCCACTGTCTGTCCAGGGTCCCAGTCGGGTGTCTCAAATGCTGGGGAAGGGAAGGGCATTTAGAAGAAGTGCCTAGCACTGATTTTGAAAGCGCTGACATCCACAATCTGAGGTGAAAGTCTTTTGATGTATTTTCTTTCTTAGCAGTGGCAGGCAACCCTCACAGTGAGGATTCGAGGCAGGCAGGAACTCTCAGAGATTGCTGTTGCTGGATGAGCAGCATAAAGAGGTGTAAGCCTAGAGATACTTGGTTATGTTGTTCTCTAGCTGGGTTGGTTTTTTTATTTTAATGTGTTGCAGAAAATGTGCCAGTTTCCATGGGATGCTCTACAATCAGACAACAGAGTATAGTAACAAGAGGAAGTGATAAATAAATATGTTCATGGGCTTCTTTGTGAAGTGTCAAACATGTTGAGCTGGTGGGTTATTCATTTTCCTTTGTCAAATGCGGAGCTGTTTTTCTAAATAGCCACTTCATTGTAGTGCAAGGGAGCATGCAAATCTGAATACTGTGACGTCTAGAAAATTCCACTGGCTTTTCTTTCATGTGTGAAGAAGACATCTCACTTCTCAGGAGGAGAGGATGCTATCTCCCTGCTTGTAGGAACAAAAGTGTTTTTCTATGGAACTGTTGAAATTTTTTTTTAAATCGTGATCTACCTTGGCACCAGTTAGTCTTATATCATTATATGTTTTATAGTTGGTCACTTCTATCTATGGACCAAGGGAGAAAAATGTCTGTTAGTAAAAGTATGAATCCAAACTTCTGGACCCTCAAATGGGCTATTTTAAGAAAGTAATATATTGAAAAGTTACACAATTTCTAATGCAGAATTAAAATACAAGTTTACTGGCTTGGCAGGATACAGTAAATAGTTTTGGCAGTTCTGTTTCCAGATCTAATGTATGAATATTAGAGGATCATAGCCATTTTACCTCTGTTATGCTGTGGAGAGGGGAGGAGAATCCTTATTTGAGATAAGGGAGTCTTCTAGTACAGAAAGAATAGGAAATCATAATATGGAACAATTCTATGACACATTGTACGCAAATACATTATTGTGGCGGTTTCAGTTAGAAATTGAGTGGAAACAACAATTTCATGTAATCGTTTTGGTTCATCAATTTGAGATTTCCCTGCCAATGCACCAATTGATGTGGTGGGTCTAGTGCTCGCCAAATCACCAGTGCACCCACTAGAATTATTTACTCGTTTCCTGCTGTGAGATAGAGTTAGGAGGGAAGGCAAAGCAGGCTCAGATTTTGAAGGGTATAAAGAAGAACTTTATTAACAGAAACTAAAAGAAAAAATAAGAATCAGAATGAAACTTTCAGAACCTTTCTCCTCCCCCCTGCATTCTCTTTCACACTGACAACATATAGAAACAAATCAGTCAGTTTACCGTCTCTAAAATAGTCTTTCTCCAATTTACTTGGGAGAGGAGACTCTCTCTTCAGTCTGTGGAGACTTCTCCACAAGAAAACAGTTCTCTCGTGGCTTCAATTTCCACAAATAGCATCCACCCAGGAAACCTCCAGTCATGAAGTCCCTCCCATCTTTTCAGCCTTCCCACAGCTGAATTTATGGGCCATGTCAACTTATGGGGGCACACTTTAAGGAAAGAATCAGCACTTCAAGTAAAGGCTTTCCTAATCTTTGAAAACAGAGGTCTTTCTTCTTCCCTGGGGGCAAGGGATCTACATCACTCTTCTCTCTCTCTGTTTAAACTTCTCCTGGGATCGCAGCTATTTCAACATCTGCTTACTTTAACACGAATGTCTTTGTTCATGTCTACAATGTAAATGCTTCATCCACCCCATAGGCATTCCGCGAGTTAGAGGGGGAACAAATGAATCCAATTTATTAGTTGTATCTTCTCCATAGCTTACAGGAGAATTTCAGTACAAGGTATCTTCTCATCCCTCTCCCATCTTGGACCTAACTCTTTCTTCTTGTCTGACGTTGATGTCTCCAAGCTGGTTCTGTGCCAGGCTGTTACCTGTACTCAGACCAGAAGGGAAAGAGAGCTTCCCAGGCTTTGTTTGTTCTAAAATGCATGTTCACAGAGGTGTGTTCAGCCTTCTCATTGGCTTAACAGGTTGGCAGTTGTAAAAATTAATCACTGATTGTTTTTTGTCAGACATAGAGGAAGCTCTCAGCAGCTTAAAAAAACCAAATCATTGGTGTCTTCTTCCTCCCTCACTAAATGTCATATGTGCAAACCCAGCACAAGTATGAAAGAACTTCCTTGAATAATTCAAAAGTCAATACAGGTAGAGCAAATATACACAGATATTTCAGACTGAGGGATCTTAGTTGGAATTATTAATATATAAAGCAAAATAGTAACTCATAATATATTCAAGCCCTTAGATTTTCAATTCAGCTTAAAATTTTGAAAATGTCAGTCTTTCTAATCTCTCCAAAGGATATGAAAATCCTGCAGCCAATCACAGAATTAGTCGCAAAATTTGTTTAGTATACCCTTTTTCCTATGAGACCCCATATTTTGTGTTCTAAAACTGTTTATTACAACATTTCCATGCTTACTTCTGGGTTTCTTGAAATATTGGCGAGAAGGGTTTGTGGGAAGCTCCACAGACAGATCTGTCTGGAAGAACTTTCTCTGAGACTTCACTGGATGGCGGTGATACCTTGGCCAAGTATAATCTCATCAGTTAACAGATATTTTCTACAAAGAAAGAACATTGTTGTACTGAGTATAGTCCTGTTTTGATAACAATTTGCCAGCTGATTTCAACAGACTCAGGAAATGCCTCTTGTGTAATGATCTGTACAATCAATGGCATCCTTTTCAAAATGTGAACATCTGTTTCAGACATGATAAAAACTTTTTTTCCCCAATTCTAATAGAAAAGAATAGATTTGTTTTTCAGAAATTCCACTTGGAAACAATGACATGATTTTTCAAAATGAAGTGGCTTTTAAAAGGGCAGCAAGTTGGTGTATTCAGAAGTTGTTACCAGGCATGTGAATGTAATTATGAAGCTGCTCTGATTTTTTCAGGCAACATTAATAAAGATTGTTGGGCTCCACTGCATCTAATTACTGTGTCCAGTGATTCTGAATATGGTGAGCTGACTCCAAACATAGCTGCCGGAAGTCAGAATTTATTTTTGCCTTTTCCACTTTTTAATTCTTTTACATGACCAATATAAACTTGCTCATTTTGCCTTCTGTGTCCTAATTAGGAGGGGAGGGCAGTGGGCACTGTGTGGCTCTAAATGAAGGCAGTTATTTAAAAGAATTGTAATTTTGGTTGTCATTTGGGTGCCTAACAACCACACCTGAAGATGAGTCTTAGAAATTACAGGCAGTGACTTAGGATCATAAGTGAATTGTTGAGTTGAAAAATCTTTCATCTTCATTTTTCTAATGCAATAGATACATATTTATTTTTTACTAACACTTGATTAGTTAAAAGCAGCAGAAAAAAGTTGGTGATAAGAAGGCAGAAGTGGGAATGGCATTCATTTTTACAGGAATGTGTACCAAAAATCTCAGTGTGCTTGAAATCTTCCTCATTTCTCCTGAAATAAGCACAAATTTGGAAGGACATTCAGTCTGTTTTGATTTTTGGTGACAGGTTTTTTTTTCCTCCACTCACTGTATTATATTTTTTCTACTGTTATCTTTTCACCTTACTAGAGAGCTGCAATTTAAGGGAGAAAAAGCACCACAAAGGTGGAAACGATAAAAAGTTGACAAGTGAAAGACAAATTTTGTAAGATTGCTTGGTAAAAATTGTCCAATATGTAGACCTTTTATTTTTTTCACACCAGAAAAAGAAAAAAAAAGTCAGGCTTTCAAATTACAGGTGAAAATTTGAAGGAAATTTCATGAAAGCCTGTTCTAAATTCTTTCTGTCATGCATTTTTCTTTGTTTGGAAAACTTACCAACCTTTATACTTCTGTAACACAAACAGATACATTCAGTCTAGGTGGCCATACCGCAGCTCTGCACTCCTCCTCAAACCTTTCTAGGCCAGAGCATTCATTAGGTTTGTTCCCCCTCTCTCACTTACTTTGCATCTTTTTCCAGTAAGACCTTTGCAGATTGTGGCAATCTAACAAAGTGCTATGCCTGCAGGTCTGAAAGCATTTTAAAGCTCCCACTTCTGAAATACGCACACCTTAATTTGCTGGATTCTGAAACTGCATTTTCGACTATGTCAGCAAATAACAGAAAAGGTGAATACATTTAGAAATAGGCTTCTTTTATTGTCTAATGTCCATGGTATTATAGTGGTGGACACCAGGCTGGGATGTGGGAAGCTTTCTTCCTATTTCCTATGCTGCTCATCTCTTAATGGATACTGCTGTTCAAAAATTAGGAATTGTATTTATTACTACTGTGATTTCATTTTTTTCAAGAGTCTGTAAGTCTGTAAATATTGGACAGACACGTTTCCCATAAAGCACTTCATCTGCTCAAGCACTTCTTTTTTTTTTTCTTTCCCCCTTGCCCCCCCTTTTTCTTTTGAAGTTATGAAGTGGCTTTTTCTTCATGGTGGTGTTTGCCAAGTTTCTAATCATATGATAAGGCAGAACAATTTTGTGGATTGACTCTCCTGGATATATAAGTTACTTCTGCTTTAGGTTTTGACTTGCTTTGGGGATTTTTTTTTTCCATTTTAGAAACAAGATTTTGTGGGCTGGTTTTCTCATTTTCCTAATAAATTGTATACTTTTGAAAAGTAAAATCTTAATGCTGACTTGAAAAGGTCTTGGGTTAGATTTTAATCAAGTTTTTTGGTTGTTTTCTTTTTTCATTTTGGTGTGGTTTTGATGGTTTGGTGGGACTTTTTTTACTTTTGTTGTAGTTGCTTACAAAACCCCACATCCTATTCCTTCAGTGCATTGGTGTAAACACATAATAAGTGCAAATGCCAACTCACTCATTTGACAACTGTGAAATGAAGGTCTAAATTACATCTACAGGACAGAGGCTACATAGGGAGTTCACAAAGAAAGATTAAAGAGTGCTTTTGTCTTTCGCGAACAATGTGATGGATGAAAACAAGGTGATACTATGAATTGAGGGCAAATTTTATACTTGGCAGGATTGTTACTTTGTGTACATAGAGTGTGAGGAGACCTTGGGAATGCAGCGTCTGCATTTTATGGGAGTTCACAGGCTTTCTGCTTTCTTCAGGCAAATATGTTTGCACTGTGTGAGTGTTTTAGGTGCAGAAATCATTACTATGGACAGACTGGAGTTTGAAAAATTATTATGTGGTAATGAAAAGAAAGCAGTAGGAAAAAAACACATTGCTGATGACTGGCAAATGAACAGGCTTTGAAAATGGCACTACAACAGAATCCTCGATTAGTGTCCTTTAATTCATGATTGTGATAGCAAATACTTTGTAGAAAGCACCCTGACTTTTTATAGTCAGGATTTGTGCTGCTTGAAGGACTCTGATTCCGAAGTTGTGCAGAGGGATATGGAGGAAAAGAGAGCAGAAGTAACAAACGTTGAAATTATCCAAAGAGTTATATACAAGCTTGTATGTATTTAGCAGTTCTTAAAAATGAAACAAACCCTGCGAGTCTGTCAACAGTTTCTTTTATCTCATTCCCATTACCTAGGAGTATCTGATGTTACAGATGAGACTTTGTACTGTTTTTTGAAGTCTGCTATGAAACACACCTTAATGTTCTAGTTACTTTCTTCCTAATTGTTTTTTGCTCTTTCAGCTATTCCAGAGATGGAGCAAATATTACTAACATAAAGTTACTTTCTCAGTGAACTGAAATAGTTTTACTACTTTAAATAGTGTTACCACTTTATTCCTGCTAAAACAGTCTTCATCTTTGACAATTCATCAAAGAAAGATACTGTGCCTCTCTGAGACCAAATCAGATAAGTTGCAAGTTCACTGACTGGGAAGAATTCATCTTTTTTGCATGTAAATACTTCTCTTTTGAGCAATTAATGATATTGATAAAGAAAATCTGATGAGTAGGTTATAAGGGTAGTTTCTAGTTTTACTTCCTAAACGTTTTGCAGTTTTCTCTTTAAAAAAGACTTCAAAGTTCTACTTTAAAGATTATCCTTTGATTACAAGTCTGATCTGGCCTAAGGTCCTGAATTGAAGGTTCTTATATTGAAGGAGGCTGTATTTTGTACTGAGGATCAGAGCTAAAGCTCTTGCAGGTTCTCCTGATGTGTCCTCAGTGCCTGTCTGTTCATACCATGTGGCCCTGCATTTAGTTCCTGCTACCTTGGCTAAATGAGCCACTGGGATTGATTTACAGAGTGGCTTCGGGAAACAGGAATCATATGTGAGATATTTGCTTTAAATAGGTTTTCTTTAAAGGTTAGCACATTTTGATTTTTAAAATGCTATGCTTGGGGGTGTATTTACAGGCAAGTCCATATTTTGTTTCTTCTTCTGGGGCAGGGGCTTGGTGTCAGTGCATGCACAAAACCCACAGGACTCATTCTTTAAAAGGTGTTCAGTTCCCTCTTGCTGATAGTATAGATCATAGCAGGTGTTAAAATGGTTGTTACCAGCTGCAGAGTAATGAGAATCTGAGTTCCTTGTGATGTGGAATAATTTATATTCACCACCACTGTGAATGTGCCCTCAAGGTGACAGATTCATGACTTCATGCATTAGAAACCTGCATAGTGCCAAAACAGGGATATGTTTAAGAGAATAGCTATTCTTATGAGAAATGCATTTTGGTGCCTTTTATCTTGCTGCAAACCCTTAAGCTGGAAAAGGATGTGAA
The DNA here is from genome assembly GCA_037013685.1 of Acridotheres tristis. NCBI lineage: Eukaryota > Metazoa > Chordata > Aves > Passeriformes > Sturnidae > Acridotheres > Acridotheres tristis. Next base: position 11,123,078 of record CM072919.1, read on the forward strand.
GCTTGGCTGTTACTGTTTCTGAGAGTAATTTGGTTTTGTGTGTAGCATTAGGCCCTAATATATTGTTCAGTTTTGAGTCCTAAGCAAAGGACTAGGATAGATATACAATCAAGTACATGGGCTGCATTTCCTGCCATTTTGTCATCAGAAACAGGCAGCAACTGTTTTAAAGAGTACCTGGTTTCCAGTGTTGGAGGGCTTTATCTGAAATGGGAGCTTAACAGTCATATTGGTTTCCTTCATCCACAAGCATGAAACTACTAACTGAGGATGTGAAAAATGAGGGAAATTACCTTATTGTCCCCATCTCTGGAGGAGTGATTTGGGCTTTGTCTCATCAATAACCATGTCTACAAGACAGGGATGGCAGTCACCTGAGGTCATACCTCTGTCAAAGAGTGTGGGTGAGCAAAGGGCACTGGGCTTTTGTTGTTTCTTTGTTTACATTCAAAATCTAGGGGCTGCCTTCATGTGGGGCAGACTGGGGTACCTTGCTTGTTCAATCTGAATAAAATAAAGAAAGATGAAAGATGGAGGATTGAAAGAGGAGGAACAGAGTAGAGGGAGGAGAAGCTAGAACAGAGGATGGAAGTCTGTTTTCAAGTGATACAGGAGTAATGTTCCTAGGAATAAATACCAGATCTTTATATTAATGCAAAGAGTATTTAGAAAGACCAGAATTTATGGCCTATTTGGAGTTTTTGTTTTGGCTTTGTTTGTTTTTGATAAAGCATTTCACTTGCAGTAGCAAATCAAATTCTCCAAGGAGAACTGTACGAGGAGTAGAACAAGCAGAGAATTAAAACCTGGTCCCAGAGGTATAAAACCTCGATTTCACTCATCACAGAAGAGCAAGGGGGAATCTGCTATGTCTGGGGAAGGGTAAGCTGTTTTCTGTGTTTGCCATGATATACAACAACTGAAAGAAGGAGCCTTTTTGACTTTTGAAGCAAGGCAAGAGGTTTACCAATACCAGACAGAAGAACTTCTCAATTGGTAAAAACTACCCTTGCAAAACAACTTATCCTTTTAGAAAATGATTCTGGGGTGTATTTATTTGAGGGTTTTTTTTGCAGTCTTCCCTCTGCTTCCTAGAATGGAACTGTTAAGGGGTCATAAAATATTGTCTTGGTCTGAAAAGACAGGTATCTGCTGAGGAAGGCAGGAGCCTCTCATGAAATGGAAAATGTAAACCCCCCTCCCTCTGAATTACTATAATTTTGAAGTTAAGGGGCTCTCAGGCAAAGATATGGGAATACAAATAAGAGTTCATTAATGAAAATTAAAATAAAAATACAGTAATACAACAAAACACTGGCAGAGTTAGAATACAACCTGACACCCTATCAGTCAGGGCGTTGGTAGCAGTCCCATTAAATGGTGGCTGCATCCTCCTGGAGTGACAGATGTGGTTCAGTTGAAGCAGTGATCCTGTAGAAGGGTGCAGTTTTCCTCTGAAGGTCCAGTGATGATGTGAAAGGGTCTGGTTTTCCTCTGGAATCCAGTGAAAAAAGGCTGTTCTGATGTTCCAAATCTCAGATTTGATTTAGGTAGGAAATGCTTGGCTCCTCCCCCTGGGTGGAGCTTCTCCCAATGGGATGATGTGATTTTATCAGTGAGACTCAATGGCCCATTAACAGCCGATGTCTCCCTGGAGGGAGGATGGCTGGTGGTAAAGATAATGAGCACTGCCCCAGCTGGTTTTAACAGATGGTGATAGAATACATACTTTTGGTTACATCCTGTATTGGAACCTAAGACAAATATTAATGCTAAATATAGACAGGGCGGACATTCACCGACCCATATAACGGTTCACTGAGCCTGTGCTTGGTTTTGAGAACCTGTGAAGTCCTGAATATTTAAACTGAAAGAGATAAGGAGAAATGTGGAAAAATTGCTGTTTGACATCATCAGAATCTGCTGATATCCACAGGCAAGAACATTAAACTCTCAAAAGGAAAGTGTGAGAAAAAGGAGGAGATAAAAAACTGCTTATATGTTTAATTTTTTATTTTGAAATGGTTAGTCTTTCAAGGTTTTTTGTTGTGTTGTTTAAGGGATTTCTAGCTTATTAAGAAGGCTTTTACCCATCGCTAATTTAAAAGTGTTCATGCTGAAAATCAAATTAACTCTTTCAAAAACAATAGCTTCCAGAAGTTTTGAGTTCTTTTCACTTCTGACTTCTTTCTTCTCTTTCTTTCTCTGTACACACAAAACATGCACTCCATCACCTCAGGATAGTGAAAAGGGTTTTGAAATTCCAAACAGCTTTTTCTTAGAAAGTTCTGGTTTTGAAAAGAATGCCTTTGCAAAGTTAAATTCTTCTGAGCTTTAATGGCTCTATGTAATTGCAGCATGTTCTCTGCTATTTTATATTATCTAATTTTAGGTGAAGTGTCTTCATGGCCCTTGGGAGGACATTTCACAGTCTCAGTGCAAGCCTACACTTACACATACTCTGTACTTGCACCTAAAAAGACAAAAAAAAAAATAAAGTGAGCAAAGAAAAAGTAGCTGCTGCAATTTTAAGATTGACAGCTAGTTGGTTGCTGTCACCTTTTTTTTTCACTGCCAGTGTAGGTGGCAACTAGCTGAACAGCAGCATTTAGCACATTGCCTCAAAGATCAGAGATCAGTGACTTCAGCCTGAGAAGTCTCTGTGGCATAGGCCAGTGAAGGCTGTGATAGTGACACAGTCATTTATTTCTGTGTGCTTTTTCTTTCTTTCAATTTATAGCATAGCCCTTTATAAATTATATTAAGCTTATCCAAACTGAAGGTGAAACAAAGGCATCTGTTCCCTGAAATTTGTACTGATTTGAAGTAATTATCTCTTCATACCATGGATTTGTTGGTCTATGTATGAATAAAGGCTACTTTTATAAGATTGTCTGGGTAAAGGACTTATTTTCCACCTGTTGTTCTACTGCAGGATCATAATAACAAGTGGACTGACATTCCCACCTCTTCCCCAATAAGCTTCTCCTTCCCCTTCACCTTTCTGGGCATCATCCTGGAGGACAGCAGGTTTTGTTAGTCAGGCTGTCTTGATAGATGTGAATGAGAGAGTGAAGGCATTTGGTGTTTGTACATGGATAAACAGTAACAATCATGTTTCACTCTAGTGGTTTTAAATCAGGCAGCCTCTTCTCGTCAGCCCGTATCTTGCCGTGTCTCAAAAGAAAATGTCATTTTTGAAATTGAAGTGAAAGTGGTGTTTAACAGATATTCTTCTGTGCATGCACCATTTTTCTTTGAGTGTCAAGCTGGTAAAAAAAACCTGCTCACACAAAAGCATTTCTGTTGGCACTATTATGCCTTCAAAAACAGAAGAAAAAAGCCTTCCTGCATTGCATCCACTGAAGGATGGGCAGAGATCTGCTACCATCCAGAAGGAAATATAAGCATTTCCATTCTTCTGGTCTCAAAGGACCATGTGTATAGCATCTTGTGTTGATGATAAGGTTGTACAAAATGGGTTTGTAGAGTTATATTTCATTATTATCTTAAAGCCTTTGTTCCCAGTGTCCGGTGGCCACATTATCTCTGTCTCATACAGACGTTTTTGTTCAATTCATTTTGTTGAAGTTCCACTCACAGTGCTTTCATTGAAAAGCTTTGTGATAGGAAGGATATGCCTTCCAAAACCTAGAAAAACCCAGGAAGTTATCAGTCGAGGAGTATTATCCTAAAAAGAATAGTTTTCAAGTAAATTTTGTAAACTATTATTATCTCTGTCATTATTTTAGATCTGCATATAAGTAGTTTGTAATTTCTTACTTAAGGATCCTTGAAAGTCCCATTTTAAAGTTGTTCTAATCAGTTTTCATGACTTAGGAGCAAAATCAGTAACAACATCAACCAAAGCAAAAGTTGGTGTGGAAAACGAATTGGAAAGCAGAACACATTCAAATTGAAGACAAAATTAGTGAGGTGAAATCAAGTTAAAATATGATGGGAAACAATATAAGGTGCAAACTCTGTCACCCCAATTAGTGAAATATTCTATGACTAGTAACTCTGGAAGTTCTAACTTCAGAGAAGCTGAAAAGGAATAACCATTTCAGACTGATTATTTTTTTTATTATTATTAATCAGAAAATGGTTGTTTCCTCTTGTCCTTCTGCAGCCTGTAGAGGATACAGGAAATATACCTTTGTTGAGGGTTTGTTTTTTTTTTTTAAATAGAATTTTTTCCCGTAAGTTGCTAGGAAACTAGCTACTGGGTACTTACGGGTACTGAAGAAAAAATAGAAGTGGCTAAGGTTGAGAGAGGAGTGTAGCATCTGGCTGCGCCTCTTTCTCTGGGAGTTTCTTTCTGAGGGATGAAGGATGGAGATACCACAGGAATTGGGCAGGTAAAGGACGGGGCTGGGGGCACCTGCTCTCCCACTCCCTTTCTCTGGGCTTCGGAGGTGGACGGTCAAGCTGCTGCTTGGGGAAAGGAATTCGCTTCCACTGCAGGAACCCAGGCAGGAGCTGCCTTTGTTCTGCTGCTGGGCCCCGCACCCCCTGCCCTGCAGGGATGTCCCGCAGCTCCAGCTACTGCCACGCAGATTCTGACACATCTCGTCCACCACCCCGGGATCTCTGCTCATTCCCGCCAGCCCAGCTCGCTGTTTCTGTGAGTCCTGCTGGAGCAGCGGGGCCGGCCCCGCCGCAGGGCTGCTGAAGCAAAGCCTCTCTTTCCCATCCCTTCCCGTCTGGGCCCAGCCGCCATTACCGCCCGCTCCCCGAGCCCGCGCCACAGCGCCCCCTGCCGGCGCGCGGGGATCAGCGCACCTGCCCCGCCCGCCGGGAGCCACCGGCGCCCCCTGCCGGCGGTGACGGGAACTGCAGCAAGGGGAAAGTGCCCGCGGCCGAGAGGGCTGAGCTGGGCTCCTGTTCTGGTTGGTGTCAGTGACACCGCTGGTGCTGTCTGTGTGCCTTGGGCTACCGACCAGCAGAGATCTGCTATTCCTAGCCCCGTGTCTTTGCCTGACAGCCCCTGAATTTCAAATTATAGCAATTCAGAGGGACGGGATTTACATTTTCCAATCCAAGGGAGGCTCCTGCCTTCCCTAGCAGGCACCTATCTTTCAAACCAAGACAACCTTCTATGCAGAGCCAAGAGGTTATTTTCTAACCTGTGTCTTAAAGTTTTAGTCAACACACAACAGCTGCCATTCTGGTAGAAATTTTGTGAGCAGTGCTAGTTACCTGCTTTTTTTCAAGTAATTTCCTTTCATTAGTCAAGTAAAACTGTTACATACACTTGCCAATACCTGCCCCTTTCTCCTACATACTGGCCCTTCTGATGACCCTCTGAGTCCTTTGGGTAGTTGCCTCAGTCTATCAAAAAGAAGAGATTGTGGTTAGCCATCAGCACCTCGGTTCTTAATTCTACTTCTTTGAATTTATTTTTCAAGCTGCTTGTTATCTTTGTGGAATCATGAGATGGTTTGAGTTGGGAGCGACCTTCCAAAGGCCCTCTAGTTCAACTCCCCTGCCATGGGCACAGATATCTTAGAGTAGATCAAGATGCTCAGAGCCCTATCCAGCCTTACCTTGAATCTAAGTCCAGGGATGGGTCATCCACCACCTCTCTGAGCAATCTGTGCCAATGTTTCACCACCCTCATTGTAAAAGAACTTCTTTCTAATATCTGATGTAAATCCTTAATTTTAAAACCACTATTCCTTTACTTATGTCAACAGCATTACTAAAATGTTTGTATCCATCTTCCTTGTAGAAAGTCACAATTAGGTCTCCCTGGAGGCTACTCTTCTTCAGGCTGAACAAGCCCAACTCTCTCAGCCTGTCTCCATAGGAGAGGTGCTCCAACCTTCTGAGCAGCTTCGTGGACTCCTCTGGACTCACTGGGGCAGGTTCATATCCTTGCTGTGCCAGGAGCCCAGGCTGGAGGCAGCTCTGCAGGTGGGGTCTCACCAGAGTGGGGCAGAGGGGCAGAATCCCCTCCCTGCCCACAGGGCTCTGGATGCAGCCCAGGACACAGCTGAGCTGCCAGCACACGCTGCTGTGTCATGTCCAGCCTCCTGTCCACCAACACCCCCAAGTCTTTTCTCCTCTGGGCTGCTCTCCGTCCATTCCATGGGACTGATCTGACCAAGGAGCAGCACTCTGTACTTGGCTTGTAGAACTTGATGAGATTCCCAAGGACCCATTTCCTGATCTTGTCCAGGTCCCTCTAGATGGCATTCTGCCCTTCAGGCCTGTCAGCCTCATCACTCATCTTGGTGTTACCTGCATTCATTGAATCACATTCAAGCTTGTGGATTTACTAAAAATTTGCCAAGATGACTTTAGATTTTGTTTTTGTTGTACATAATTTCACTCAGTTTAGTAGCAGAGCCCTTTCTCTGCAGTGGGCCATTGACTAAGGCATGTTTGTACCCTGTTGTTAATGAATGTATTAAAATAGCATGGCTTAGGTGTGAATTGGTGCCCTATTTCCGAGGTGGAGTCCTGTTGCATCTCTGGGACTCTGGCTGGCAGTTGTGAATGGGGTTTAGACCCATGTTTCCTTTGTAGTCTTGTAAGTCAGTGGGTGCTAGCATGGATCTTGCACTTCATTATATTTCATTTCACCTTTTCTACATTATTTTAAGTCTTATGCAAAGTTACTGAATTTTCAAAGTTATTGAATGTTTTCCTTCTGGTGATATCTTGTGTTTTCAGATGTGTTTTTCACTGTATTGGCATCTTATCTTTTCTGGTTTAGTGGAACTTTTCTTGCAGTGCTCTGGTGATTAAGTCATGCCTTTCTTTTAAACCCTTTGTCTTCTGTTTCTTCTGCCACTTTCCCTATCTGCTTCCCTCTTCCCTCCACTCACTTAGATTCATGTTTTCCTCATGCAAATCCTAATAGTTTCGTTGCAACACTCCTCCTGAAAATGTTTTCTTCTGACAGGCCTCTGCTTACTTTTGATCCATGCAGAGATTGTGTCCACATCAGAGGAATCAGACTGATCCAAGCATTCAGATGAACTTTGTTTGATCCATTATTAGTCTGTGTGTTATCATAGAGCTCACTCAGGGTTTAGCTGCAAGACTTGGCTTCTGTCCCCAGTAAATGTGTGCAGCTGGTTCCTGCAGTGCCCTGAGTGCCCTTAATATGATTTGAGTTAGTGATATGGAAGAGGGCTGACTGACTGTTAGCAGTCACATGAATTTTTGAAAACAGCTTCTCGAACTTATTTTGTCTTCAGATTATTTTGGGTTACCTGGACTGGCAGCAATCTGCTAGATTATTCCAGGGAAAACAACATACTCAGAGAAATGCAAACTTATTTTGATCAATTTAATCCAGTCATACTTACCCTCAACAAGCAAACACATCAGTGGGGATTTGGAGGACTTTATTTTAAAGCCTGTCTGACTTTTTTGGCACCTTCCTGTCAGTCATTGCTGTGACCTTAGGGAAGGTACAAGAGAAGGTAATGCCAAAGACAGAAGTTGTGCATACCTTTGGTATCTGACTGTTCAGACTGCACAAACTTCAGAAGCTGAAGTTTTGTTCAGAGGAATGCATCCTGCAGGTACCACTTGTGTTGATTTTTAGAGATGTTTTCACATAAGAATGCTGAGCTGAAATTATCTAAGGTCTGTGAGTAGCCTTTCTAAAAAGGTTTTGTGTATTGAAAATATTTTATTTTTGTCTCTTGTTTTTTAGATAGTACAGATTAGGACTTCCTGTGAGAAGAATTCTGAACAGAGAGATACATAAATCAAATGGTCTTTTCCTGCCTGTTATAAAACCTTGCCTGATGATAAGGAACATGCTAGTTTAACAGTGGAATGAATTTTATTCCTCTGGAAGCAATGTGTTGATAAAAAGAAAATGGGAAATCTCACCCAAGTGAAGTCACTGGCAGACATTGGCAGCATCCAGACTGTTCAGCTATTGGTGCAAAAGTCATGGAACTGCTTCTGACTATGTCTATAAGTTTTCTGATTTTCTGTAAGTCCTGTTATGTCCACAAATCATCGGTGAGAGAGTCTAAAAGATAATTTGAAAAAGCAGTGTCAGGTATTAGCTTGGGAGAGTGTATCTGCAGATGTCTTCAAATGGCTGTGGGGCTGTTTGGTATGCTTAACTAGATCATACAATTGTTAAGGCTGGAAAACGTATCACAATTCCAAGTGTGCTGAAATATTTCCAAAATTTTCCACGCTAGGAATGTGTGATATATTGAATCTGATGCTTGTTACAACTTCTCTTTCTTAGATTTCATCCTGCTACGTGTTATCACCAGCACCCTAAATACTTCCATTTCTTTTTTAGAAGCTGTTTTTCAGTGTTTTGGCGCTCAAATATCTCTTTGCCAACAGCCCTGAAATGAAAAGATCCTTTTGGAAGTAACTCTCATCAGGACAAAGCTGCAAAGAAATTTATGCTTTCCAAATACTTGGAAAGCACAATCATATGTTCCTCATCATTTGGGGAAGCTGACTGGGTCATTTTTTTATGAGCAAGTGCCCCCCGTTGTGATAACTGCTGTATTGCTTATCAGGGGCCTCTTTAATGCCAATCATTGTTAGTGTGCTTTACTCCACGGGACCAAACTCGATACAGTGGATCTTCTCCTCCCCACTGTCATCCATCTCCCTGTCAATTTCCTGCTGGCTTTTTTCATTTGTGCAAGGAGGTGGGATTTGGAGACCCTCCAGTTTTGTAAGTAGGAAGAGGTAAAAATGTTCAGTTACTGCATAAAGGGAGAGTGCTCTTTGTCCAATTCCTATTCATCAATACTGAGAGAGTGGTTGCACGCTCATTAATACCAGATCAGTGCACTGTGGATTGCCAAGCAGTGGGAGATTTGTCTGGGTAAGGTGGTGGGCCTGTGATTGCTGAACACATTGAATGCACAGTCTGGCTTTTCTGTGGCTTTTTAGCAGCTGTAAGAGGATAGGCAGCACGTGGTTCAGAATGTAGCCTGCAAATGTAGTTAACCAGTGATCTTCCTTTTAACAGTTCTTAATTGAAGCCATTTTTAGTGCATGAACAATGTATGGAGACACAGCTCTGAAACCTTTGGTCCAGAGACTGGGAGGCTGAGAGCTGAATTTTTTGTAAAACTGAGACATAGTCTCAGCTGTTGCTGAACTCTTGTTATTTATGGAAATGTTATCCCTGCCTTTGGTAACTGTACAGTTAGATCGCTGATGCTTTGAAAAATCCAGGTTTGACCATTCTCTTGGCAGCTGTGCTGTCTGCAGGGATCATTAATGCAGGAGGAGCAGAAGCATCTCCCAGTGGATGGACTTGTAGTGACAAGTGGAGGGCAACAATCAGGTCTGTGCTTGGACACTTCCAAATGATGAACAGCTGAGACCAGCTGGGGATTAACATTTCTCATGGGTCCCTCAGGTACCTGGTCTGCAGAGTTTTTATCTTTTGTGCTCTTTCCTGTGGAGAAGTGGACACGGGCTAAAGCACTTTTTTGTTTTGGAGGAGTCAGGGTCAGTCTCTGCTCTGTTGGCCAAGATGCCAGCTGTCACACAGGTGTGGGTTGTTCCTTCTTCACTTAAAATGGGAAGCAGATGCATAATAATGACTTTTAAGCTGAGCTGTGTTATAGGACTGTTGCCTGGCTTTATAGATGGGATGATACAACATCTCATGATTCCACTGGAAGCTCTGAAAAGAAATGTGCAGTTCTTAACAATTTCATCATCTCAATCTCTCGGTATAGTTGGGTCTGAAATTTTATTTTAATTTTTGCTTTGAGCAGACAGTTCTGCAAAGTTGGATGAAGAATAGAATAGCCAGGAGCATCTATAAGAGAGAGGTCAGAAAATAAGTATACATCCTCTTAGTGTTACGACAGTACCAGAGTGGAAGTTGAAGCTTGTTCCTGCAGCTCCCTAGTCACTTCTTTGGTTTTCATTGGTAAAGAAAGGCCACCTAGGGATGTGGGTTATACAGTGGTACCAACTCATAGAATATTGAATCTTGCAGGACTGTCCTGGATATTGTCCAAGAATTTGCAAACCTGGGCAGAAAAAACACAGCTACTGTCCTGTGAAGAAGCCAGATGTGCTGGGGAATAGTGGTAAAGAGGATAAGAGACTTGCAGGCTGAAGGATAGAAAACAAGAGAGAGAAGATGAGATGGAGCATTGGAATTGGGAGAGAGTAAAATTTAAAAATGTATTTTGCAGCAAAATAATAAGTTTAATCAAAAAACCTGTAAGCAATTCCACTCTGAGATTGTGGAGCTGAGGTGGTCTCCAAAGCAGGGTGCATTCACATCAAGGTGTGCCTGAAACAGTCCACTGGGGTGTGAAAAAATATAGCTTTGTGCCATTAATAAATTTTTAGAACTATGTTTATTTCATCTCTAGCTTACGGTTTTTACTTTTTTGTATGTTTTACAAGTTGCGTAATTTGTTAGGATGGTGGTATTTTGGGAAGGTGGGGTGGTCGTCTCAGATTTTTTCCCCTGGTACTGTTTGCAGTTGCAAAAGTTCGGAGATTACTGTGGTGAGCCCTAGATGTAGCCAAGATCTTCATGCCGCACGCAGAACAGCTGTGGTGAATGGTCTTGCCTCTAATTTTGTGAACTACATGGCAGAACCCTGGTAAGAGAAATAGGAGTCTTTGGGAGGAAAACAGATGATTATAAACTAAAGTCCTAGGGCTAGGAAAAGACAAAGAGGTAGTGGAAGCTGTGCCTTTGAAAAGCACACATGGGGGCAGGAGGTTGTGGCAGGTACCTTTGCTTAGCACAAGGCTGTGGAGGGCGTGGAAGCAGCAGGGCAGTGCTTTAGTAAATATCACTCTGGGGCATTTGGAGGGGTCAGCACAAGGAAACAAATAAAACCCAGTGGCCCCAGTCTATCAGCCCCAGCTGACAGCCCATCTCTTGTCTTGCTGGGGTTCACACAAAATTAAAATGGGGGAAAGCCTGTGCTTCCCAGGAGCAGCTACATGCAGTTATGGCTATTGATACCTCCAAAACCACTGGATAGCAGGTGCAGAGAGTGACACCTGCTCTTAGCACAGCTACCCTATGGAATCAGGGAGAGGAAGAGAATGCGGGGCTAAGGACTTGCTCATAGCAGAGCAAAGAAGGGAGGTGCATACAAGATGAAGCACCCAGAGTGCTGTATTTGCTGCAGTATATAAAACATTCCAGTGCTATGGATATTGATGACTTAGCATTTCTTGGCTTATTTTTCCCTGTTCCTGTTTTGTTTGTGCTGTCACATATCCTAACAGAGTGATGCAATATTTTTTATTCTGTGTCAGTTCTCATGGCTGAGGTGACAGGAGAAAAATATGAACTAAGGGAAGCAGAGAAAGAAGATCAAATTTCAGGCTGCATTAATCTCCAAATCAGAAAGCTATTTCCTTTGTGAGAATATGTATATTTCATATTATTAATATTGATTGTGCTTAGTAGATTAGGGAATACAGTGTTTCAATATGTAATTTTTTTTAATGGTGTCTAAATGAACATGTATGTATACATACCTAGAGAAATTAACTCCTGTGCATTTATAAAATGTGATGTTATGAGCACTAGAAGCAGCAACTCTACATAGATCAGCCAAATCCAGAACTGCTTTCTGTGATAAACTGGGTTTTAATAGAGTACATAAGTCCTTCAGTGTTGTGAATGGGGTGGCTGCACCTTTGTCTAATACTGTTTTTGGGGTATTTTAAAAAGGCAGTGTATAAATTAGTGGCCCTCATACGGGCAGAAAATAGCAGTTTTTTGTAAAAACCCGTTTCCTCCATGCAAAAATGCTGTAGGTGTGTGTGATATGCAGTCTTACACCAATTTGCTGGAAATAATTTTTCCACTTTTAAAGAGCTAAACATATAATTTTTGAAAATTAGGATAATGGTATTTTAGAGGTGAGAGCTGTGCATCAGCAGTGGAGGACTATTAAACAAGACATGATGTTCTGATGGTCTGCTTAGAAGGATGGCGGAAAACAGCACAGGACATGATAGCATATTTATATGCTTCTGTCAGCTTTTAGTGTTCAAATGGCTATTTAATCATATTCTGACCAAGATCGCATGCAAAATTGCTCCCTTTATGTTCAGCCATAGTTTCTCATGCACTTTGCAGGCTGCAGTTGCATTTGAGTTTGTGTGAATTTGTATGAGTACACATTCATTCTGGTGTGTAAGCGTCCACAAAATACTACAAGCTATATTTCTGCATACAGTTGACCTGAAATAGGTGCTTGTCTCATTAAAACTCGTACAGAATGTGATTTCAGTAACAGCATACTCTTAGAAGTAACATTAAGGTCTCACCTACAGGAATTTCAGAGTTCTGAGTCATTTTAATTGTAAAAGTTCAGCTGTTTGTGTAGACTGTATTGGCTTTAAAAATCAAATACCTTATAGCTCAAACAATGTCTGTGTGAACTTCTCTGAGTCCTCTATAGGTGTCACAAGACAAAATTACACAGGGAAGAGCACAGACCTCCAAGAAGACCAAGAGCTAATCAGGAGCTTAAATCCACAGAAGTGTTTGCAACAGCCTTGCTGGATTCATAGGTGAAAAACCTTGTTTTTCAGTCTGTGAAAATCTAGGGCATTCTTGTCTATCGAAATCTGCATTGTGGCCTTGTAGCCAGACAAATTCTATTGCCTTTTCTAGTAGCAACACAGATTCTGAAGTAATTCTGTGAGGACAAGGGCTTGTCAGATCTCAGTTGTCAGGGCTTGCCTGAAGCTTTGTTCTGCTCTTTTAACTCTTACAGCAGTTGTCTGAAAGAGTGATAGATGTTACCTAATCAGTTTTAGCTTTAGCTTGCTTTTATATGGTTGTATAATTTAGTGCCTATTTTTGTAGTAATCTTCATCAGTTTCTCTGCCTAATGGGTAGAACTAACAAGTCTCTATTCTTTTAAAAATAAACTGTCTGAATGGCAGCATGGAGAAGAACAGACATGGGATAATAGCAGAGGCTTGGAAACTGTGAACACAAGATGGTACCAGAGCCAATCAAGCTACAACCAGCACCTCACCCACCAGGGGATGCTGAGTAGACTAAAGAGGAATAAGCTCTCCCCATCAGCTCTGGAGCCTTTGTCTTGGAGACAAGCTGTAGCCAGGGACAGTTTGCCATAAGCCTCTCTCCTATTCCAGGCTAAGCAGGATTCATGGAGGAGTCAGTGGATAGCATAACAGTACAGAGAAGGGAGAGAGGTATTACAAGGTCTGTAAATTCAGAAATGTTTTTGTACCAGTTGGCGGTATTTTGTAATAGTAATAAATAGATATGGACTAATAAGTTCTTTTTTTAGACTCTTGTAGTCTAACAATACATTCTTAAATTCTTGACTGTCCATCCAGGTAGTGTTTGTGAGGCCCACATACACTGCATGAGCTGTACTACAGTGCTGTCCTTAGAAGTGGGCAAACTGGGGCAGTGGGGTTTATACTTGCCTTCCCTTGGCTGCATAATGGACAGAGAGATTAAAAAAAAGAGGAAAGCAAAAAAATTTTTTTCACTGCTGTTAAAGAGAGCTTCTACCAAGGTGTTTTGTATGAGGGAAAAGATCAGGTGTGCTGGAAATCCTTTGTCTTGGCAGGGGATGAAGGTGGAGATTTATAAACCAAGTGAACTGACAAAAGATCCACCTAAGATTGAGCCAGGTTTGCAGGAGCATGAGTCTGTGCCTTCCTTGTGTATTCCTGACAGCTCCACTGCCAACATGAATACCAGAATATAACAGGAGCAAGGGGCCCTGCCCCTGGACCTCGTTGCCAAAGGCTACACTGTGGTGAGGCAGTTGTTTGTTTACTTTCATAATATTACAGCTTGCAATCAATACTCACACAGTTTGCTGAGCCCTGAGGGGACAAAAATGAATCGGTTTTTTCTTTCTATCTGGAGTCCACTGGCTTGTGCCTATTACATGACTAGTTTTTGAAACAGCTTACCATGATTTTGAGAGGAAATTTCCAATGCAGAATTCATCCCCTGGAAAATAAGAAACATCAGAAATAAATAGAAGCATGCTGATCACCTGATTTTCATCCCCTTACTCTGTCTAGCATTGCTGAGCTCTGTTCCCTCCTGTGCTCATGTCAGTATTTCTGCCTGTTGATCTTTATGTTATGACCTGTGTGAGGACCCTCCAAAAATGTTGGCTTCCTAAGTTGTCACAGAAGGGTAGTGGGAGGAGAGGGGTTTGGAAATTTACTCAAAGATATCCGTCTGAGGCCTGAGAGTAGCTGGCACTTTGCAGAAGCTTCATCCTTGCACTTAAATGTGTTGATCAGCAGCTTGTTTGGACTTAATGCTCAGCAGATATGGCACGTAAGAGCACCATGCAGCATATAGTTTTGAAATATGTTTTTAATATTGGAATTCCCAAAATTAGTTCTATGCAGAGCTGCGAAGCTCCATTACAAATAAAAATATTTCTCATTCTTGCTAACACATAAGCAGACAATTGTTTTTTTTAATAGCTCAATAAGTTTCAGTAGGACAGTTGGCTAAGGAGGTTTTGTAAAGAAGAAGACAAAGCGAGTTTTCTTAAGTACAAATTTTCTGAATGAGAAAAATGTCTTTGAATAACTTTTTCGTATAATACAATATTTTAATAATTTTAAAATAATATTAAAATATCTTCTGCAAAACCCTGATATTTTTGGGAGGGTAAGGGTGGGGTGTTTCCCAGGGTCTGTTGTATTGATAGACAAAATTTTCAGTCTTGTGGTTTTGTATCACAGGGAAAAGCTGTGGTCTGTTTTCCTGTCCTACCCTCCATCCCATAGAAGCTTTTCTGTAGCTTATCCAATTTTCCTCTCATCTGCACCATGACATTGTTATCATCTGTATGCTTTCTTCTTTCCCGTCAATGTCTCCCTCCTTTTTTTAACTAGTTAAGAGCCTGAGGTGTTGGCTGCTGTTTTTTCCTGCTGAAATTACCCAGTTTCCTCAATGCCTGCTGGTGCTTTGCATGAGGAAAGCCATGTGGAATGGAATTGGTTTCACAGAGTGAAATTGGGTCACAAGCCCTTCATGATAGTATCCCAAATACCAGGGAGATCACTGGCTTCCAGCCAGAGTCTTAGAAGACTGTCAGGTGTAAATCAGGAATGGTGTTATTTTTTTGTGAGGTATGCAAATGGGCATTGAACATAGAACTCTTGTGCAGTAATTTACAGATGGGGATTTAGCATAAACAGAGTATCTGTGTCTCAAGCCCATGATTAACTAAGTCAATCAGCTGCAGTTCTGGATCTCAACTATGTTACTTTTGGAACAATAGCCTGCTAGGTTTTCATTAAACTAATCATATAACTAATCTCTGTAATTCGGAATCATTTATGTATAGGAAAGGTTACTTTAATGCAACCACACCTGCCATTTTATTGCTATAAATACCCTTGAAGATAGATAGAGTTTTAACCAATCAGAAGTAAAAGAAACAACCAATGCCTTTTGTATTTGTTCAGAAAAGATCACAAGGCAAATTAATTCGTTTAATTAGTCTAAATCAAGATGACGTGCCTTCAGGTAGGGTGGGTGGAGGCCAAGAAATAGCCTTAATTTTTCCCCACAGGTATTTTATTTAGATTCACTTTAAAGTTTGACAGGCTAAAATGAGAGCTAGAACAGTTACCTTTTTTGACTTGAAGGAGAGATAGCAAGACTGTCTTGTAATGGCTTGGATAAATTTAGTGGGTTTTGGGTTTTTTTTCCAGAGACTGCTTGTTATTTTTTTAAAGAATTCCCTAATGAATGTCATAGTCAGATTCCTTCTTCATTTATCATGTATCACTAATCCTTTTGCAAGAGAGGAGCATTATCAGCTACAGCACGCCACCACAGCAGGTAAAAACTTTTATTCCTTTTATTCGTATGGTTTTGCTGATGTGATACCACATTTAGGTGTATTGCATTCAAACCAACACAAAGTAAGTGATACAGTGAAACTTTTCAGAAGGAATTCAGTGGCTCACCAAATGGAGTAGACCAACCACAATGACACTTTCAGACCTGCTGGACAAGGAGAGATTCAGGAGTTTGAGAGAGTACAAAATAGGGCTTGTGGCCATATTGTTTGGCTTTCTGGATATTTGTATGCATTTACCTGCTATTCACACAGACATGTTTGGGTTCTGTTTGAAATCTATGAAATTCTGGCCAAGTGGTGTAAATGAAAATTCTGTTGATGGAAGCTGTGGCGTTGAGATTTCACTTTCCTCCCCACAGTGAGAAGTTGTTACAAGGCCTCTGCTGTGCTGACATAACACTTGAACTCTCTTGAAGATGTAAATGGTGCAGAGCCCTTATCAATCTGCCTGTTCATAGACTTTGTACTGATGCTTATCACTCAATCATGGGATATTTTCTACTCGAAGCTGGTAGCAAGGGAAAACAACCCTAACAGGATTCTGGAAATCTAAAGCATCACTTTCTTCTAGGTATCTGCTTTGACACCAGGGATTCAGCAACACATTTTTAAGAGAATGAATTTAGGAATCATGGTAGTTATTAATGTATCTTTCTTCACAACCATAAGGTGGGTTTTGTACTAAGAGTTATCATTTCAGATATGCTGTATATATTAGTTATATTCAGATATGCTGGACTATATTACTTCAGTATCACTGTTTGCCATGGAATGGTTTTCTGTGTCGAATGCTGAATATGAAGATGTGACTTCTGCTAGGAGAAAAAGGTCAGAATTCTCATCAGAGAAAATGCTGCAAAATTGTTTTTCTGTAATGGTGAACATGTTTGGGTTTATTTTCCGTATTGTTTTTATTTCTTTCCTTGCTGCCATTAGTGATACATAATTAGTTTCTTGTTTCAGGAGTCTGTGGAGACACCTGTGAGAAGCACTTTCACTGACAGGGCAATTTATTTGAATGGTGTAGCTATTGAATGCTATAATTGTCCTGGCACAAACCAGGAGAAGTTCTAATAAACTGTATTCTGGGGTGAGATCTGGATTAAGTAAACTTGAGCTTCTGCTTTACCAGTTCAGCTCTTATAAATGTTCTGGCCAAGTGGGTCATTGGGCTGCTTACACAGGAGACAGCCACCAGCCAAGGCCCAAAACTTAGCACACCACATTTGTTTGTGATCATTTGTTTGTGATCAGCCACCAGACAATTTCCCAGTTAACAGCTGAAGATGAGGTTTGGACAAACATTTTCTCCAGTCTGACACCATGTTACTGGTCTAGTGGCCATCATGTTGGTGGCTCTCTGCCTCTCAGTTGACAGTCAGTGGGTAAGGGGTTCTTTGATGATATAACCAAGTGTCTTCCCTCTTTCCCAGACCCCACTGTGTGTAGAGCACACTTCCTGAAGGGCAACATGATCCAAAGGATAACTTCCTCATTTGTAGGTAAAAATTAGTGTGTTGTGGGCCACTGAGATAGCACACTGAGTGCCAGTTGTCTGGTACCTTCCAATTGTTGCAGCCATGATGTTATTTTCTTAGTTTTACTGTTTTCAGGCCAGAGGTCTGCATTGCGTTTGGGTGCAAGGCAGACGAGCAGCTCTTATGCCACAAAGCCATTTGTGCCTTTTGTCACACAGTTTGGCTTTTGGAGTGATTCATGCCACCACTGAGGTTTCAATTACTTCAAAAACAGTAAAGAAGTCTGTACTTGGAATACACTGACTGTCTTTTGCAGTACCTTTTATTCCTTTAGCCCTTTATTGTGCATCAGTTTGGAAGAGACCTCTGGGGAAGACATGTTAAGCCTCTCTTGTCCTGTTGCAGCCTGTTCAGAATTACAGGCATGCTGATGCAGAGGTTGCACTGGGATAATGTGGTGCCTTTGGACATGCCAGGTGAAGTCACAAAGAGAGAATGTGAGGTTGTCACATCTTGGGGCATGCTTGATCAGCCCTTCTTTAGGGTTGCAGTGCGTGTTCTGCTGGTTCCAGCAGCAAGCAGTCAGGAAACCTGTATTCCTAAAATGTATAGTGAGGACTTGTGTAGGAATTAGCAAGCACATTTGAAGTGCAGAGACTGTGTTGTCAAGTGGACAGAACAGTTGACAGGAGTCTCAGAATGATGTGTCTTTCTTCAGCCTATACATTGAGTCATTGTGTGATGTTTGGCAAATTGCTTCCACTGTTTCCTCCCACAGGAAATAGAGGACCCTGCTTTACAGTGAGATCTCGAAGGGATAGTATAATATATTGTGATTATATACATTTCTTTGCCAAAGCTTGGATAATCACTGTTAGCAGCGGCATTAATTTTAATTTGTTTCCTTAATTGAATGGGGGTTTAAAATATGCAATGTGTGTTTCAGTTGGGCAAACGAATAGTTATGGTGCAGAGGTTTTGGTGGTACTTTTTTATTTGTAAGTAGAATTCATATTTTAATGAGAGTGAAGATCTTTATAATTTGAAGCCAATTGCCAACAGAGGTTTGCAAATTGCTAACAGAAGGTTTAAGTAATTTACATAAGGAAATAATGATGTTTCAAGTATCTTTTAGATTGTTACAGTTACAGTTGGTGTTCCTTCTAATGTAATATTTACACCTTGTTTTGGAACAGTGTTAGCTGCTGCTGAAACGATCATGAAACTAAGAGACAGAAGTCCTTTTTTGTGTGTGTTTGGATCACATCCTGGTACCAAATGGCCAGTGGTTACCCTCCTCACCTCTGGTCAGAGAAGATTTGTGATTCTGCTGTGGGGTGGTGTCCCACACGTGCCAGTGGTTTCTCTGCTGCTGTGGTTTGTGCAGTAGCTCCTGGATTTCAGGCTGGTGGTCTCTGAGCTACTGCAAAATAAATATGCATTGATTCTGATCAACTGAAACATAGCTGAAAATTATGATGAACAGGGCCTGTTTGCTTGGCTGGATTGTTGATTTGAGTATTTCCCGCAGATGGCCAGGTGCCACACACTTTGGTACGGCCATATGTGAAATACATTGTTTATCTTCTCTTCCTACCTGTGCCGAACATGGTTTCAAAAACGGAGGTTTGACCACAGACAAACGGAGGTTTGTCTCCAGAGGAATAGACCCCAAATTAACTGGTTTGATGACTGATCACACAGAACAACAGTCAAATGTACTGTGTCTGCTGCAAGAACTTAACACCATAAAGGCTCAGTGAATGCTAGTTTGTCCTAGATATGTCCTTCTTGCTGTCTGCAGCATGCTCACATGAAAGGCTTTAGAACATACCTGAATGGGGCATTCTAAAAGCAATTCTCCTGGATGGATCCCTGCAGCAAGAAAATCTCTTCAGCTTGAATTGTCTTTTTCTTTGCTGTCCTTTTCTTTCAGTTTTCAGTTCACTTATTTATATTCTCTGTCCCCATTTGTTCTCCCAGGAGATGCCAGACAATAACCTCCTATGCTGTAGATATGAGGCTTTCTGAAAATGCACAGGTGAGGTAAATTGAGCAAGATGAGAACTAATTTTAATTAACTCACAAATGTTGCATTATACAATTATATATATTTGTTTTAAGAGTGGAAGCACCTCATAATACCAGAGCCTCAGATCATTAATATTCCCTCTACAGTGTTTCCTAATTAGTTAGGATAGGTTTGACCAGTTCTACTCTGGTGCTGTGATAACATACCAGGTCTGAAAAGCTCACAGCTACTGGGATCTAAAAAGACTGTTACAGGTTTGCTCACGTGAGTTCCTTAGCAATTCAGTCAACTTGATAGAAATAATAAATGGAGAAGGCTGTTGCTGATATTTTAGCTTTTATTTGCCACTGCTTTAGTCAGAGGCCTTGCACTCCAAAAATTTGTTCAATGTGACAAGATCTTCATGGATTAGAGAACAGGACTTTTACTAAAACTTGTTTTACATCTTATTATGATTCTTTGAGCAAAACTAGGTTATTTCTGGCTGCTGTGCAGGCTGAAGCATCTGGGGTTTGCTGTAATCCGTGTTTTGCTGTCAGTATCCCTGGAGGATTCATTTCCAGCTGAAGAGAGACCAAAGATGGTGCTCCCTCTAAAACTACATCTTTGCTTCCCTCTACTCTTTTGTTGAGTAACCTGATGAAAAGACCAGCTATGACAAGCACTGGCTAGCTGAGAGTTTTCCCACAATCTGGGAATTAGCTGATTGCACAACCATTGGCCTCTTGCTACTTAAGCCTGACACAAATGTGTGATCACATAGGAGAGAGAAGTTGGCATGTAAAAGCTTTCCCATAGGCAGTGCAGCTTTTTAAACCAGGAGTGGACAATACACTTAAAGGAACAGGCATGGTGATAAACATCTGTTACATCAGGGGTCCCCTAATGTTAAATCAAGCAATTTAACCTTCAGTTAAATTGCTGGTTTCTTTGCCAAGTTACAAAGCCACGTGGCACAAGAGATGGGGGTATTAAAAGTGGTGTTAAAAATGAATTTCTGAATCTTTTTCCATAGTCGAAATGAGGTTGGATTACCTTGTCTTTTTTTAGGCAATGACACTAACCTCTGAGATAAACCCCATTTTACCCAGTAAGTATAGTGAAGTCTGTTTGGAAAATGAGGTGTTTTGAGAATATTTGTACTTTAGAATGGGACACAGTGTAAGATGTGTCTGAGGCACATCACGGGTGATGTTCCTGACTATTTGGTTTGTCCTGAAACAGTGTTTCTCAATGGTTAGCAATTCAGAAGCTGTTCTTGACACAGAATGTGACCTCACTGGAGTCACGGTAGGTCTGCTCTGCCTAAATCCATCATATACATAGTGTATTTTACAACTCTGGGTCGAACTGTGAAGAGCTAAGGAATACATTAAGTAGTTCATAGGTGGTGAGACAAGAGCCTACATCATGGTGCAGGTGGCAAGCACTGGCAGCTGATCCAGCTCCTCCATCATAACCTCAGATGAACTCACTTGTGCTGATCATGGTATTTCTCCCAGCTGAGAGCTGGTGAGAAAGCAGTGACCCCTTTGTGAATCTCACAGGCTCCATATGCCAAGGCCTGAATTGCCACCCAGATGCCAGTGAGGTCAAAGAGTCATGGGAAGATGCTGTGCAAAGCATCCTCTGCAAAATAGCTTCCACCTCCTTCCTCCTCCCTGGCCATGACACATGGAGGTGCTTGTCATCAGGGCAGAGTTTCTTTGTGAGTGTTGGAATTGGGGCTGGACCCACCTAAACCTGTGCTCTTGCTTGATGTGCTCGGGTTAAAATTGACAGCAGAGGATTTTGATTCTCTCCTTTGTCTCATGCTTTGTGCAATCCTGCACCTGGTACTCTGGGCTACACACTGCTTTTCCAGCTCCGCCTTCCCTCCTGCTCTGTATCTCCCTGTACAGGCATTTAAACCAGACTTAGCTTCTTGATGTGTTGCCTCATGCATGCAGAAAAAGACACACACTGTCAGTAAAATTTCATTGTATTAGTTCTTCTTTCCTCTGCTTTTTCTACTTTTCGTGCAAAAAGAGTGTCTTAGGACAGTGTTATAAGGTTATGTTAATTAGAATAGCCAGTAGCCCAAAGTAATGCTAACTGGGTAGAGTTTGGTGTTAATGTATGAATTTTTATCAGGACAGAAAGGCTCTGCAGAAAGGGCCCAGGTCTTCATTGCATTTTTGTTGCATTTGCTTGTTACGGGCTGTGAGGTTTTGTGCAAAGCACATGTTGTCATCTTGAGCAGATTTATACAGATAAACATTATGATCATATATGTGTACAGTCAGTGTATGTAAGCATGTCTCTTACTAAATTGCAAGTTTACAAGTCAATTACAAAAATCTCCTGGTTTAAAACACACAGTGGGCAGCTCAGTGAGCTGAAAATGTGATTTTACAGTTCTGAGGAAGAATCTTGCTTGGGAGAGTATTGTATTTAAGGACAACTATTGTATTGCTTATCACCCTTCAATCTGTATATGATGTATCTTGTAACCTATGTCTATCTCTTCTTTTGATTTGCAAAGGGAGAGCTTTTTCAGGGTATTTTGTACACAGTTAAACCTTGATGTTCATTGTAGTCTGTATCCTTGGTCTGTTAAGTCAGTGCTCTATGTTATGAACTTTGTTTTGGGGTTCGTAATAATGTGAAATACACTGAAATACCTCTGTCTTTTCTTTTTCAGGATATAAAGTTTTGAACAGCGCCTCCCCAGCAAGTGTGATGAGAAATGGCTTTAGGAAACAATACCCAGAGAAGTTATTCCATCATCCCCTGCTTCATCTTTGTTGAGGTGAGTGCAGCATTCAGCTGCCAAGCCTACGCAGAAGGCAGCTCTTCCCTGGAGGAATTAAGTAATTTGTTAGCCATTTTATTTATAACAAAGGATGCTGTCTTAGTCGATCACATAGATATCCAACTTCATACTTAGTGCCATCAGATCCCGCTGGAAAAAAGTCCTGCATGGGTTATCTCAGGTACAAGCATGCAAGAGCAAGTAGAGACAGTGTGTATCCAAGACTTCTCTGTCTGGTTTTCTGGCTAGTCCAGTGGTACTTGGCAAATAATGGGCAGTGGCTGCAGGTGTAGGTCAGCAGCAGGTGATTGCTCATCTTCCCAGTCTTTCCTCAGACCCCTCTCCATCGGTGCTGCACAGGGACTAAAACTCATTCAAGGAAATTTGTGATCTCACAGTCTGACGGTTCATAGGCTTGGAAAACAGCACTCAGCTCTGATTTCAGTTCAGGTGGAACAAAAAATGTAGATGAGGCATGTCTGACCTTTAAGTGTGATGAAGAAGCTTAGCTAGGACAAGGGCTGAGAACTGTCTAGCAGTAAATCTACAGTTAATGCTCCATGTCCTTGTCAAAGGCAGTTGGTGTGCTGGGTTTTTTAATCACTATTTAATTTTTTAATTATTTAAATCCATACAGATGGCAGTTTGTGGTTCTTCTTTTACTTAGCCTAACACTGATGGACTGGCCAGCATTGATTATTCAAACCTATGATTGTTCAGCTGGTGCTTATAAGGCTGGGACAGTTTTCCTGGCAAGGGAAGCAACTCTGTTTCCAGGGAGGATGAAAGCTTCCATCAGTTTTAGATGGTAAAAAGGAGATAACTGCCTGTAAATAACCAACTTCAGAGCCACCTGTCTGATGTAGTTTGGATGGAATGCTCACTCTTTGGCCTTAGTTCTGAGGAAACTTGAGCTCTTCCACAAGAGAAGTGCCAGGAACTGTCAAAGGATTAATTGTTGTTCTGATGGAGGCAATGGGTCGCTGCTTTATACTAACAGAGGAGGAAAGGGTAAAAATGAGTGAAAAGCAGAAATGAGGTCAGAAAAACACCTGATAAGAAACGATCAGGAATGAGATGTCTCAAATTTACTGCTTAAACAAGCAGCTCTGAGGACTTTTAGTCCTCTAAAGAAGTGAATGATGGGCCTGGTTGGCAACTTATGACAATGACATAAATTGTTCCTTCTGCAGACAAGACTGATATGAGGATTTTTTGCTCTATAAATGTACATTCCTTGTCCTTTCACATATTTCTTTGCTGATTAAAACACAACATTAAACTAAAAATCAGTCAAAACCAAAGAGGCAGTGTCTGAAAAGATGTTCTCTCTGTTACGTTTGATAAAAACGTTCTTTCTTCCCCTCTTTGTCCACAGTACAGATTTTTAATGTAGTACTACTGGGACTACAATTTCATAGACTTGTGTCAAGCATGGTAGCATTAAACAACGGGAAATCTAATTTCCTGCTGAGAGTGCAGAGATGATTGATAGTAGCCATTCCATCTGAAAAGTCCCTGTAAATCCTAAGGCACACTGGAGGTGTTCTTTCCCCACTGCTGTGCTTTTGAGACTAAAGTAAGTGCTTTTTTTTTTTTTTTCCAGACAAACTGCCCCAGACACCAAGCCCTGTGCTGGATTACCTGGGTTAGGACAGACCCTATTTTTGTTGCTTTGAAGCAACCATGAGAACTGATTAGCAGTATGCCACCTTGCTGCTGCTGTGAAAAGCAGGATAGCTAAAAATAATGTTGCCCGCTTTCCTGACAATGTTTTTCTGTGGGAAAGCAATCTAGCAACAGCCATGCTAGCAGATCATGCTAGGAAAAGAGATAGTCAGTAAAAATTATCCTAGGCATGTTCCCCAGAGTGTGCTGCCTCTGCCACTGGAATCTTGTCCTTTGATTAAAAGTTTTGAGATATTTGTGCTTAAGAAAATAATGCTGAGCCTTGATTGCCATGTCAGCTGCCCTGCCAGTAGGTATTTGCTAACTGCCTACTCTGCAGTGTGCCTTCATGAAATTGTGGTGGCAGAGGTAGAAATGAGGTGTCACAAGGAGTTTGGACACTTAAAATACCAGCACGGTTCAGTCTGTACAAATATGACACAGTTTTAGCCCTTACTCTTACTTTTTTTTTTCCCCATTTCATTCTTCTCCCACTGAACTAACTTGTACCAGTTAGTTATTATGGAACCTGACCTGAAGATAAGTGGCTCATTATAAAAACTTAAGCCCTGTGCCTGACTCTACAAATTCCTTTTTATGTTCAAAATTTAAAAAGTTTTAATAGTAAAGAGACAACATGTGATGTCTACTCTAAAATGACAGAAATGTTTAATCAACATTTTCATTCCCTTATTTGAAATACAATGTTACATTATGAGTGGATTTAAAGACTAAATAGAGAATCATTAAACTAATTTTGATCCACTTATTAAATCCGAGCCCCTCTCCCAAATAATGCAGGCAGCTTTCTAGATGACTCTTTATTATAAGAGATGTCATTACAGTCTGACATTTGTCATTAAATGTCTGTGAAGATTTGGTGCAGTACATTTTGTTATACACGTAAACAATTTACTAGGATGTACAGGAGACTAAGACTCTCCTTTTCCCAGCCCTCCTTTGCAGACAGCATCCTGAAAGGAACCTTCAGGAGGCTGTCTCCCAACCTTGGTTTGCATTAGACAGATGTTAAATAGTGTAAAGGTGCCCTCTTCCATAGCTTCCAGAGCCCTTTGGAGTCAATGATTGACCCAGAGCATGCTGCAAAGGCTGGAGAGCAGCTTTTGATATGCCCTGGATCTGTCCCAACAAATGTCAATTAGTGCACAGCAGCCTGTGTGAGGATTTGTTGATGGGCAGAACTGATCACTAAAGAGGTCGCATGGATGGCAGCCAAGCATGAGAGAAAGCATGAGATGCAGGGTCTGGCATGACAGGAGGAAAAGTCTCATGTTCTTCCTTTTTCCCTTATGGTGGCCTTTGTTTGCCAAAGCTCTTTGTGGGGCATCTTCTCCCTTCTTCACCTCCTGGGACAGAGCACTGTCCAAAACATCTGTAACAACATTTCAGCATAGCTGTGCCATTATTTTGGTATCCCGCTTCGCAAGGTTTGATCCAGGGAATGTTGTATTACATCCTTCTGTGGGAAATGGCATTCACTTTTAAAAATTTCAAAGGTTTATTAAAAACCTTAACAACATACAACGAATGACTGAATAAGGAAAAATTACAGAGCTGGGAACAGAGGACTAAACTGTCACGTGCTCATCTACAAAATGGATGATCTGCTTTTTATACCCTTGGCCCCTCTTAAAGTCTTGTCAGTCAGATCTTTCTTTGCTGTTTATTGTTGGAGGCTTCTTTTTTGCAGCTTGATTGGAGGTCTGGTGTTGTCATGTCCTAGTAACAAGCCTTCACTCCTGAAGTGTCCTATGTAAGGGGCACAGGTTAATCACACAGGGGAGAAGGAGGACTTTGGGGAGAATAGAGGGTATCTACATAACAAATCACAATGGCATAACTATACAGCAATAAAACTTTCTTTAACATACACATAATATTAGTTGTGAGAGCCAACCATCAAATGACTCATCTATGACACTTCCATGGACCATCTCGTGTGTGCTGGTTGAAGGTGGAGAAAGGTACAATCACAACTGGCAGATATGTTTTGTACATGGAAGTACAGCCGGTTTTCTGCAGGTGAGGAATAAATTGTCAGAACAGCTGAGCTCCCTGAGGGGTCTGGACAGTGCCAGGGATAGAAGTGGGAGAAGTGCAATGCCTGGCAAATCCCAGTCCTCTTCCTGTGGGGCTGGTGAAACTACCCTGAGGTCTTCATCCAGCACTGTTTTCCATGCTCGGTGCTCTTGCCCTCTCTTTGTTCATCTCATTTTGGCAGTTGCTTTCTAGGAGAAAGCTCAGGCTAGGGGAGTGTAGGAGAGAATCCAGCATGTCTTTGAATTTGTTAGGTCAAAGTGTTGTCCTTGCTTTTGCAGCCCATTTGACGCTTATAATTAGTGACAGGAAGTGCAAGGCAGTATGATAATTGCATTTAGCAAATAAATTTGGAAGGAAAGTTTCATACTGTGAGTAAACAACATCCTCACAACTGCACGTGACTTCAGGGGGAAAGTATGAGAGCAACTTTAGAGCCATTGTGTCTGTTTGAATAGTGGTTTTTGAAGAAGTAGTTTTTTCTTCCTGCTAAGAAAACCCTCTTCTCAACAAGACTTAGGACTGTAATGGCTCTCTAGGCAACAAAAGGAGAAATTTGGTCAGGAATTTCTGCTGGCATTTTCTACTTCCTTTTTCCTCCTCCTCAGACTGCAAGTCCTGGCCTGAGGGCTTGAGGTGTTTCAGGGAGTTATCTAAGAGTTTATTTTCAAGTGCAGTTATTCCTGGAGGACTTGGGCACATCTGAGTTGTGTCTTTGCACATGAAAACACTACCATTTTCTGGAACCAGATTTAATTGAATTGTCTTAAATTGATCAAAGAGTTACTGAATACCAAAAGGCTTTGATATATGACTGATGCATATTCTTCATTGTGCTTCATTGTGGATTATTGTAATCCTGACTTTGACAAGGTAATAGGGGCAGAGTCAAATATGTAACACCATTAAAACTTAAATTCTGTAATCTGAAGATCATACGTTTTCGCACTAAATCCATTATTCTGCCCTCAGGAAAGCTTTTTGCAGGCAGAGTGGAAACTGTTTCTTCTTGGCAACCTGATATACAGGATATTGCAAAGGGCTGAGGATTTTATATGGAAAATGTCTTCTGCCCTTCCCCCAAATGAATAAAATAAAAAATAATATGCAAAATATAAAGTTCTAATCTTACAGTTGTTTTGGTACAAACTTGAATTTAAACTGTAGGTATGCTGTAGCCTCACCGGATTTCTGCTTCTACAGTGGGATACATTTTCTTTACTTTTTCCTATTTTATGTTTGGACAGATTGAATCATCTTCAAATATCAGTTCAAATGTAATTTCAAAAAAGTTTCAATTTACAGAAGCACTGAAGGAAAGCATTCTTTTTCCTTGCCCACATACATTTTCCTGTCAGTATTTCGTGTAGTCAAGCCAACAGCTGAACTACTGAGTAGCAGGAGAATTTCTGCAATACTGAAATCATTTGTGTAAGTGAGACAAGTGCGTCTTGAACTTCTTTTTGTCATCAGCATCACAGCAGGGCTTGGGGAGCTGTGAAAAAGTAAATTTAGAACATTCATGACATATGTGGCGCTTTTTTTGTTATAATTTCTTGATTAGGTGTTCTGAAAATTTTGTACGTTTGTGCTGGTGCCCTCTGATTTTTAGCAGTATTTGAGGAGTGTGAAATGACCTCTTATGTCTGCTTATTCAGTCCTCAAAGTTACATTTATAAGAGACATTGAATGTATTGGAAGTGACTTTTTATTTGTTTATTTTTTAAAAAGAGTCACTTTTCTCAACATAAAAGCTTGCTGCTCGCATTAGAACTTTAATGATATGATTAAAGTTGCATAAAGGACATAGAGACATAAGATTGCAATTCTGGATATTCAAAATACAGTGTTTTTGTCAAGATAATGTCCAGTTCTCCTAAAGAGTGCAAAATAAATCTCATCAGATACAACAAAACTTTAGCTGGGAGAGCATCCCAAGGTGAACTAACTTCCAAACAGCTTCATCCCTCAGTGACTGTTCCTTTCTTCTCCATCCATGCCATGCTTAAATGTGCTCTATTGCTCCACTGGGATGCTGTGAGGACAGATTCACAGAATCCCAAAGTTGAAAAAAACCTTCAAGACCATTGAGTCCAACTCCTGCCCTAACATCTCAATTAAACCACGGCACAAAGTGCCATATCCAATCTTTTTTTAAACACATCTGAGGATGGTGATTCCACCACCTTTCCAGGCAGACCATGCCAATACTTTATCACTCTTTCTGTAAAAAACTTTTTCCTAGTATCCAGCCTATACTTCCCTTGGCACAGCTTGAGACTGTGTCCTCTCGTTCTGTCAGTTGCTGCCTGGAGAAAGAGACCAACCCCCACCTGACTGCAGCCACCTTTCAGGGAGCTGTAGACAGTGATAAGGTCACCCCTGAGTCTCCTTTTCTCCAGGCTGAACAACCCCAGCTCCCTCAGCCGTTCCTCACAGGGTTTGTGTTCCAAGCCCCTCCCCAGCCTCGTCGCCTCCTCTGGATGTGCTCAAGTGTCTCAATGTCCTTCCTGAACTGAGGGGACAGAACTGGACACAGCACTCGAGGTGTGGCCTCCCCAGTGCCCAGTGCAGGGGAAGAGTGACCTCCCTGCTCCTGCTGGCCACGCTATTCCTGATCCAGGCCAGGAGCCATTGGCCTTCTTGGCCACCAGGGCACACAGCTGGCTCATGTTCAGTCGGCTGTCGACCAGCACCCCCAGGTTCCTTTCTGCCTGGGCACTGTCCAGCCACACTGTCCCCAGAGTGCCCCAGAGCTGTGTCATGTGCTGATGTGCATTATAAACTGCTTGTCATTGCATCCCTACTTATGCTGCAAGAACTGGTGCTGAGAGATGCTGGTCAAATCCTCTTGTAGCAGAGTGAAGTTTCTGCATAATCCCTGTGCTTCAGTCACTTCTGTTTTTTGGGATTCATTGTTTCTGATTTTATTCACTCAGCATATGTATCTGTTCGCATTGCTCTTTCTAAAAATCTCTTTAGGTTCCTCATTTGCCAGTTATTCCTCAGCATTTGCTTTCTGTGTCCTTCACATGCCTCCTTTGTTCCAGGTGACTGGATAACTCCATATTGTAAAATTGGCTTAATCTCAGTGAATAGGTATCTCTTGAACATTGGATTAGTTTTGTTGAATTGCTAAGCAGCTTTCATATTACCTGACTGTAAAAGAATCCTTCTAAAGTGCTTCACAATTAGTCAGAGAGCACGGAAAACTCTTGGCCAAAATAGGCACTGTGAAATAAATCTGATTATTATTTGATTCTCCTTACCTTCTTGAGGACATCTTAAAATTAACATTAAGGGGTTGCCATGAGAGATTAGGTGCTTTACTGAACTTTTCTTTAAAACCTAGGTGAAAGAAGGCTTGTATTCCTGCTTGTAGACACGTGAAGTCTTTTTTTATCCTTCCCCTTATTCCTGAAAACTTCCCGTTGCAAGTAATCCGTTTGACGACCTGAATAACATCTTATAGTTTCCACCAATTAATCTGATAGACTTTTCCAGGAAGGGATTAAAGGTACCAGAAGTTCTTTTTCTTTTGAGTAATCAAAGAAATGTGTTTGGTAGTAGAAAAAAATGCTATGAACAAACTGCTTTACCTGTTTTTACGCTGTGCCTTGAAGCTAGCTAACACTTTTGAGAGCTACTGTAATTTATAATATGTTGCTCTGTTTAAACAGGTTTCTAAAAAAAAGGAATTGTACAGTTAGGAAGATTTGATTTGCTCTGGTTCTGAAGTACAGATGCGTTTTTCCCATTTGCTTGTTAAAAAAACCCCATAGCTTCAGTAGATTTTTGCTAGAAAGACTACTAATCAGAAAGTTTGTGTAAATCTTTGAGGAAAGGGGTGATGAACCAGGCACTGTTCATGCAGGTGTTCTGTGTGTGCAGAAGTCTGCAGGCCATATTTGAAGCTAAGTTGGAAAGCATTTCCAGTAATGACTGAGCCTTTTTAACTAGGCTTAAAATAGATAGCAATGTGAAAATGCACAGGACACAATATGTAATTGCCCACCTTTTTCCCTCCTTTCTTTTCAGAAGTATACTTAGGTTTTGATTTAATGGATACTGCTGTAAAGCCCTTAATGTGTTAACTTTTGTTTGTTTACCTGCTTAAAACACCTGAGAGATTTTCATGTTTTCTTTTGCAAGCACACAACATTGAGCTATTTATTTGCTCAGATACATGAAAATTTGGAAATCAAGAAGGTGCAGTGCATTATCAAATTATTGACTGCCCCTGTGATACAGCTGCACCATTTTCTCTGGTCTGCATCTGTGTATAATTTTTTTTTTGTTTTGGTCTGTAGGAATATCCCTGCACTTACTTATCATGACAATTTGCATAAGTTACATGAGGTTCTAAAAAGAGTGGAAAGGAATCAATAGGGACTCACAAATGCAGTCTGAGTAACCCTAAGTACAACAGTCAAGCCTTTCTAGAACAGATCAGTAGGAAAGACATGAAAAATGCAGCAGCAAAAGAAGATGTTTGAAGCGTATTTTGAAATACAAACCCATCCTAACTTTTGTGAGAGTGGCTTTGGCATCAGCAGGAGAATTTTTAAAAGTGGAATAGATCTTTTGAAGCATCATTCCCAGTTTCATCAGGACTTGATTTCTTGTTCCAGACCAGCCACTCCAGACATTGAAAAGGAAGAGTTTGTTTTAGCCGTGTTTCAAGGATGAAGTCATTAACATCAGCCTTATGGCAAAAGACTTGTTTCAGTGATTTAGCTTTGGAAGAACATAGGCATTTTCTACTGTCTAGAAATTCTGAGTTTTCATACTAGGTTTAGGAATTGGTCTGCCAGCCTTGTGCATCCTGTACTGCATCAACTCCAAGCTTCCAGCAACACTTGAGTGCCTTTGTGTGGGTAGCAAATAGCTTCTAAATGGTGAGATCTTCTCCCTCTAAAGCAGAAATGGATAATCCAGTTGCCGGTATCTGAGTAACATGAAATAGATAAATCTATTATAAATGCAGCAGAATGTGGTGACAACAACAACAAAAAGTCTTTCTGGAGAAATTATACTTTTTGTTTCTGTATTTCTAACTCACTTGGCCAGTGCACCTCAGGCTTCATGATCTGTTTTGTAACTCCTGGGGTGTTCTGAAGGGACATCTGTTGCTTCTTCTCAGTCCATTCTCACATCCCAACATTTTCACAATAAACAATTCTTCTCTGATATGTTTCCTTCACTGGTGTATTTCACCAGGAATTTCTGTGAGGTGGTGGATGTAGTGCAAGTAGTTTGCAGATCCCATTCCTAAAGTCAGAGCATAGGCTTTTCACACAGGTAGGTTTGCACTTGTCATTTTGTCACAACTGTGGCACCTGCTCACTGGAGCTGTTGAAGAGACTGAATGAAAATGGATCAATACGGATGCATTTGCAGGAAATAAGTGAGACAGTAGGAATTGATGCTTTGAGAGTTGCTGCATCTCGTGCACATGATGCTAAATGGGCACTCAGGTCTTAACACACGTGAAACTATTGCTCATGATGGTGCATGCTTACAGCAATGATGACAGATTGACCCTCAGTTTTAGAGTTCATGAGTCTTCATGGATTATCTTTCAGCTTGATGTCATGCCTAAAATAATATTTCTGATTCAGAAGTTCAGGCTAGGGTCAGATTTAAGATATCTGTATAAATTCACAGTGATAAATTGTGTTAGGTCTTCCTGGAACACTCCAATTTTAAGTTAAAGTATCAGGAGTTAAGATGCATCTTTGTCTTGAAATAGTGATTAAATGGTCAAGATTTCTGTTGCAGATAGACTTTCAGAAATGGTTGTTAGGTGAATGGTTGGTCAATATTCGACTGAGAACACAGTTGATTTTTAAAGAGTTGTTTCACAGTTCAAGAAACCAAATGGGTGTTCATAATGATGTGTAACTCTTACTTTTGAGTGACATGTTCACAGCTCCCACTGGGATTAAGATCTACACCATAGTACACATCCTGGGAGTCCCACAGATCTCTGTCAGCAGAGATTCTACTTCTTTCAGAGGGTTGGTGCAAAGAGCCGAAAAGATTAAAGCATACTCCAAAACCTGTTGTGCACATCTTTCTCTTATAATTTCCTTTTTGACCTAAAAACAGGATCAGATGAATGGAAGAAACCATGCAACAGGATGAGTTCAAAATGCATTTGAATAAATTGCTAACTTTTCACAGTTCTAAGGCATTATTAACTTTTTATGATTCTAGAGTAATTATTGATGAGGCCTATGAAAAATATGCTGCAATAAGATTAAAGCAACTTGGAAATAATGATGCAGTTATTGCTGGAGTTGCTGTCAGTTTTCTCATTAATTCAGTAAAGTGCATTCTGTAACTTAAAGGATATCTACACTTGGTCTTACAATGGCCAAATTATTCCTTCTCCTATCTATTAAATGCTGCATGTTTATACTCAAAATCAATAATCTATTGTTCATCACAACTTCTGGAGTTTAGACTTTGCATACCTAGCAGGAGCTCTAATAATAGTACTAATCCTGCATCAGTACTTGTTACATACTTTACTAAAGCACAGAAATTTAGTGTGTGATTATTATGTGCAGATCTACAACATAATTGAATGAATACCACCTTTATTTAGTTTACACCATCTGTAACAGACTGCTTGGTTTCTTAAAACTCTGAGTTTTGCATGCTTCATGGAGAGAATAAGGTTAGAGAGGCTTTAAAATAGTTTACTTTTTCACAGTAGAACTATTGATTGAGTTTCCATTTGATTTACTTTAGTCTCAACACTGCATTTTTTATAAAATTATACCAAAAGATCTGTAAACGTACTGCATAAATGTAGTCTAGTTTCTTATTAAAGCCTGACCAATGTAAGATTCCAGTTATAATGGAGTGAATTAACTTTTCAAATAGATTGGATAGCAGATTGTAGTTTAATGAGTTTTATAGTTGTGCTAATATTTGACTTGCAGCTAGCTAGGTCAGTAGCCATCAGGGATCTTTATAATGTTATTTAAACCAGCCGAAGCAAAAAATCAGTTCAGCTCTGTTATAGTGACAGGGAGCATACTGAAACTCTCAAACTGGGGGAATTGAGGTGCTTTATACAGTGCTGGGAATAAATACCAGCATTGGTTTAACATGTTGAGTTTCAGGCTTTTTCATTCTTATTGAAAACATCTTTCTGTAGAAAGGAGTAAAGCAGTTTGGGACTTGGAAAAAACTCAAACTAGATGTGTTTGGACAAGAAAAGCAGCCTGGGTCGACCAAGTGAATAATAAACCCAAATCTCTATTCCTTTGGTTTAAAAAGGAAGGTCATTGACTTGTAGAATGATTTAGGTGGGAAAGGTTTTCTGTGGTCTCTAGGCATGATGCAGCTCAGAAAAGCAGCAACTGGGTGAAATTCCTCTGGCCTTGTCCAGATGAGCTTTTCAGATTGTCTTACAAGCAACCTGGTTAGTTTTTTGTTAGTATCCTCATAGGAAAACACTTGTCCTGATATTCCTTCTAATAAAGTGATGCAACCTGGTGTGAAAGAAAAGAAATCTAGGCCCAATGACAGAAAAAGGAGAAGGGAGGATGCAATAAAAAAAGAGAATAGGTAGCAGAAAGGAATAAAGAAATGAATGGTGTAAAAAATCTTCCTTTTTGACTTTTAGAGCTATGTGCAATTGGAATCCCATTTTGCCTACCCAGCCCCTTTTTCTTGCAGAAACTTCACCTAGGTATTGGCATGCCCAGCATGAAAATGTGTGTTGATTACCAATAGTCAGTATGTAGATTTCCTTGTCCACATTCAATATTTTAGAAACTGACATGTTGGAGAAAGATTCTGGTTCAAGCCTTGTCACCTCACTCTGTTTTGTGAGCCCAGTGAGTTGTATTCCTGTGCTGCCTTTTCCTAATATCTGCATCCTGAAGTGATTTCTACTGCATTCTTTTCCATACTATCCACTATTCAGCTCCTTATAAAAACCGTGTGTGCACCTTTCTGACTCCTGCTGCTGGGTCTTGGTTTAGTAAGACTTGGTTTAGTAAGAAGGAGATTAAACTGCCCTTAGTGTATGTGGAGGCTTGTTAAATGAGCATCTAGAGGAACATTAGTAATGTTAAATCCATGTTCAGGCATGACTACTCTTGAATTATATCCAAACCTGGTCATGACAAATAGCCATAGAAAATAGCTTTGAATATTATTCTTTGTTTTGACAGGCCTAACACTGAAAAGAGAATGATATCTTTAAGTGAAAGGGGAAAAAGTGAGCACCAGAACCTGGTGGGATTTTTTGAAAGTTTCCAAACCCCAAGTCTTCTCTTCTTCCTTACCTTGAATTCAAAACTACATAGCAAGGTGATTACAAATGATGAAAAATGAAGCAGTCATTATTAATTTTTTAATATGACTGCCTGCCAGTGATAAAGAATTGTACTAAAGGATTGGCTCAGGCACAACATGACTTGCATGCAGCAGAGGAGACTCAAAGTGGTAATTGGTTTTTTTTAAAGCTTACTGTTCAGCTGGGAAAATGTTGAAGGCAAATAAAATGGATTTCATAATGCATTATACATATTAATAAGACTGTGAAGTAAAATATCTTTGACTGTTTTCTGTTTAATTTAAAACATTGTCTCTATTTTTATTTTTATGATTGGTCTAAGAGTCCTGCAGTCTTGGTATGACAGATAGGTTTCTTTGGCAATATGTGCTGCATTTGGCAGGGCAAAAGGAAGGGTAAGACCAACCTTTGTTCTCTATTGGATGCAGGAGGGAACTTAGTAACTGCAGGTGAGGAGAAGGTAGAAGTGCTTAACACCTTCTTTGCCTCAGTGTTTAGTGGGAAGATGTCTTGTCCTCAGGACAACTGTCCTCCTTTGATGGTAGATGGTGTCAGGGAGCAGAATGGTCCTCCTGTTATCCAGGAGACAGTCAGAGAACTGCTGAGTGCCTTGGGTAGTCTTAAATTTATGGGACTAGATGGGATCCATCCCAGGCTGATGAGGGAGCTGGCAGATGAGCTTGTGAAGCTGCTCTCCATCATTTACCAACAGTCCTGGCTCACTGGTGAGGTTCCAGGTGGCTGGGAGCTGGCCAACGTGACACCCATTTACAAAAAGGGTGGGAAGGAGGATACTGGTAATTTGAGGCCAGTTAACCTGACCTCTGTACCAGGTAAGGTAATGGAACAGTTTATACTGATGCCATCACACAGCACTTGCAGGATGGCCAGGGTATCAGACCCAGCCAGCAGGGGTTTAGGAGGGGAAGGTCGTGTTTGACCAACCTGGTCTCCTTTTATGATCAGGTGACCAGCCTGGTGGGTGCAGGAAAGACTGTGGATGTTGTCTGGTTGGACTTCAGCAAGGCCTTTGACACTGTCTCCCACAGCATTCCCTGGAAAAGCTGGCAGCCCATGGCTTGGACAGGAGCTCTCTGCTGGGTTAAGAGCTGGCTGGATGGCCGGGCCCAGAGAGTGCTGGTGAACGGTGCTGCATCCAGCTGGGGATCAGCCACCAGTGGTGTTCCTCAGGGCTCTGTGCTGGGACCTGTCCTGTTCAGTATTTTTATTGATGACATGGATGAGGGCATTGAGTCTTTCATTAGTAAATTTGCAGATGACACTAAGCTGGGAGCACGTGTGGATCTACTGGAAGGTAGGAGGGCTCTGCAGAAGGACTTGGAACAGTTGGATGGACAGACAGAGTCCACTGGGGATGAGGTTTAGTAAGTTCAAGTGCTGAGTCCTGCATTTTGGCCACAATAACCCCCTGAAGCGTTATAAGCTGGGGACAGTGTGGCTGGACAGTGCCCAGGCAGAAAGGAACCTGGGGGTGCTGGTCGACAGCCGACTGAACATGAGCCAGCTGTGTGCCCTGGTGGCCAAGAAGGCCAATGGCTCCTGGCCTGGATCAGGAATAGCGTGGCCAGCAGGAGCAGGGAGGTCACTCTTCCCCTGCACTGGGCACTGGGGAGGCCACACCTCGAGTGCTGTGTCCAGTTCTGTCCCCTCAGTTCAGGAAGGACATTGAGACACTTGAGCACATCCAGAGGAGGCAACGAGGCTGGGGAGGGGCTTGGAACACAAACCCTGTGAGGAACGGCTGAGGGAGCTGGGGTTGTTCAGCCTGGAGAAAAGGAGACTCAGGGGTGACCTTATCACTGTCTACAGCTCCCTGAAAGGTGGCTGCAGTCAGGTGAGGGTTGGTCTCTTTCTCCAGGCAGCAACTGACAGAACGAGAGGACACAGTCTCAAGCTGTGCCAAGGGAAATATAGGCTGGATATTAGGAAAAAGTTTTTTATTGAAAGGGTGATAAAGTATTGGCATGGTCTGCCTGGGGAGGTGGTGGAGTCTCCATCCCCAGATGTGTTACAAAAAGATTGGATATGGCACTTGGTGCCGTGGTTTAGTTGAGGTGTTAGGGCAGGGGTTGGACTCAATGGTCTTGAAGGTTTCTTCCAACCCAGTGATTCTGTGATTTGCCAATGTCTAATGACTGCAATGACAGCACTACTCTATTAAAAAGCATGCATCTGGAAGCACACACAAGTATTAGGAATTTTAATAAATGCTGTTCTGTGAATGACTAAGATTCAGAGCTCCAACCAGCTCCAAGGTTGTCAGCTCAGATGTAAAGCTTTTATACCTGGAAAAACAAGGCAACAGAACAAGCATCTAATGATACTATAAGGCCAGTGTTGTAAGAGTAAGATAGATTTGATCGTCTCTCTTCTACACATGAATCCTGCAGTGCCAAAATACTCAGAGACCCAGTGGCTTTCACTGGACACAGCAGTTCATCACGAAAATACTGGAGCACAAAATAACTAAATACAAACATATCTAGGATTTCCATCAGAAAATACTGGAATTGAACTTTTTAAGTATAAATTTTGATATAGAATATTTACTGAAAATCCAGTAATAAATCCCATGTTGTTCAGTTAGTTCACTTAGGAAAGAACAGACTATGCTGGATTTATAGGATTCATTGTTGTGTGTTGATACAAACCCCATAAATATACCACATCTGTGCCTGCAAGTCATTGTCACCTTTAAGGCTTCTGCAACATGTTGCAGACTAACAAGAAAGTGAGGCAGCTGCAGTTCTGGTTTGTACAGCATGGCTTTTGCTTCTGGGAGAGGCCCCATCTGCCAGTCATGGGGCTTCGTTGCTTGATGCTAACAGGGAGAGCAAACGGGGCAGGTAGAGTTGTAGGTTGTCTGCTTTGTGGTTTAAGCCACATCAGCTGCTTGGAGATACCAACCATCAGAGAAAAACATGGCATTTCAGAAGAAGAAAGTTGCCTGGAAACTTTGGAGTGGAAAGGTATCTCCCAGTGATTTTTTTTTTTTCCAAATTAAATTTGGGTTCCAACATGCTTCACTCCAGTAGGATTTAGGACAGGATGCATAGCAGCATCAGCAAGCAGATCTCCAAAACTCTGCAGCACCACAGTGCAAAACCACGTGCCATGTTTGTGCATTTGGACTCTGTAAGGGAAAGGCAGGACAACAGGGATCTGCTGTGTCTCTCTCTGCACTGAAGGGTTATGGTACCTGCTAGACCTGCAACAGAGGTCCTGCAGTGCGTTCCTTGGGGTATTTTTCACTTGTCTGCTGTCCTTATATGAAAATCAAAAATTCAGCAAGGCTGCTCCTGTGCTGACCATTTTTTCGTCACCTTCTCTGCACCTCTTTCAATGACAATTACACTGTGGTTTGTTTGTGTTTCAGTGCCACTGGAGATCTTTCTGTCTAAAGACATCAAAGTGCTTCACAGCTATTAAGAGAATACTGAGCTGGTATAACCAAGAAAAAGAGCTGCATTGTCCCCAGCCCAAGCAACCCTTGCACCCAGCAGAGTGACATCCTTCACCACCAGAACATAAGGCAGTTGTGAGCCTTGTCTTGGCAGCTGGGCTCTGAATATCTGTCATAAACAGGAGATAGCTAGAGAAGGGTATAAAACAGGACTGTTGTATCATGGCTCTGTCATGGTGTTGCTACATCCTCTGGTCAGAGGGAGTGTTAGTCTGCTTATTAGTTTGTTACAGATTATTTTCCCAAGGTTCTTTTTTTAATAGAAAAAGCCTTTATAAATTACACCCATAATTCCAATGTCAGGGAGTTTTACAGCTTTCTTATGAGATCTGTAATTTTGTTTATGTCAGCCAATAAAAAATAAAGGTAAAAAAAACTGCACCTAGCACTTGAAAAGTCTGCAATCTTTCCCTGTTTGCCAGACACAGCCAGTATCTCCACTCTCCTCTGAGACTTTCTTGGTCTTCTGGGAATTTCTTATGAGTTGCCAGGGGAGTCCTGGAAACTCTTAGAGGAACATTAGGGTGCCAGTGAGGACAGCTAGATGAGCCCATGTCTGCTAGCAGCAGCCTCTAGTGAGCTCTGCAAGCTGCTCCTGATCCAAGGGGGCTCTGAGCTTGCAGATCTTAAGTCCTGAACAAGGAGGGTCAAGTGAGACACTGGCACAGGTTGCCCAGAGCAGCAGCTTCCAAGCCCTGCACCTTCAACTGCAGCAGGAGAACAGATGGAGTTTCTGTTTACCAGGGTTGGAAAGTGGAAACTCCAATGATGATGAAGGTTAGAAGTTGGTGGCTTCTGGCCCTGGGGGAGCAGCCCCCTGCTCCACTGGCAGATCTGCAGCCATGAGAAGAGGTTCAGTGCCGAGGCAGCTCTCTGGATGAGAGCTCTGCACAGGGAAGTACTTGAACCAGCTGAAGCTGAACCATGTGGCAGGAGAATACAGTGAGTGGTAGTGTTGAGATACTCTTTACCTATGGAGAGTGAAGGCTTCTATGGGTGCTTTCCTTGATATTGCTGGTGAGGAGGAGGGCGAGGGTCTGAAGAAGACTGGATGGATCTGATGGGTCCACAGTTGAGATGACAGAATAGCCTGAGTTAGAAGGGACCCAGAAGGATCACTGAGTCCAGCTCTTACGTGAATGACCCATACCTGTGTTGATCTCTGCCACTGATGTCAGTGGCAGGGTTTGGCGTCTGTGTCCATGGGACCCTCTTTGAGGATCTGGACTGCTTAGAAGGCAGTCAGCCTGGCCAAATGGAACAAAAGCAGCTTTGCCAGCAGCCTGGCCAACCTGGAGAGGAGAGCTTAAACTAAGAGTGGTGGGGTGGGAGTGGAAGTAGTGACTGAGAATTAAGTGAGGAAGTGAAGGAACAGATTGGAAGGACCAGTAAAGGATGAGGACTGAGCAAAGGACCCAGCATGGTGTGAACAAAAGGAGCACTAATCAAGAGAAGAACAATGACATGGAATCCCACCAAGCATAAGCCCATAAGTAAGGAAGTGCCATGGAAAGTTTTCAATCCACTTTTGAGAAATCAGCACAACCAGAAGCTTCTCTGGCACGTTGTTTGTGACTCAATCTATTCATTTACCATGAGACAACCAGATTACACAAACACACACTCAGGATTCAAGATTAAGAGTCTCAAGTCGGCAAATAAAATTTGTTTCATACTGAGTACTTACCAGTTCTTGAACCTCTAATCCCAGTTACCATCCTATCAATTCCGCAGAAAAGGACAGATTTTTCAAGCAGTGGGAGGAATCCCTGCCTTGTTGGTGTTAATGGGAGCCACCTGTCAGCAACCTGTTCCCAACACAGAGGGTTCACCAAGTAAATTTAGATTCATAGCTGGCATGGCAGGCATACCATTAACAGGTTTTCTTTGTCTAATTTAATGGCAGGTGTTCCTTGTCCAGCAATTGGCAGCTTATTTATTTGATTCAGTGTTTCAGCTTGA
The DNA here is from genome assembly GCA_037013685.1 of Acridotheres tristis. NCBI lineage: Eukaryota > Metazoa > Chordata > Aves > Passeriformes > Sturnidae > Acridotheres > Acridotheres tristis. Next base: position 11,162,716 of record CM072919.1, read on the forward strand.
GACCAGTTTTCATGGCTGCTTAGTTTGGGCATTTCTTCAACATCTTCATAAATTATTTGGACACAGGACTGAAAGGGATAGATACTAAGCAAGACCACGGATGATACAAAACCAGGAGGAGCTGTTCACTCCCTCCAGAGCAGGGAGGCCCTGCAGAGAGACTGTGGGCGAATTAGAGAACTGGGCAATCAGCAGCCATGGAGGGGGAAATGCTGGACTCTGCACTGGGGATGGATGTACAGACAGACTGGGGAATGGAGAAGAGCCTGGGGGTCCTGGTCGATGGTAAGCTGGATAGGAGTCAGCAGTGTCCTGGCAGCCAGGAGGGACATTCCTATCCTGGAGGCACCAGCCCCAGCACGGCCAGCCAGGCAAGGGAGGGGAATGTCCTGCTCTGCTCTACACTGGGATGGCACCACCTCAAGTCCTGGGGCAGACTGGGGCACTACAAATATAGTATAAGAATGATATTAAACTATTAGAGAGTGTCAGAAGAAGGGCAGTGAGGCTGGTGAAGGACTAGGAGGTGAAGCCCTATGAGGAGTGGGTGAGGTCACTTGGTCTGTTCAGCCTGGGGAAGAGGAGACTGAAGGGAGACCTCACTGCAGTCTGCAGCTTCCTCACCAGGAGAAGAGGAGGGGCAGGCACTAATTTCTGCTCTCTTGTGTCCAGTGACATGACTCAGGTGTCAGGGGAGATTTAGGTTGGCTATTGGGAAAAAGTTTTTCATCCTGAGAGTGTTTGGGCACTGGAACAGGGGAGTGGTCACAACCCTAGTCTGACAAAGCTCAAGGAGCATTTGGAAAATGCTCTCAGGCACAGAGTGTGATGCTTGGGGATGGTTCTGTGCAGGGCCAGGAGTTGGACTAGATGATCCTTAAGGGTGCCTTCCAACTGAGCTTATTCTGTGATCACACAAGACCAGGCCTGCAGTCAACCTTTGACTATACTCAAAGCCAGGAACAAGTGCATGGTCACACTCCCTGCACACTGAGGTAGATACTGTGGGAAGGAAATGAGAGGAATTAGAGGTATGAATGTATTTGCAGGGCTGTGATTTTGCTGGTGTCACAATGATGTGGAGAGATAGCTCACATGAGTGGAGTGTCCTCGATAAACAGGCATTTTCAGGAAGGGCAGGCTGGGCCAGCAAGAAGGGAGATTGCATTTTCAGCAGGGATCATCTTCTCCTCTGCTCAGTGCTGGTAAGATAACGTGCCACTGAGATGCATCTGTGCTGGGTTCCCCAGTATGAGAGAGACTTCTCCCTGTCATACCCGGGGAAGGGATCAGAGGCGGTGGGCACAAACTGCAAAAGGAAATGGCATTTAACATAATAAAAGCTGTCATCTTTTAAGGGTGATGAAACTCCAGGGCAGATGATGTAGAATACTTGTGGAGCCTCTGTCCTTGGAAGATGTTTAACACCCAACTAGACACGGGCTTGGACTGCCTGCTCCAGCTGACACAGCCTCAGCCAGAAGTCAATCTGGATGATCTCCAGAAGTGCATCCAGCAGGAGCAATTCAGTCAGTCCGGGATCTTCTTCACACCTTAGTTTGTAGCTGGTGTCTCCATTTAACTGCTCCCTTGTTTGCCATGTCTCCTTGATGCTGAGATAACTGCTGTAGCACGTGATTTATAAGGGGAACAGTACTTTTATTTTTACAGGTGAGGAAATGGAGGCACAGGGTGACTTGCCTACAGTTACCCCTTTGGTGAGGGTCAGGATCTCAGTATCTGCATATGACCTTTATTTTCATGACTTTTGCTTCAGTCTGAAGGCGTGACTTGTCTCAGATTTACCTGAGAATACCCAAGTGCTTGTTGGTAGCTGCTATTTGAATACTCACTTTTTCCTTTCTTTCTAAGTCTTTTTCTTTAATGACCTTGAACTATCAACAGAATTTTCATAACAAAATAAATTTTTTTTCTCCTAAAACTAAACATTTATCAACTTACAGCTCCACTGCACCAGCAAAACATTTAAAAATATATCTTAGTAATAAATAATTGCAGTCTTCTGTAAAGCTGCTGGCTTTGAAACACAATTGCTCAGTCTTTCCTTTTCTTCCATTCCTCAACAGGTAGCAGTGAAGCATTAGTCATTTAAAAATCAGACAAAGGGTTTTGATGCATATGGGGAAAAGAGGCGGGTTACAAAAATGCTTAAGTGTATCAGAGTGCCATGCCACTATAGGAAGAAGAGGTAGACTATTACAGAGACTACTGCAAGAATTAGTTAATAATAACAAAAAAATAACTTGGCAGCAGGGCAAAGAATTAAACATTGCAATTTGTTGTTACTGATTGAACTGAGTGTCATTTTGAAGAGAAGGAACACAAGTAATGTCCCGGTGCACACCAATAAGCACTCTGATTGCAAGGACACAAAAGATATGAATTCCTGTCCAAGTCCTTATAGTAGAACAGTAGTTCTGTCACAGAGAAAGAGCAATAAAGTGTCTTCATTTTCGGCACATGGCTGGTGGAGGGAGAGACCCTGCTGCAGAAACACTGCTGTGACAAAAGGTCTGACCACAGCCTCTTGTCTGCGTGCGCATCCACTGCTGAGAAATTGCTTGCCCATTTCTAACCCCAAACAATTGCTTAGAGAATACCCGTAAGTAAAGAAGCTTTTGGAAAAAAGGCTGACTGTTAACACCTCTCAAAATCAGTGGAATCAGGACCATGTGTTTCAAAAGCAGCAAGAAAGGGGACAAAGAATGTATAGCATCTCAGAGTTGGGTTTCTCTGGGTTTGCCCTGGGATTTTCTGGGTTGAGAAATACTGTAGAAAAACAGTTCTCTTCTGTTCTATCTAAGAATAGAATTTTCTAACTAAAAGAAATTACTGCTGTTCTTCTAAACCTCATAGCTCTCCAACTTGCAGTTTACCTACAATGTTCACTAAAAATAAATGTGGGTTATGTACTGATTTGCTTTGGAATTAGGCTTCCTTTCTTCTCACTTTTGCATTGCCCAGAGTGACATCTTTTAAGATCCTAACAGGTTTGGTTTCTTACTGAGATTCTTTCCCAACAGGCAGACTAATGATCAGAACAAAAGAGATGAAAGTACTGCCAAAAATATCTGAGAAAGGAGCAGATTTGCCAAGTGCTTTCAGTGTGAGGAAGGTGGGAGAATGAGGAGCTCTCTGAGGAGCTGCTCTTCGTAACCATGCACACTCTATGAATTTATTATAAGGTTTCTGTCCCAGAAGAGATGTTCCCTGAACTTGCAAGGCAGACATGCTGAGAAAAGAGTTTCCTCTTCATTTAGCCAGATAAGATCCCAGCAGCTTTTAGATCTGTCTGAAGGACAGCATTTTTACCACTTTTTTGGTCTTCCTGGAACAGTGAGTGATGTGTGGAGGAGGCTGTGGCTTGTGGATTGTAGAGCAGCTGGAAAATCGGTAGCTCCTTTCTCTCAAGGAGCAATCTGGGAATCATCTTCTGGACAAGGAAGATGCATGGGGCTGTTTATTATAAGAATAAACAACCATTCATCGGGATGAGAGTATGTACACTCCACTGCTGTTGCACTGCTTAGTGTTTGTTTATATGTCAGAGTGGGAAAAAGTCCTCCACTTCTTTTACCTTGAACCCATCTCAAACACATTGCTAAAAATGTCACCCAATCCATCATTAGGATCCATAAGTCTGCAGTCTGAGAACAAGAAAAAGGAGAAAGTAAGGGTTGTGTTTTGGTGTGGTTTGTTTTTCACTTTGTGCAGATCATTGTTCCTTTTGCATTTTGCTTTATCCTAGTTCTCATTTTCATCTGATTCTCTGACTGTCAGTCCCCTCAATTTTCAAAGATATTCTTGCTTTTCTGCCACAAGGACACATTACAAATCAAAATATACCTCTGCATCTCCCTGTGAACAGTTTTGCTTATGTACCACGTGAAGACAGCAATCATGAAAAGCATACTGAAAAAATGTATAAGTCTGTTGTGTCACAATCCTGTGTTCTGTCAGGATCTGTTGCTTCTTGACACTTGGAGAATAAATTGTCCTGACACCACTATGTAAGTGAAAATAGTCATTAGATTAAAAAGCCTTTAGTGTTCATGATGGATTTAACAGCTTTTATAAGCCATTTGTACAGTGAAAACCCATTAGTCAGTGAACCATTATCAGGGTTGCAGGGCAACTTTGAAGCTGTTTTAGCCAAAGGCAGCTTTTCAACTTTCCAGAGCAGTCCCCGTATTGGGCATCTTTGGAGAACATAGCTACACGGAAATAAAATTTGTGTATGCCATCAAATCAGTCGTTTTTTATGGAATGACTGTGGTACTTCAAAGCAAAATAAGCTGCAATTTTGGTTGCTGAAATTATGCAGACAATGAATTATGATAATACTTTGCATTACTTCTAGTGGACTAGCTGACTCATGTCAGTGTAGTCCAGGTTAAGAATTACTGTCAGAAGGAATCAAATTGAAAGCAGCCTTTCACAGGAGAACACATCTTATTCAAAGTTAGAAGGGCAAATTCAATACCAAGTTCTCATTAAACTCTTTGGAGTTGCTCTGAGTTTTCAGGACTTTTTATTACTTTGCTGTATGCAAATATTTGAGCAAGTTTAATGAATTTGGGTGTTTCTGAGGCTGGAACAGACCAATAGGTAGATCTCGAGCATGGTTTAGAGGAGCAAACCCTGAATCCTTTTAAGCACAATTTGGACACCAGTTTTTTGAGAACATCCTGGTAGACTATTTTCTATGTTCTAATCTTCTTGTAGGCAGTTCCATGAGGTGCAAATCACTTCTCCTGCTTTAGAAGAAGCAGTGAAAAATGTTCCAAGTCGTCCAACCAAACAAGCTGTTCCAAAGCAGCTGTTTTCAGCAGTGGCTGTTCACATGGTACTTGAAGGACAGAAGTTTTTACTAGTGTGTTAGATGCTGGATTTCATGGATTCAGTAAGAGCTCTCTTGACAAGTCCTGGACATGATTGCAGCATTCTGTACTGTTGGTTTTAGGCAAATGCTTGATAGGCACAATAACCAGTCCTGGGAGTGTAACTCATTTTCAGTCAGTCCCAAGTAGTCAAAAGTTCCAAGTGGTCAAAGCCAGCAGCTTTACAGAAGACTGCAATTATTTATTCCTAAGATATATTTTTAAATGTTTGCTGCCTCAGTATCTCTCAGCTCCCTCTCCCTCTCAGCTTCAACATCGAGTCTTTAAACCTGGGGGAAGCTGTGTAGTGCTGCATTGAGGAATGTGCCTATTCTTGTCATTAAAGGTGCTGTATAGGTATTACTGGTGCTGGTACATGCCTGAAGTTCCAGTGGTGGTCTCTTCATTTGTAAAATCTGATTCTGCAGATGTCTTGATGAGGAGATGAGGAGACAGACCAGGCAGGACAGGAGAGAAGAAAAATGCTCTTCGTTTCTTTTAATTCAATACCAGAGTAGTCAAAATATATATCTGCTCTGCTTGTGTTGCTAAAAAAAAATAATTCTGAACATATGCCATTTAAATGCAGACTTTTATGTTAAGAAAATTACTTAGTCCCCACCAGAATTTATAGATCACTTTAAGGTGTTACGTGCTGGAAGCAGCAGTTTCCTGGCTGTGTGCCATTGGGAACTGGGTAGAGCATTAATGCCACCTGCTGAAAACCTCGTGGGACCTGCTCAAGGGAAGATAAATATGCTGTACTTGTGGCTTGGAGGTTTTAACAGTGCTTGGTAACAGTGATGACATTCTTCAGGTGCTAAATAAAAAATACAATTTTTAAAGTCTGATATATTCTCCCTCTTGACAGGTGGAAGTTTGACTCCCCCCTTTTATAAATCTTATCCTGACATTTATCTGAAAGGGCATCAGACCCCACGTGTCTGGGGTCTTAAAGGAAAACTGTGGTTTTTCAATTTTTGTTAAAAAAGGAGTCTTGATTTTCATACATAGAAGATAGCCAGTGAATTCACAGGAAATTCAGAATGTCTGGATTTATGCAGCTGTTTGAGGAACACATTTCATTTCACTATTGTTTTTTTGCAAATTCATTTTTACCATAACAAAGGAAGCCGTCTGTGTGTCCCTGAGAGAAAGATACTACATGAAATACAGAATATGTATTTGAGGGACAGAAAAAGTGTGAGATGTACCATGATGTCCCAGATACAGGAGGCAAAGCTGGAGAGTCTGGCCCTGAAAGCAAGACCTACCTAATTTTGCTGAGTAGTTTGCTACTGTATCAGACAAGCAGCTTTCTGATTCCCATCTTTAAAGGGTATGTCTTCCAAATGTTGCTTAAAGTCCAATGTTACAGTGTATTTAAAACTTTCCTTAATTTTCCTTTAAAATTCCATTCCTGCAATCAAGTGGTGATGTGAAAATCTCAACTTCAGTTTAAAAGAGTTACCTAAATTTCCAACTTTTTATTGTGAGAAAGGAAATTTATGAATGTAATTCCTGTTTAAAATTTTAAATTTATGTCTCTTTACACTACACATACAGACAGACTGTGGATTGATGTAAATTACACAGATTTTAATCCAGGAAGGTCAGACCAGGTTCAGTACTTTTATGCTATTAGTGAACAAAGTGAGAGTGAGATCACAGTGTGCCAAGATCTGAGAGTCAGCCCTGAGTAAAAGACCAAGGAGCAGAGCCAATGCAGTGGAAAGCTCTTCTGTTTTATTTCTGAACCCTTCAGTCACCAGCTCACAGATAGATCACCTTTCTGACAGAGAACTTTTGTGAACCTCCTTCGCTAAGGTTTAGGGAAAAAAGAAAAAAATATTCTTTTTCTTGTTTGTTAATGTTGGAAGATTGACACAAGATAAAATCCTACGGATATGAGCCCCTGGATTCATTCTTTGTAAGCAATAATTTACATTATCAGTGTGGTTGCTTTTATTTCAGAGACAGTGGAGAGGGAAAATGTTGCTATTTAAAATTGCCATCTGGAAACACCTCCTGTCTCCAGGTCAGTAGTAAGGTCAGAGTGCAAACATAGGAAAGTTGGGTGCATGATCTGATGTCGAGGAGCAGCTGATGCTTGTGGACAAATACTCACCAAGAGGAATGAACCCACCTATTCTTCCTGCTCGATAATCCTCTTTGAAACTGCTGGCTGCAAATTTACTGGTCTTAAAATCATCCTCTTTCAAGCTACACAAACCAGGCACAAAGACTTCTTTTAAAAGTCAGGATGAAGCCCACAGTAGATTATTAATCAAATTACTATTACCACCAAATGACCTGAAATTCCAGCTATACTTTAAAAAATGAGATGATGTGAAAAATACAGGGGAATCCCCGAATATATTAGAAACATAAAACACTGCAGGTTCTGCATGGATGTTTGGTAGTGTGGCATTTGGAATTTAATGTTGCATTAATGCCCCCTGCTGATAAGCCTTCAAAATCTACTTTGAATCAAGCTCAGAATTTAATAGTCTTCTGCATCAGTACATCCCTTAAATAATAAGAAAAAAAATCTAGCATATATCTTATCATTACTGGGTTCTTCTTAAACAGATCACATTTCTTTTAAGTCTGCTACATAACAAGGTCTGTGCTGTCACAAAAGCAGTGACAGCTCCTTAGAATTTTTCCACATGAATCCCTTCTTCTCTTGGTTTAGTTAAAGGCCCGGTTATGTAGCATAACTGGATAGAATCTAAATGGTAAAGGAGAAAAAGAACCTTTTTATGATGATTTCATAAAGAAAGCAAATTATTAAAATGACCTATAACTTGCCAAAATAGAGAGATTGCAAGAGGATGAGCAGATATTCAGGGTTGTACTAGAGGAAGCTGAGTCACAAAATCATTGAGGTTTGTAAAGGCCCCTAAGTCCACTGAGTGCAACAATTAACCCAGCACTGCCAAGTCCACCACTAGCCCATGTCCCTAACCCATGCTCCTAAGTGATAAGCCTTTTCATAGCTTTTATGATATATTTTCTAGGTAAATAAAAGATACATTTAGTATTGATTTTTACAGAGACTCTCTTGCTAATAGCAACACAGGTATTACTTGATTCCACAAGGGAAAGGAGTATTCATTTCCTCCCTCTTCAAGCTGTGGGAGAAATGCTTTTCCTCTGTCGTCAGTGGTTAAAAAGACACAACTGTGCTTTTTCCAGTTTCCATCACTGTGCTGCGGCATCTTTCCTTTGTCCATTCATCTCCCTGCCTCTCTAAGGTACACAAAATCTTGTGCAAGTGCCCAGAGGGTTGGCTGACCATCTGAAGCTTATAGGGACATCTACCCCTGCATGTCATTCCCTATGAAGAGAGTGAGAAAACATGTGTTGTCCCTCTCTAGAATCAAAGGCTGAGCTTTTCTCAGACAGAGCTGATGTAAAGAGGCTCTGTCAAGGCAGCCCAGCTCTTTGTGAGTGCAGTGAGTACCATGAGAGCAGGATCAGGCTGTTTATAAGACACAGTGTGGGTAGATGTCCCACATCCTCCAGGCTGACAGTTTCAGCCTGTGATCAATCCATGGATCGTACTTACCTGTCAAAAGAAAGTAGGCTTAAATTTATTACATAAGAATCACTGGTGAAAAGTAAAAGTCTTTACATGAAAAGGTTGAAAAACGTTGTTTTAAACTGAGAACGCTAGAGCAGTGTATAAAGTGCCCTGAGTTATATCTGAGTTATATAGATTGCAGTAATCAAGGTGCTTCATACTGCTGCTTCTTTTATTTTCTACATATGAAAAGGTTGTACTGGTTAGAGCGTTTTTATGATTTTATGTCTCTTGCCACTAAGGGACTTGTACTGCTTTAACTGCACAGTTAGAGCTGGAGAAATCTGGATTCTTTATGTGGGTGAGCTCTTAGGTAACATTAAGCTATTGCAGTGTAGCACCTCGCCATTCTTCAAGGACCATTATATAAAAAAGAAGCTGAAAGAGTTTTTAACCAGATGTCAGTGTTTTTAGAGGTCATACTACTCTCACAAAACAACTTCTGCTGAAATAAGTGCCTTCCAAAGACATGAACTCCTTTTTTTTTATGTCTAAGCCTTCTTCTATGTCTTCTTCAGCCTTACAAATTATACCGAATCATACTTAATTACTAAAATGGTTAAATAAGACAATAAGTTCATGAAATGGACTTGTAAAAAGCTCTGCAGAGACTGCTTTGATTTCTACACAGCTCCAGCTTCAAAAGCCTGTGTGCCTTAATAAGCCTCTCTGCCTCCAGTGCCCAGCTTGTGCCTGCACACGAATGGACTTCAGAGCTGTAACAAAGCCATGTCCTGTCAGGCTGCAGACACGGTTGCTCTGTGCCACAGTTGCATTAAAAAACTGATTTCAGAATCAGTTATGTAAGGTGAGGGAGAGAGAACACCTTGAGGAGTGGCAGTGAAGAAAAACCGTTGGATTTCATATTTAATCTGAGAGTGTAAAATAAATGGTTATTCAGCATAATGAAAGCATTCACTTGTACTTGTTTTGCCATTACGTGGAATTCCAGTAGAGTTTAGGGGTTTTTTCTGTCTCTTTCATTATGCAACGTAATGCTGTAATGAACAGTCCCGTGTCTATCTTTTTTGCCCTTGTTGTTTTGCAGCATTTTCGTGAAAAGTGTGTGATTTGCTGCATGCAGTTTCTTGGCAATAATAAAGATTGTGCAGTCAGCCTGATCCTTATAATCCATTACAAACATCATTTTACTGCAGTTACAGGCTTCGGGAGCCTTTGCTGTCCAATACACTTCTCTTTCCACAGACCTGGGTCTGCTGCACAAGTGTGAAGGTGAAACCCTTAAAGGAGAATCACTTGTGATAAAATGGCACTCGACAGACGCTTCACAAACTGCTGTAGACCGAGGCTTTTGTTGATCCCTGAAGGGTTCATCCTGCTAATTCCCATTAACAGCTAATGGGAGACAAGCACCTGCCACCCTCACACCTCAGTGTGAAATTTCAGCTGTTGGCACATCTGGATCAGATGGGCTTCTAATTAATGGTAGTCTTTATCTTCTTTGTTATTTGTAAATAAGCTTGTCTGAAGGCATGCTCAGCATTTCCTTACCACTTGACCACTCCACAGTGTGAAAATGTAGATCCTTCTTAAAAAGTTTTAGTAGGTCTTTCAAAATAGATGATTTCAGGAGCCCTGAAAAGAATTCCCAGAGAGAATACTGTAAAAAGGCTTGGCAAAATAACTGTTTCAAGTCAAATTATCCAAATCCAGTATTTTCTAGGAGTCTGCAATTCTTCTGCCAGAGGGAAGTTTGATTATTTAGGAAAACAAAATGCAACTAAGATGTTTTCTTTCTTTATGTCAGTAACAAGCACTGTGAGCTGAAGGTTGATTTACTAAGTAGAGATCAGCTGGCCACAAATAAATACAGCAAACACTTATAAAAAAATATTGATCCCTGAATCAACATGAGTTTCTGAGGCCTTGTCCTAATAAGGAGACTTCAGGAAACAGATGTGGTAATTCTTAAATAGAGAGTTGCTTTTAGAAAAGCAAAAGTGGGTCTGTGAATTTAATAATAAATGTGATTTGTTCTGATTTGCTGTGCTTCTAACATCCCTCTGCTGCAGCTGCAAGACTGGAGTTCCCATCTCCAAGGAAAAATGGACCGCCTCCCTTCACAGAGAGACACCTGGATCCATCCCTGGCAAAACAGTCTGGGATGCATAGTTAAATATTTCTGATATTATCCATTAGAGAGCAAAGGCACGCCTTAACAATTCCTTTCAGCAGTAACTTAGGAGTTCCTTCAGGACACGCACATACCGTGGCTGTTGGATGCTCCAGTGTGTCTATTCCAAGAGTCTCATCACCTCTCTCAAAAAAGCACACCAAATTGTTCCAGGTTTTGCATGACAGTGGGTCACTCGAGTTCTGTCACAGTGCAGCTGATCTGAAGCTGTCCCCTAAACTCAACCAGCCTAGAAGTAAACAAATCCCTGGGTGAACAAGAGCAGATTGGGTTCAAATCTACACAGGGACCCTCAGCCAATCTCAGTCAGCCCTAAATGCAGATGTGCCACTGGCCAGGGAGCTGGGCAGTGTTAAAGCCACCGACCAGCTGTCTGCATGGGGGAGTTTTGAATCTGCTGTATAAGGAGGATCTGAACAATAAAACAGGTTGTTGTTGCATGGATCTCTGAAAGTGTGTGTCGTCTCTCTCTCCCACCCACAGATCACGTAGCAGAGTTTAGGGAGAGGGGGAGGTCGAAATGTGATCAAAGTAGGTGGAACTGTGAGCCACAGCATGTGTGTCAAGGGTTGAAAATGCTTGTGCAGGTTTGTGGTGCTCAGGAAACTGTGGCAGTTTCAGTTAAAGAAGTGAAAACCACTGAAATTTACTGGAAAGAAACTTAGCAAGGGCACTGATAGATACCTCAATCACTATCCACTAAGGAACACCACATGGAAAATACTGATTTGACTTCTTTCAGGAAGAATAAAAAAGTTATATTTATGTTGCCATTTTTGTGGAAGAACAGTTTTTCAGTTTTTAGTCATGCACATTAAAGGTACTCTAAAATGAGTAGTCTGTGGGAATGCTGATAAGAAAGAACTTACCTATTTATGTATAAATAGAAGCAATACTAACTAAGGGGGTTTCAAGCTTACTCATATGGACTTGCAATATCACTTATATGAGTGACAAAACACAGCAAAAGGAAATTTTTGCAGTGGCTGTGTGCCTGTCTTACAGGACAGAGAGATTGTATGGCTAAAGGGTACACAAGAAATTTTCTCAGCATCTTCCTTTTCTCCATAAGTTTCTTGCTCCTCTATTAAGAATTACGGGAAGTCTTCAGTCTAGGCTGATCAAAAAATTCTGTCTCCCACAGTGTCTTCCCTCTTCTAATATTGATCTCTGTCTTTTATAGTTTCATACCCCTTTTCCAAGTGGAGTTGCCCAAGTGGAGTTGCCCTCTTGTTTTCTTACTTGCAGAACAGGGCCCTCTTTTCTATGAGTAATAGTATTTAAAAAAAAAATCTCCCCGTTGTTGAGGATATAGGGAAGTGCTTTGCTATGAATTATGAGAGTGCATACAGTGTGGGACTTCAGTCCCACTACTTTGAAGTGCAATGATTTTACTTGGATATTAGTGCTCTCTGAGTTTTGCTGTCAGAGACTCTATGCTATTACTCTGAGGAGGAGGATTTCTGGATGTACAGCAGTACCCTAGAGTTAGTGTAAATAACTGCACTTCTTACTGCAGAGATTTTCTTTCGTTATACTCAAGACACAGTCTTTCATTAATACCTCATTAACTCTACACCAAATAATTTCTCATTGCCCAAAGGAGATTGCAAGACTTGTTTCCTATTTCTTGAACATTGAAGAAAGTAATTTTTTGAATGCAGAGAATGCCCACAGGTTAAAGAGGAGCAAGGGTGTGCAGTGACAGGAGGGTCTGTAAGGGCAGAACCAGTGTGGGCTCTTAAAACATGGCAGAATTTAATGGTATGTCAAGGAATGGATGTTAAGTGCTACGTAATTAATCCACTTAAATGGCTGAGGATGAAACACACCCCAGGTGCTTAAGTCCAGCTTGTCAAGATGGATTTAAATTCAGCAGGAATTTTTAAATGGGTCTGAATCAGACACACAATTTATTTTCTTAACGCTGTCATGAATGAGCTTCTATAGAATCGGGACCTAAGCATGGATATCATTGAGCCTTTTCATGTGCAGTTCATTGACTAATCCAAAAAAGTTTGGTCCAGAAGAAAGACAGATCTTGGCTCTGCCACAGGCTCTGCTGTGTCCAGAGGGCAGGTGTTACCTTAGTGGAGACAGAGACAACACGGACTCCTTGAGGGTCCTCAATAAACAGCGTGTTTTATTGTTCAGAACTTCTTTTTACAGGGCATTCAGAAGTCCCAGATATACACACGTGATTGGCCAAGGTCCCAACACCACCCGGTTCCCTGGCCAAGGACACATCTGCATTTAGGGCCCAGTGAATTGGCTGGGATCCTTTGTAAGTGTTCAAATCCATCCTATCATTGCTCACCCAGGGATCCATCCACCTCTAGGCTGGTTGAGTTCAGGGCTGCTGCTTCAGACTAGCTCCAAAGTGACAGGCAGTCATTTTATCTCCTCAGCTTTTTCCCTCTCTGTAAAATGGTGATAAGAGCATTTTCTTACCTTACAATGGAGCAGTGATGATAAATATCAAGGATTATGACATGGTTAAACACTGTGCTAATGGAGGCCATTAAGCACCTTATACTTAGCAGCCCTCTATTCATGGGCTGCCTTTCTGAAGTTATTGAGCATTTTTAATTTTTCCCCAAGTAAACTCAAGGAAATGAGTTAATAAGGATTAATAAATAAACCCTGCAAAATGTTGGCGTTAAACTGCATTATGTTTTCTGAATTATGGGATATTTTGAATCTTTAGTTTGAATCAGCCTGCCTGCTCTTCTTCCCTGCTTCCTTCAATGATTGCAAACCTGAAAACAGGGAGAAAAAGGAGAAAAAACTACAAAATTCAGGCCCACTGATTTGGACCCTGGAGTGCTCATATTCCAGGATGTCTGCAAGGCATCTCTGCAGGGTTCTTTATCTCAGCACCCAGGGGATGTTCACTGCCTTGCAGGGCGCCCTCCTGTCTCTCACATCCTTGCCTCTGGCCATTTTGACCCCTTCTTGCACTTGGACCTTCCTTCTGTCTGTGGAGAAGTGAATATTCAAGACGAGGCACGGGAAGTTGCCACACAGAAGCAGTCAGGTCTTCACTGACTGTACAAGCAGCAAAAATTTTGCTCCTGTTTCTGATAGTAGCTGACTGTACTTTCTTCATCTCATGTCATCCCTTGGGATATGGTAGGGTCTGTTTAACTGGAGGTCAAATTTCTACTGCCTGCTGTTGCTGTTTCCCTGAGATGGTGGATGTCACCTACAGAATACAATGTGTCCACAATTCAAATCTCTCTTCACAGATTATATGTTTGGGTTTTTTTCTTTCTTAGAAGAACAAAACATAGAAACACAGGGAATGTCAACAAGATTGGGTTCATTATTGAGGTGTCTCAAGACCAGGTTGGAAATAATCTTGCCCATGGCAGGCAGATAGGAATGAGTTGAGCTTTAAAGTCCCTTCCCACCCAAATCATTCTTTAGTCTTGTGATGTGTGATATTCTAAGTCAATATCAATGTTGAGTCAGTCAAGAGCTGTATTTTACATGCAGGAGGGGTTTTTGTGCAGCACTGAGTGAGCATTTGACAGTGGAAAAGTCAAGGTTAGTTGTGGAACTGCTGTCTAGAGACTGCATTTGGGATAAGTGACATTTTCCTGCCATATCACACCTTATTCTTTGAAAAGCATTCTTTTTTCTATATGACACCCAAAGAAGGTGAAAAGCTCAGTAACCTGCTTTCTCCATTTTCCAGTAAGAGGAGAAAAACCAGCTGTCTGTCATATAATTTATTATTTATCATTTACCTGTGTTTGCCAGCTGTGGCAGGCAACCTGAAGAATTTCTGGGAGTATTATTTGGGGTAGGAAGGGTGGGTCGGATTGCTTTTGACAGCCCAGGTCATATGAGGTGCTGGAACTAAGTTTAAAGACCTCTATATCCTGTATAGAAGCATCTTGTAATCTCCAGTGTTTATCTGGGCATGTCAGGTAGAGGAGTGATAGTGTCATTGCCTTTCTCTGGTGTTATTTAACAAAGCTGAGTTGCCCAGGTCGATCAGAAAATCTATAACTGGTCAAGGACTTAAATTCAGATGGAAATTAACTCCTGTGTCCTTAGTTATGGGACTGTGTTTGTACTCGAGGTTGATGTAAAGATGTCACGAGAATATACAGACAGCAGCATCTTGCTTTATGTTTGTTAAAAAGAAAATTTATTCTGGGCAGGTATGGGGTGTTGAAAATAATACATCTACAAAATGAGATGGTTAACTCTAAAGGTAAAAAATGGGGGATGGAATGTCACAACTACGGCTTCACTGTGATGTTCTTTTCAGTCAGTCTTACAAGTGGCACAGAGAGGCTGTGAAGACTTCATCCTTGGAGATGTTCAGAAACCATCTTGACGTGGTCCCAGGCAACCAATTCAAGGTGTCCCTGCTTGGGCAGAGGAGGGTGGATCAATTGATCCCCAAAAGTCGCTCCCCACCTAACCACTTAGGGTTTCTTTGGTCTTCTACTTTAATTAACGACTAATCTGATTTTATTATTTTTTTCTAATTTTAGTCCAACTCTCACTCAAATATACAATGGCTTTAAAGGTTGGCTGTGTGTGCAGGAATGTGCTAGAGGAGTGCCTTAATAGCTTCAAGTGCATCTTTGAGGTGGAATTGCCAAAATTGATTTTCAGAGGTCTTACAGTAATCTTGCAGCAATACAGTTTTGATGCAGAGATCCTGGAGGCAAAATACTAAAACCACCTTTTTCTCTGGTGTGGCAAGATAACTTGTATAGTTACAATGACAAAAATAGTTGTATAGTGACAACTTCTTTAATAGTGGCACTAGTCTCTATAAAGAAGATTTTGAATCAGATCATGTAGTCACAGTTTAGAATCATAGGATTTGGGTTGGAAGGAACTTTCAGAGACCAGCTAGTTCACCCCCTGTGCAGTGAGCAGGAACACTTTCAAAAGACCACATTGCTCAAAGCCCAGTCCAACCTGACATTGAACACTTCCAGAGATAGGGTATTCATCATCTCTCTAGGCAATCTGTGCCATTTTTTTACTACCGTCATTGTAAAATACATCATCCTTATACCTAATCTGAATCGACCCTCTTTTAGTTTTAAAACCATTACCCCTTAAAAAAAAAAAAACCAGTTATAAATCAATATTACTATTTTTGTCTTCGGTGAGGACTGTAATATGAGATCTTCTTTGCCGTGTGGCAGAGGGAGAACAAGAATTAGTAAATCTGCTTGTTTTCATGAGGTGAGGTTAGGGACACCTTTGGTGAGGTTGTGACGTGTTGCTGAAGCAGTGTGGGAAGCTGATGCTGTGGATATATACGAAAAATGTCGACTGGTAAGCTTCCAACCAACCCATTTAGGAGCCATACAACATGAAAAGAGAGACTAGAAAGGCTCCTTGCAGTTCATATCTGTGATATAAATACAGCTTCAGACTCAAGCCAATTTTTTTCAAAAGTGGCTGTTGGTGGAGTGGGTAAGTCAGGCAGTGCACAGAAATCCCCACAGGTTGCTTGGAAAATTCTGAGTAGATTTCTTAAGCTTTACTCGTAAGAAGCAGCTCCAGGGACAGGTGAGTGCCAGGAGAGAAGTCTTCCTCTGGATGCTTCTTCATCTGGGACACAGAGGGCTCGTCTGAATTAGCACAGCACGCACGTTCTCTAGCACGGGCTTGCAGCTGCAGCAGGGAAGTGTTTTCGCTTCAGCTTCCTCTAGGCTCTGTAATAATCCTTTCCCACTGCCTGCCGCTGAGCAGAGGTTGTAGCTGTGGCTGCTGCTGTCTCCTGCCACGCTGCCATCGATCGTGCTGCGCTGACACTCACATGCCCTTTGGTAACGCGGGGCTGTCAGAGCCCCCTGCGCACCCACTCCTATCTGAGACATTCATTAGTGTCGTCTGCCAAAAGGTTTATGTAACAGATGTTGCAAAGCAAAGGCACAGGAACACGCACACACACGCTCACACACCATGATGGCAGGGGTTGTCAGAGTGACGGTGGAGGGAGGATGGTCCACAGGACTGGAGTAGCTTGCAGGCACAGCTGCATCTGTTCAAAAAGCAACTAACGCCTCTCTGTGACTATGCTTTATTTTCAGCTCGTCATCATGGCTGGGACTGTTCTGCTCGCCTACTACTTCGAGTACACCGACACTTTTCAGGTGCATATCCAAGGTTTCTTCTGTCAGGATGGCAATTTGATGAAACCGTACCCTGGGACAGAGGACGAGAGCTTCATTTCACCACTTGTGCTGTACTGTGTGCTGGCTTCAACTCCAACAGCGATTGTGAGTATGAGGAATTATTTGAAATCCCCATGACCACTTCATAAATAGTAACAATAAATGGTCCTGTGATATTTTTGTCCTCTTGCCTCTCTGTTCAGCTGTAATTGATTTGCACTTAGCCAGATCTCTGTTTTGCCTCAGCCTAATATGATCTTCATCAGTTATCTCCAGAAGTAATTATTCTGAGGTAATCACAATGCAAGACTGAGAGTCAGAGCTTGTTAAGCCTTTTACAATAGCTTTCTTGCTTCACTGATTAGTTGTGAGTTTCCTGGGCTCCAGAGAGGCTCTAAAGCAAAGGTTATGCATTATTGGAAATAAGAAAACAGGATAAAGCTGAAGTAAAATCCAGGTCAGATATGCACTATATCCAGGATTATTTCCTGCTATATTAAAAGGACTGTTGAATGGCCTTAAAGGGCTTAGATGAGGAGAAGGATGCTAAATACAAAGAAAAATATTAATGCTATTTTCTTTTTATGTATAATCTCTTTATTTTCGACAGTCACTGAACTTGTTTTTACCTGATTTTCTTCACTCTTCAGCCAGTAAACTGCAATGTAACTGTTCTATGCAGATGAAAATATTCAACTAGCTGAGTCCATACAATGCCAAACAATTTATTGCAGTCACTGGTTAGCAAAACTTCAGCCCTTTTATATTTTCCACACAGAAAGTTGCATATTTCACCAACAACCCCAGCTTTGCTGAATTTATAATTATATTGATAAATTCCTGTCAGATTGTGTTTATGGATTTTGTTTAATTTCTTTCTTTTTATTTCTTCCTTGTTAGTATTTATTTCTTATAATAATTTTATTTTTCATCCCTTTCAAAAACTGATTAAAGCTGTACATGACATACTTACTTTTAAATGGTGAGTGCTTCACTATAGCCTATTTTAAGTTTTGTTCTGCAGTAGTTTTAGTGCATCAAATCACATTCTTGTCACAGAATGTGGTAAGAAGTGTGAAAGGGATCTGCAGAACAGGCTATAGGTTTTGGTACAGGACACTTTCTGAAAACAGCCAGGTGTTTTGAAGTTGATTACATCATGAGTTTATAAAAAACATCTGCAGTTACAGTTATTTTGTGTTTTGGATCTTGTTGCATTTCAAGGCTTTCGTTTTACTTTGTAGGTTTTTTGAAAATGAAAAAAAAAAAGCAAAACAAAAGAACAAATCCCCACATTTTGGAACTCCCCCATCAGCATAGTATCCATGTTCGGGGACATAGCTTTCACTACTGCTTTTTGTAAAGGTAGATGGAGGGTCACAACTATGCCTTGATTCCAGAGCAGTGATGTTAATGGGAGGTTTGTCCCTTGATTACTGATACAACATTGGGAAATGAGTGTTGCTCTTTATTTGGATCTTCTGTTTAAATCCTTGCTCTGCTAAATTTGATGCTAACCTTTCAAGTTTTGCTCCACCAGATCAACTTTTTTATTATTTTTAGTAACCCATGAAGCTTTTCCTCATCACTATTCTTTATGAAAAGCTGACTTGGAGTATTGACTTGGCAGTGCTGGGTTCATGGTCAGGCTTCACGATCTTAAAGCCCTTTTCCAGTGTGAAAGCCCTTTTCCAGTTCTGTGATTCTATGAAGAGTGTTTTATTTGTAGTTTCCATAACCCATGTTAAACACAAGGAACGAAAGGCTCTAGTGAATGTCAGGTAAGGTTGTTGGGTGTTGGAGAGACCTTCATCTTAGTGCTGTGTGGGGCTGGACTGTGTGAACGAACCCATCCATGGGACAAGTCATCACCCTGGGTGAGTGGATCCAGGGCTGGGTATAAGTGGTAAACTCTGCTTTGTGTGCTGTGCTGTCCTGTTAGACTGGGTACATGGCTCCACACAGAGAAGACATGGTCAGAGCCAGCACAGGGCTTCTGGCACCCTGCTTAGCACCAGTGGTCTCTAGGTACAAGCTCAAGGAGACAACAGGTCAAACTTCCCTGGCAAAACATTTTTATTTCCATTTTTAATCTATTTATTAATGCATTGTTTAGTCAATTATTTAATCAGTTGTATCATGGTGTTGTATTATTAATACATAATTCAATTATTTAATATCCTATTATTTAATATCAGGCTAATCTTCAACCAGGGCATATGTCAGAAGTATGTTTTTCTGTGCTCACCACAATATCTTTATAGGAGTAACTTCACTTTGTTTCTCATTCCCATCTTTTCTTCAGAGACCACCTCTTTGCACAGTATTTTCACACTTTGCTTCAGTTTGTAGCTGACTCTGCAAGACCGAGTTTTGGCAATGGTCCTCAATAAAAAGCTCATAAATGAGACAGAAAGTGAGCTCAGATTCTCCCTAAACTCTGTATTGCACTTCACTGCTCATGAGTCCTCCCAGAGTGTGAGTATTCTCACCTGTCACCCTGTACACAGACGGGCGTGCCTCTCACTCTGCCTGTCCACAGCCCGGGAAGAGATACGTGATCCAATCGAATGTCCCAGGGATTCCAGTGCAAGGAGCAAATGCAGCCATTTCTGTTTAGACCGTGATGATTTGTACTCTTTGAAAAAAACCCAAACCTCTAAAAACTTCCACACAAACAAAAAGAACCCATACAATTGTGCAGGTGGGAGGGAGCACTATGTGCTTTCACTGTCGATTAGGTTGTAGCTTCACTCCCTACGCTTTGCTCTCAGGAAAAATCACCAACATTGTGCAGTTCCACCACGAGGACATGACTTAAGTCAAAGGTAACGCCTTACAATAACTTCTTTCTCCTCTGCACAACACGTACTGCTTCATTTCCTGATGGCAGAATGGTTGGCTTGGCAAAGGGCTGGTTTGATGCAGCAGCAAACCTGATCTCTCATTACCACTGTCCTGACACCATGATATGAGAGAAGTGATTACTGGTGGAGCCCAGCAGCAACAAGGTACTAGCTCATAACACTATCTTAAAAGGGCTGTGGAAGGTATCCTAGGGATCTGTACAAGCTCCCTCATCTAAGACACAAGCAGCATTAAGTGCAGTCCTGTGTGCATAGGTCTGGGGAGGACTCAGAGCCATGATTTCAGCACAGCTTCGAGGTGTTATAGTGCTTGCAAGCCAAGAGGGAACATCTTTGTGAACTTAATGGAATATATTTGTGTCTCTGTCATTTGGCTAAGACGGTGGGCATGGGGAAAACGAATGCATGTGTTTTATTTCTGAGAGCACTTTGCAGAAGTGCTGCTGTGGGTTGGTACCACTGTATCTGCATTTCCCTGCAATTTTAGTGGCAAAATAAATGTGACTGGCCTGATTTTATGCGGTTTATTTGTTATTTTTGAAACATTTCCCTAAAAATATTCTAGGATGTCTCCACAGTGTCCCTGAAGACTAGCTTTCCCTGTTACAAGGTTACTGCAAAGCAGCCAATTCCCCAGCTGGTACTAAACAATCCTTCCAGCATTCAGCACTGCTGCCTGCTCTGCTCCATCCAATGTGATTTATCTACCCACCCAAGAGAAGCAGAGAGGCTTAGGAATAGAGCCAGCTCACTGAAATGAATACTGAACAGTGGCAGAAAGTTTCAAGGGCACTGTTCTCACTGTTCTTTGTTGCCTTAAAGTGAATTGAAAGTGCCTCTGCCATTTCCACAAACTTCAGTTTCTGTCCTTCTGTCTCCATGTTGGAAGTAGTAGGCCAGTATGTAATCTGTTAACTGTCCAGTGCTATTCATTTGTGCAAAGGAGTATTTTCAGATAATGTTGGAATCAGTCAAACTGAACCAGTCTGATTATGAATTAGAAGCTGAATTACAGTGTTGATCTGAAGCAGGAGGAAATTGTTCCAGCTTAGCTCTACATTCTGTACTTACCTCTCAAACTTCAGAAACATCATTCTTCTGGATGATTCTTCTATTCTGTCTTGATTCCTTGGCTTTGACTTTGCACAGCCATGTTACTACACTGATTTATTTCTGTAAGGGAAGCCAGGGAATGATTCCCTGTGGCTGATTCCCCTGTGGCTGCTCGGCAGCAGATGCCAGGAAAACCAAGAATGTCTGACGCAGCTCAGAGCTCTGTTACAGCAGCTCCTTTCCAGCTTCTTGAGGCAGGAATCCCCAGGCTCTGCTGGTGATGATGCTGCCAGGAGGCACAGCCTGCTGTGCCCCAGCCCACCACGCCTCACCCCTGTGCTGGCACAGCAGGCTGTGTCCTCTGCCAGAGGTCACCTGCCTTCCTCTTCTTGGAGTCTTGAATCAGGACCTGGGGTACAAAGGAGTGAGGCAAAGCTGTGTTTATGTTCTGCTATTTGCATACCATTCTGGAAGAATAAAAACACACTTTCTTGGTTTGGTGCCACGCTTTCAGGCACTTCTGTTGAAAGTGTCTCCAGGATCTTGTGGTGGTCCCAGCCACATGCCAGTCTGTGAGGAACAATGCAGGGCTGTGGAAAATGTGTTCTCTTCATTATTTTAACAAAACAAATTCTAGCAAAATTTGGGGTTTTGTGTGTTACCTTCAGTTATTTTAGACAGTTTTACCCACAGTGTATTAGGTTTTTGAGCGCAACACTAAGACAGTTTTGGGTTTTGAGCAGGCTAGAATATAAATTGTGGATTTCAACCCTTTTGACTTGAAATAAAGAAAAAAGAAACAAAACAACAAAGCAATTTTCTTGTTCTGGAAAAGTACTTACAACTGTTCTTTGCTATTGTTTTCATTCAACAACAGCAACCACCCACTCCAAAACAGAATGAGGTGACTAATTGAATGCGGATTGAACCATGGAGTTTGTATCCTTGGAAAATTAAAATTGAGCCTGCAACATTCAGCTGAAGACACTGTTTCGTTGCCTTGTATAGTTTTGCAAAAGACAGTATTGATTCCTGGGGGCTGAGAACACCTGTCCAGGGTGTGATGGCAAAGTCAAGAGGGTGTCTGAGGGAGCTCTCAGCTGGTCCCTCCTCCTCAGGGATGTCAGTGATAGTGATCTTATCAGGGAAAACCTCAGGGCCCTGTCTGTGCTTCACAGCAAAAATCCTGTGTCTTGGGGAGGGTGTCAAGGCAGACCTCAGCCACCCCTTGCCTTCTAAGGTCACTTTTCTCCATATAAATGCTGCTATGTGTTTGCCGCCTGGGTTTGACCGTGGAGTGTCTCAGTTTCACAGTGTCAGTACTGGGTCCTGAGGGTAGCAGATAGAATGGCAGATCCATATTCCTCACGGGCTAAGGCTAAATGTGGAGGAGATCTAAGGAATTCAGGAGCTCACAGCAGTAAGTGAAAGTCAATATAAGCCATGTTCTTAGTGGGGACTGTGGAGAAGAGGGAAGCAGACTGTTCAGATCATGAGAGGCAGTCTTGCAAGAGACACCAGCTTCAAACAATGAAATGGATGAAAAATTAGTCAAACTTTAATGATGAGGGTGAGCAAACACTGAAGCAAAGGCTGTGGGATCTTCATCCTTGCTCCCATGACATGAGCCTGAAGAGCATCCCTGTCCTGACTGCAGCTGTTCTGATACAAACCTCAGAGACACCACAGTGCAAAAGGGCACAACTGCTTTTGGCCCAGCTCAAGCCAGTGCTGACAAAACACTCTCTGGAACATTTTGCAAAGGTCAGCTTTTGGTGAAGAGTCCTTCTCCCAGGGAGAGTATGTGGAGTCATGCTGAAACTGGCTGATTGAGGTTGAGAGCCCCACGACCTCATCTGCTGCTATTCTCTGTTTTTGAGCACCGTGCATGCAGATTGTCTCATATGTCCTCATATCCGCCCCTCCCCTTGGCTGCTGTTTCAATGCTGGACACTTGATTAATTTGGTTCTTTCTATTTGTGGCATTGAAAATGCAGCCACATGCATCCTTGCACAGGATTTGGGAAATGTCATACTGCTTTCTGAAACCCGCCCAGAACTGAGGGCAACAATGTCCCAATATCTAAGTTCACTTTTGTTTGCCGCAGAGATTTTTGTGTGTTATGGCATGTCCCTGAGTGGGGTTTCTTTGTAGAAAGTGGTGTTAAAAAGGACTGACTGTGTCACAAGGGTGCTGTTAGAGTAAACAAGCTGAAAGATTTAAAAGCTCGCAGCAATCAGAATAACGTTAATTTAATATCTAGGAAAGACAGGTCGTGTCTGCCCTTCACATAATTCTCCCTAGTATAGGAATTCCATTGTCTTGCTGTTATGGGAAATTACATCACTTGTACTTTTTCTTGAAAAGCAGCAGAAGGAAGTAACTTTAACAGAGAGACGGACGTGAGGCAGTCCCAAACTGGGCGCAGTGGGCATCCTGCATCTGTCCCATGCACCTTGGCTGGTGCTCCTTCTTCATCTGTGTGGAATTGCAGGCAAAATTAAAACAATGGGATCTTCCACACAACCCCAGTGTTCACTGGAAGTGTGAAAAAATTGCAAAAACCGTTTTTTCACGTTTGTGATGAGTGAGTGAGTGAGTGTGTGTAGAGGAGACAGGAGGGAGGAGTGTGGGTCACCAAAACTGCAGGAAAAACAAAAACCCTCCAACAACATTTTTAGTGTTAGAGAATCAAGGAATTTCTTTCTGGCCAGGATGTGCAACAGAAATAATTTCATCCCCACGTAGCCCAGATGTGTAGAGAAAAGCATTCCATGACACACATATTTTACCAGATTCTTCACAAACCTTATACAGTCAAAACCCATAGATATTAATCAGTTTAATGTTCATTGGTTCCAAGTTACATAGTTCTTAGTATTTGGTTTCCTATTGTTTACAGATATTTTCACCTCTGATTCTAATTAGGTTCTCATTCTTTTCTCTCCTTTCCCAGACCAGGGGTGTTGTTTGGAGTTGATGGTCTGTTCATGGCCCTTTTGTTACCTTTTGTGTATCTTCTGTGCTGCTCCCAGTCTGTTGAGATATTAAGCTCATCAGGCCTTCACGTGATGGAGCAATGCCCTGGAAAACTCAAATTCCCTTTCCCCGGGGCAAATGTGAACATAAGTTGGACTTGATGATATCAAAGGTCTTTTCCAACCTAGTTAATTCTGTGATTCTGTGAAAACTGACTAAAGTTATAAAATAAAAAATTATAATAACCAGAATATAAATAATATAAAAAATTATATAACCAACATGAGGTGCAGCCTCTGCCAGCAGCAGTGGGAGGCTGTCAGGGCAGATCCCACTGGAGAAGTGAGGTGAGCAGCTTGAGTTGCAGTGAATCTCTAGTGGATTTTCAAAGGGAAGAAAACAGAGGTGAGACTGGGGCTGCGTGACTGGAGCACAGGAGGAACGAGATTGTGCCAGGAGTTTGGAGAAACATGACCAAGGAGAAATATTTTGGCTACTGCAGAAGTAAGCAAAAGCGTGGCAGGGGGATCAAGAAGGGATGTAGTTCTCAGCTTTGCTATAGCATTTGTACTGAAGTACGAGGCCAATGTCCTGAATAAGAAACACTGATAAAAGGAGCAAAGGGTGTTAAAAGCTGGGCCCATCCGTGGCTGTCAGCACCAGCAATAGTTACTCTCGTTAAATTTAATGCAGCTCTTCAAGTTGGCTCCCCACCCTTGCCCCACTGCACAATTACCATAGGAGGGCAGCTACAGGATGCTACTGTTTTGCAACCTGCTCTTGGTTGTACCACAGGCACATTCCTGGATAGTTTATTTCAGTTTATCCTCACAGAAACAGGTCTTCTTGATGTTTACTTTTTTTTTTTTTTTGAAACAAAGTTGTGTAAATGATCCTTTTTGTGAGCTTATCGGAAAGTGCTATAGGAAAAAAAGATTCCATGTCCCTTTAAAAGCAATAGTTCCATTATTTTGTTGATTAAATTGATAATTAAATTTACGAGCTGTCGGTAATCTGTACAGGAGTGCAGGGAGTATCAGGTGCTAATGCTGTGCTGAGAACTTGAAAGGGGAAGATGAGACATTTCACTGTCTGAAAATGTCAGCTCAAGGACTATCATGGATAAAAGACTGTTGAAGAGGAAAATGGACAGATAATTTTATCATCTGCTGGGTCAGGATGAGCCAGGAAATAAGTAAAGTGTGTGTGCAGCAGAAGGCTTTGAGAGCTGAACATTGAGGGGCAAGTATTTGGTGACACTGCCAGTAATGGGAAGGCAGGGAAAATTGAAGAAGTTTTCTCACTGGAGAGGTTGAAATCAGCAGATGAAATATGACTGCTGGGTAGGTACTTCTAATTCATAGTGGGGGCTTTGGGTCATCCTTGTATTTTTACCTGTTAGTAATAGGAAATGGAATGTAAGTGAGAGTTCTCACACAGTATGTCCTCAGAGTGTAGATGAGCTACTATTGCATTAAGGAAACTGAGAACAAAAATATATCCAGGGCACAGCCTTTGCTTCCTATTACCTA
This sequence comes from Acridotheres tristis, assembly GCA_037013685.1. Taxonomy (NCBI): domain Eukaryota; kingdom Metazoa; phylum Chordata; class Aves; order Passeriformes; family Sturnidae; genus Acridotheres; species Acridotheres tristis. The sequence goes on from CM072919.1 coordinate 11,187,951, forward strand.
CACTGTGCCAGACTGCAGATCACTTGTGCTTTCAATCCACTGCAATTCTCCTCACATTTCTAGTGTCTAATTAAGCCAGTATGATACAGGAGGTCATTAATCTTGCATTGTTTTCCCAAACAGAAATAAAAGCAGTTTACTTACTGGTTTTTTTTTTTTTCCCACCCGTATTTATACACAGAACCTATTTTTAGATAAAAGCTACAGAACTGATTTGTACCCATTCCTGGAGTGCTGATTCTGCTTTGGCAGGAGCTGAGGTACTCAGCAGTGCTGGTGATTGATTCTGGGAGGCCAGCTGGAGAACTTGACTCGTGTGGACCGTGTTCATGCACTATCATCAGGGTTTAAATCATGAGAATCAATGGAGTTACTTGATTTCAGAAATGCATGGGGGGAAAAAAAGAAAAACAAAAAACAAGTTCTTTGAGAGCTATTCAGATCACATTCAACTGTTTACTGACAGATTAGCTTTCAGAATCAGGTGTCCAACTGCCCATTGAATTTTTAGGAAACAGCAAGGCTGACTTTCTAGAGTGCTCATATTAAGCATACAAGAAAAAAAATTTCAGCAACTGAATTCAGTGCCAGAGATGGCATGACAAGAGTGGTCCAGTTATGTTGAATCACTTTATATCTCTACACAAACACGGCTTTATTGCCTTATACCTAAACTCTGCATTAAACTGAAGGCAGTGTTCATTTTAAAAAATCAAAATTTGAACTGTTATGCTGTAGGAAGTCTGGGATAATTCTGCTTAAATCAGTGGAATGGAACTGAACAGATTTACAGCCTGGCAAAATTTACTCCTAAATCTAAGTGGAACTAATCTATGCACACGAGAGTTGCTAGGAGTATGCCAGACAGCTAGATTTATAGAAGCAAAGATGTGAATTGAAGTGGGAAAACACTCTGTTAACTTCGGATGTAAAGGAGCTTTAAAGATGGATGTATTGTTACAGGAGGACTATTCGTATATTTTATACCTGAGTCTCTTGAATTTGAAACGTTTAGGATATTTTAAAGTCAAGAAGCCCCTGTGTTCATAGAGTAGAATTCTCTCAGGGTGTGAATTGTCTCTCAGTGTGTATGTACAGTCCCGGGCAGAGAGAGAGCCAAAGCAGTAATTCAAACTTCTGAACATCATAATAATTCAAATAATAAGTGGTTTGAAACAGAGTGTCACTTTCAAACTGCTTTAGTGCAGATGGTCTTTTTCTTAATTCCCAGCCCCGTCGTTAGTGAGCTGAGCTTATTGAACTGCTTGCCAATTCCGTTAAGAGCAGATGGAGTGAAACGGGATAAAGGCTATATTTCAGTGCAGCTCCCATGCATCAGCTCCCCTCCAGATGCCATTATCGACATGCATTTTACAGCTCCACATCTCTTGCCATCAGCGGGTAGAATTATAAAGAGGTTGAGCATACTTGGCTTGAATGTCAATAATCAATAAGGATGCTCATCTGGCTTAATAAGGATAAATTGTTGCCCTTGAAACAACACACCATTCCAGCAGTCAGAGTGAACTAAGGTGACTTCCTTGACATTTATACTAACTCTGGGTGTCTGTATTACCCTGTGTGTGTATACACAAACACTTCTGTTATGTATTTCTCTAACTGTTCCCTAATACTATGGATTTCTCTTGTGTATGTCCTGTAATAATGTATTAAATTAATAATTTTGAGTGCTCCCCTTTAAAAACTCATTCTTCCACCTCTGGTGGGTTTTTTAAATATATTAAAGACTTTAATTACAAACGCTGTCTTTGTAGAAGGGTCCCAGTTTCCCTTTCTAAAGCCTGCTGACAGAACATGATAGGTCATATTTTCAGAAATTCCTGCTGCTGTGTGTGGATGGTCGTTGCCTCTAAAGCCTGTGATTAAATTCTGCCCAGCTTTGGTGAGGGTAGATAGGCCTCAATGCAACAGAGCTAAATTAGTTTTAAGTGCTTAAGAAATAATGATACTACTCCTGTGGGAAGCAGCTATTACATTTACAGAAAGCATGAATGCTCAGATAATATAAAAACATGTAATACATAAGCACAGCTAACATCATGATCAGTGGTTCTGTGGAGACTTCATTTTTGATAATAGAACATTTAGTTAAATATTGTTCTTTGTCACAGCATTTTAACAACAATCCTTGGTTATTATCAACATTTCTAGTCTGTTATTGCCAGTAGGCCTTGGTTGGCTCCATGGCCATCCAGCTATCAGTATTTGAGACATACACATTACCTCTTTATCTTCTGGGAATTGAGAGATCAAAAAAGGTCTCACTTTGAACCATTGTTTAGAGGGTCACAAGACAGTGTGCTTTAGTTATGGTAATCTTCTGTCCTGAGCACAATTCAAGTTGGTAGCTTTTTTTGAAAGTTCAACAACAAAAATGTTATTACACTTGGGTTATTATTGAGACAACAAAAATAAGTTCCCAAGGCTGTTTATGATAGAGCAGGTGCTCGTTAGGTGGCAGAGTTCTGGGGAACAGACAGTGTTTCTGATATTCTCAACAGAGGCTTAGTCCAGGTGCAGCTCATCAAGGCCGAGCATTAATGAGCATTTCTCAGCTCACAGTGCAGCCAGGGCGGGGGGAGAGATGCACCACCACAATCCACCCCATGAGTGAAGTCAGCTTCTCTGGGTCTCCTCAGCACTGAGTGCAGGAATGATCCCTCTCCAGGGTGGGAGCTGGGGCTGTGTCAGTAGTGCTGAGCCCCACAGTGCAAGTGCAGTGTCCCCAAAACACGCAGCTGTGTAGCACTGTCCGTAGGCTGGAAGTAGTCACCCATGTTTCAATGTTTGCTCATGGAATTTTTAACCTTCTGTTCCTTTCCCTTTCCTTGGCAGATTTTTATTGGTGAGATATCCATGTATTTCATAAAGTCAACCCGAGAAACCCTCATTATTCAAGAGAAAACTATTTTGACTGGAGAGTGCTGTTACCTGAACCCACTGCTTCGAAGAATTATACGTTTTATAGGTAAGCACCCTGTGCAATACAAGCTTTGACCCTGCTTGCACCAAACCAGGACAAAACACCCTGACAAAGAACATCACAAAATTAATTAAGCTGTGAAATCTTTGCAGGCATCTTCCACCTTAGAGGGATAGTCCCCTCAGGATTTCCAAGGTAACTTTCAAAATTTGCCATATCATGCTGGCTGGAGCTGGTTTAGATCATATTCTGCTGAGCTTAATGCTTTTTTGAGGCCCTTAAAGAAAGGTTACACCAGTCAAATCCTTATATGAATAAATCCATCATTGCTAGTTTATGTGAGCTACCCATTTTAGTTACAAATTTATCCTCACCAGCTCATCTATCTGGCATTTTTCTTTTCAGCTCTAATTTTAACATCCATAGCTCTGCCACATAATGTTCAGCTGAGCACAGCATAAAAAAGCCCAGAGCTCACTTAACAATAATAGTATTATTTTCATTGTATTTGCTTTTTCTTAGAGCTTTCATTGAATTAATTGCTGAGAAATGTAGTTCTGTCATTAAACCATTTGGAGATTGCTTTATGCAGTGCTTGCAAAACGCTTTACCTTCTTCACACAGTTGATGAGTCCCAAGTCCACGCGTGGGATGGGATGTCTGGCTGATGGCATGGGCCAGTGGCTCCTCACATGGTTCCCCACTGGCCAAGAGGGGCTTTGCCCACAGAGCATCACAGCACTGCCCTCCTTGTGCAGTCTCAGAAGTGAAGCACCCTCACACACTGCCTCTGACAGGGAGCAGATCCCAATTCACAGTCTGACTTAGAACCAGCAGTGGGGGGAGAAAAGCTGAAAGTATCAGGGCACTTCTTCCCTGTCACTGCTGAATTTCTGAGCTTTATCTGGAATGAGAATGTCTGCTGTGGCTGTGGCAAGTGTTGTGTTGCTTCCATGGAGCACATTCCTGGCTGCAGGCAGGGGTTCTTCCTCAGAGCACAGAGCTGAAGGCCTTACCCTGCACTAGAATATTTGTCATCAGCAAATACATGCTGCAAAGGAGGAAAAGCTATGGTTTTCCTTTTCCTTCAGCTCTCTCTGTTCTTCCTGCTTTATGCATGTAAGGTAGGAGTGGAATGTCCCTCCTGCCACCGTGGAGGTGGAAGCAAACCACATGTGCTTTGTTCTGTGCGTCTGGTGGTGGGATCAAAAAGACACAGAAATGCAGTTGGAAGTAAAACACCCTTGCACTCACATAACCTCCAGGATATATTGATGGACAGCAAACTGCCATTAAGAGAGAAGCAGGGTACCAGTGCTCACTGGGCCACTCAGGGGTTTTTGACTGTTTCAGCACATTCAGCAGGTTGCAAAGTCCCCATCAAACACTCTTGTCTGCAGGGTCAGCACTAGAAGTCCTTAGATCATGGAGGCTAAGTACTTGCTCAGTATGTTTTCTTACAGTTAGCTTTATTCTTAAAAATTCATGCTGTTGTTTCTCTTCTGGTGGAAGAGAAGGGGGTAGCAATGATACAGTGGACTCTCAGAGAGTAGTAGGACATAAACCAAACTAGGGAAATGAATCTTGGCTTTGCATCTGTGTTTATTTTCCTGAGAAAAATGAAGTCAATATTATTACAAAAGGCTTAAAGTTTTTGCTTTGTCATAAACTACACTATGTGCTTGTTTTCTTTGGAAACCTTTTCCCTGCCTCTGCAGTGAAACGAGAGAAGTAGAATTTGTTATATTAAATAATTAGTGAAAGGAACTGAAGATAACTACATGTTTTTCCTTTTGCATTTCACCTGGGTTTTGAAAATATGGCATGGACTGAGTAGCTGTACCGTGTGCCTGAATGATCCAGAGAAGTTAGTTCCATACAGCTGCCTACTCCAAAATGCATCTTCCCAAGTGCTTGGTTCTGCAAAGACAACCAGGTTGCTAGTACATGGATTTCTCTGTCTGTGCCTTCTCTTGATAAACTTTAGGGCCAAAAGTTACAGAGCTGATTATCTAAGTTCTCTTGCCGGTAAGTTCTCTTCCCTAGCAATCAGTCTGGCTTGTTGCAAAAAGGTTTGCTGCCAATTTAGTTTTGGTACCCAGATATTTGAGCAAGTCTTAATAAGTACCTGCAAAAAGCAGTTACTTAACTCCTTGGAAAACTGCCTTAAAAGGCATTACAGTTGATACTATTCAAAAGGATGAGAAAAATCCTGCAATGTGTGTCTAGGTTCTCATGTGTCAGGAAAAATGAACACTGCTGTCTGACCCTGCAAGGCACATAATGGAGACCTTTTGAGAGTTGCTGGTCCCAAATTTTAGGAGGACAAAGAGGCATTTTCTCCCTCCAACTCTGTAATGGAAATTACTGGGAAGAGACAGGATTTTAAGAATTGTAGCCTAAATGTGCTTTCCACAAAACAAGCAGAAAGCTGTAGATACTTCACTGAACATTCATTTATATTTTGCAAAGAAAGAGTCGCAAAAAGTTTGGTTGCTAGATTTGAGCTTTTCTGCTCTTACTTCTCCTTCATGTATACAGAATTAAGGACTTTTTTGCACCATGAAAGTGGAGCAAAACAAAAAACCTACAGCTTTTCTGGAATGCTAACAAAGTCCCATGTTTCTTTTCTGTTTTTTTCCTATCTTGTTTACTGTGCTCTCTGTTGATTCTTGTTTTCCTCAAGGTCTCAACACACATCTGTTTCTAAGAGCCTCCCCCCTGAGTTTAGTTGTGACTCTGAATGTTGAGCTTTGTATTACATCTCTCCCTGATTCTTTTTCTACATGAAGCAGAACCACAATTTCTTCTTGCTTCCTGGCCCAGACATGAATCCTTTATGCTGACAGACATTTGCTTTTGTGGCAAAAGACTGCCTCTCACCTTGCTGCACTGTATATCAAGTCCTGTATCGCAGCTTAGATTGGTGAAACCTGCTATGTTCCCTATATTTAGAAAATCACTTTCTTTATCAGTGAAAAAAAGCGGGCTTAGCTTGGAAACATCAGACTTTGATGTATGCTTCAATTTGTTCCATCTTCCTCTTTATCTTTAACAGTTGCTTTAACAGATTTCTTTTTTAAAAGATTTTGAGGTCAAACTAGTGGTGTGCAATTTCTTCAGAAGAGTTTTTTCTAATATATTGCTGCTGCACTGCTTTACTTTAAGCACATCCTCTCTCCTCTCCCTACCCTTCCCAGCAGTTCTGTCATCAATTTCTTGTGCCAAAACTTGCTGTTTATGTGCTGAACCTTTGAGAAACTAATTGGTAAGGGTGGCAGTTTCCTGGGTCTCAGCCTCTTCTCCCTGAATCTCAACTTAAGCATACACAGCTTTTTGTATATTTATTCATTCTGTCTTGTAATTTCACATTCAGCACTTTGTTAACATCATTCCATCTTGCATTTGCTTCTGTGTTCTACTTAATCATTTGGAGTGCAAATAGAGGTTATAAAATATTTTAGTGAATGGTTTCAGTCAAGGTTTTAGTCTTTTTATGTACAGCTGCTATCATGCCCCCAGGATCAGGGATTCAGACCTCCCTGACCCAGTCTGACAGGGTGACTATGGTATGTATTGTGTTGCATTTCATTATATTAGGTTTCTAATCCATGTGATTAAGTTGTCTACCTGCAAAGCTCTGATAACGTGCAAGTAGCCCCTTTTTAGTTCAGATATCTAGAAATTCAGCATGCTTCATCATCTTGTTACCAGTGGCTCTGACTTCGGATGTGCATAATTTGCTGTTAACAAATGGTGCAGATCATCTTCTGTTGACAACTTAATCTAAAGCATGGTGACACTTCACAGTGGGCAGCTAAATAATTAAATTAAGGCTTTTTTCCAGCAAATTAAGACTTCAGTTCGGCAAATAAAGGTTTACAAGATTTATCCACCCATTGAGTTTATTGCAATAGGAGAGAGAAACCCCAGAACTCTGATGTCAATTCCCTGAGCAGCTGCACAGACAGCTTACCTGACCTTGTCCTTCTGTCTGCCTTGCATCTGAAGTTCACTGTGAACAGTGAATGTTCTGTTGTTGGCTGGCTGCCTTTCCATAGGGCTCAAGCTATATTTGGGATGTTGCCCAGAACCTAAACTGCTGCAGCAGCTCGAGCTACTGCAGATGTTATCACTGAAAAACCTCCACAGTGAAGAATTGGTCACTGCTGGGGACAAATCAGCCCTTACAGTTCTCTTTGATGCCAGGCTCTGAGCTGGCAGCAGTCTCCATGAAAACTGGTGGTTGTGAAAGCAGTGAGGAAGGAAGATATCCAGTGCATCTGCCAGGAGGACTCTTGAGCCTCCAGAACTGAGGAGGCTTTTGCACTGGGAACTGAATTTCTTCTGGCATGGTCAGACCATGTGTCTTGCTTCTTATGTCCAGGAAGAACAGTATCCAGGCAGGACACCCACAGATGAAGCAGGCGGACTCAGGAGGTAGTAGATCCTTGGAGTAGTGAGTTTTGTGGGGTCTTCAGTGGAAGATCAAAGCCAGTCTTAGGATGAGGTTATAAGTGCTCAGAAGCATGATGTTGAGCCTGTTCCTGATGCCATGGCAACAGGACAATAAATTCCCCCTACAACCTCAATCTTTCCTGTTGTAAAATGGATTAATGACACAGGTCTCTTTTAGCAGACCCTCTAAGATGTAATGATGAAGGGTGGTTTAGCAGAGTCTGAGTCACGGGACTATAAATGTATGACTTTACTGACTGCACAGTATTCTTACAGCAAAACATTCAGAGACAGGCTGAGGATCATCATTCCCATAGAGTCCTGAGTCCTTCCAGGGACACTCTCTCATGAAACTCTAATCTTCCTTAAAAAACAGAAGGGTGGGAAAGGGTTTAGGTGAGTATGAGTGTACATGTGAAATACGAACATTTTCCAAGCAAGTTAAGTTGAGACTGACAAATCAGAGAATTTACTGGGACAGAGAGGAGTACCTAAATAAATATCCTTAGCAGGAAACATGATGATATGCCACTGAAGAGCCCAGCTTCTGATGTTTTATGAACCCTTCAGTGCATTGTTTCTTCTGTCACTTTACTTAAGGGTTTCATCATTTTCCTTTATAAAACCTTCTACTTCCTGATTCTTATTTCCACCCACTGGCTTCTCACTTGTCTCTTCCCAATGTCTTTTCAGCTGCTCTTCTACAAGTCCCAAGGGGAGTTTTGTTGATTTTTGTTGTGGTGGTGATTTGGTCGGTTTTTTCCAAATCCGTGGCATTTTAAATGCATCTGATAGTGAGAGTTTCCACAGAGTCAACAAGTGGCTGCAGTGACTTATGCTACATGGGTTCAGGGTGGAAGAAGCTTGGACATGAATTGTAGGGTGGGCAGAGGGTTGTACTGAGGCTATAGTGAGTGAGAAGAGCTGGATTCTTCTTCAGGGCAGATGCCTCTGTTAGAAAAAGCAGTAGAGCTGCAGGTGGCAAAACTGATGAACAGCCACACAAGGAGCTTGATAGGAGATAGAACATGAGAATAGGATGTGGGTGAGAGCCCAGAAGGCAGGGGTTCTTGAAGGACTTTTTGACAGTCATTCAGAGGAAGTGTAAGTGGAGAAATTAAAAACTAAGTATTCAAAATTGAAACTGCTAAATACTCAGACATTTCTGTCAAGGCAAGTATTATTTCAGTGAGATGACACTGGAAAGTCAAGCTTCACTTTATTGTCAGCATTTTTCAACAGGACTTTTCTTGTTTGTTGTTTTTTTGGCTTGAAGATTTGATTTGTCTAAGGTCTTTCTCAGTGGAGGTAAAGATATGTTAAAATGTGATCTCTCTAGAGCAGCTGAGAGAATAGCAGGGAGTACAGCCTGCCCTCTTATATCTGGTCTAAGCTAGTATCACTCCCAGTTACATTCTGCTTATTGTTTTGTCTTCTAGGCACCTCTTTCTGGCTGCTCCTGAGACACAAACACAGCTGAGAGTAGTCAGTACAGTGAGAAGAAGTCAGGAGGCCTCTCCAGACATAGTTTCTGCTGCTTCTTTAAGGCCTCTTTTTGCAGCCAGACTATGTGACATGAGTGGCTGAGGGGAAAGATTGGCTTTATGTAATTGCAATTAACCTTCATCCTTTCTGCTAGTGAGCAGCTGTAGGTCTGCTTCCCATCTTTTCTCAGCATATGCCAAGTTCTGCACTAGAGTTCATTCTCATGTTTTCTGGCCCAGAATGAGCACACTGAAATAAAGCAAATAAAGCACATGCTGCTGAGCAGAATGACACCACCTCCCATTACACCTGAGTATCAAAGTCTGGAAGAGGCACACCTTCTCCCGTTTCTTTCTCTCTGACATTGTATCATGGATGTGAGCTATATGACCCTGAAAAGCTGGGGCTAGTTGCCCTTCACATTAAGTCTTTCAGAGCAATTTGTCTGCCTCTAAAAAGCTGGCAATCACATCACTGCATTTTTGTGCTCTGGTCAGTTAGTTTAGCTGCTGTGGGTCATTGAAGAAATCCATTGAACAAATGGATTCCTGAGGTAAAAAAGCCACCAGGGGACTGTCCAGCACTGCCCAGGCACACTGGCATTACAGCCTTTAAATCAATTACAGCCAACCCTTGCTCCATGTTTCCAGAAACGTGAGGTTTAATCACCCTGCGAGGGTCACACCCCTGCCAGCCAGACTCACTGCTGTGATTTTCATAGAGCACAGCTTGGCAGAACTGTGAGAGAGGAACTGCAGCAGCCAAAATGCATCACAATCAGAATGTGATAAAGGTTTCAGCTGTGGTTTGCTCTACTCTTCTCCAGATTACTTCAGGCCTCGGCAGCTGTGTTTGGGCCAGCACTTATATATTAAGAAAACGCAGGTGTTAAAACTCCTTTCTTTAATGGACAGAAGTACCTTTGTATGTATGCACTTCCTAGAGATCAAAAGAGTTTTGTGTAGCTCGTGAGCTTTTCCTGAAATGTCTTGATTCTTGGCTTGTACTTACACAATAAAGACCATGAGCCAGACTGCCTGACACTTGTATTTCCTCTAATTATTGTAAAGGCTGGGTTATAATCCTGGCTGCACTCCCTGTAATTTGCACAGCACATCAGAAAGTTGCTATTTAAAGCAAGCTGTACCAAAAAAAAATTAAAATTTTGACAGAGTGCTGTATATAAAACTAGATTCATCTCTGTCATAACTTCAGCTCTTTCACCAGGCTGAAAAGATACCCTTCTGCCTTTTTCCTTTGAACTTGCTTGTGCACTAACTAGTGTTGCTGAGAAGTTCCTAATGGCTGTAGAAAACCATGGATTTGAAATTTTACCAGAGGGATAAAGGAGCAGTCTCTGTCCTCTCTCCTTTTAAACAACTTAGCTAGATAAACAGGAGGAAAGTTGTCACACCATTGAAAAGACAGGGGCCAGTCCTGCAGCCTACAACCAGTGGAAGGCAGCCTCCTTCTTTGACCACCACTAGCTTTTTAAATCCATGATCACTTACCAGTTCTTTAATAATAAATAAAAATAAACATACATGAAGAACAGTAATGCATTCAGCCTCCAGAATCACCTTACTGTGTGATGTCCCTCGCTGGCATTGGGGAATGATGGTGAGGAGGAACAGCTCTGCAGTCCTGCAGCCCCTCCAGGCTGTTTCCCAAGGGAAGGGCTCTTCCCATCAGTACTCCAGCGAGGGATCTGTGCCACAGTGACACCAAATATGTCTCTGCCTGACTGTCACAGGCAAGCCCCACTCAACTTGTTCTCACTTGTACCACAAATCCCTTTTAGTTATAGTTGTATTTTATGTTACTGTCAGTATATGCTGCATTATTTTGAGTCCCTCATATATTTCGTGTCTCAGACTAGAGCAGCCTTTTAATCTTTTTTTTAACTCAGTATAGATAAGCAGTGAAGATATTACAACCATGGTGGTGCCAGCTCTTAAGATTTTATCACAGCTTTTCTAAGATTATTTCCCTGGAGCTCCAGCTCTTGGTCGTATTTAAATACATAATTTATAATGAGTTTTGCTTACAGAGCTACAGAAGGGAGAAAGCAAAACTGCATGACCCTCAATATTCCTACATCAGAAGTCAGTATTTATTTGTTCCATGTTTTTGTGATGCTTTAATCAACCTTAGTGATGAGAAGGAGAAGAGGAGAGCTGATTTAATCTTTTAGAACATTTGCGTTTGGTAATTTTGCAAACCTGCTGTTCTGTACCTTTGGAATGTAGGCATTACATTCATCTGAAAGATCCTCCTATGTTCATAGCAGCTGTAGCAGATACTCATAACACTCAGGGGGTTTCAGTGGAGGATGTGACAACTGCAGTATTGATCAGGAGATGCTTCACAGCCCTGGAAAAGTTCCTGCATTCAAGTGAATATACTTCATCTTACAGGATGTGGTTATGTGCTCCTAGTGACGTGAGCTGACTTGCAACTGTTTTCCAGAGCAAAGCATTGGGTTGCTTCCAAAAGTACATGCTGAATATTGCTATGTCAGGATTGTAAATCTTCGACATCAAGGTGGAAAATCCAAAAGGTACTTAATCCTAGATGGTCGTGTGAGATAAGTGTCTCAGCACTACAGTACTCTTTCAGGTTCAGAGATCCCATTTTTTTGTCACAAATTTGTTTTAAGTACATGATACTACTCTCATTACGTCTCTCCCTCCCAGGTATAGTGGTATTTTCTAAACCTGTTTGAATAATCACTATTTTTAACCTTTCCTCACAGGAGTGTTTGCGTTTGGACTTTTTGCCACTGACATCTTTGTAAACGCTGGCCAGGTTGTGACTGGGAACTTGGCTCCCTACTTCCTAACTGTGTGCAAACCCAACTACACTGGAAACGACTGTCGGGCCCACCACCAGTTCATAAACAATGGCAACATCTGCACGGGGGATGTGGAGGTGATTGAGAAGGCCAGGAGATCCTTTCCATCCAAACATGCTGCTTTGAGCATCTACTCAGCTTTATATGCCACGGTGGGTGCCAGTCACGACTGCTGACTTGTGTGAGAGGTTTCTCACGTGCATCTAGATGTGGTGTTTTTCTTACAGTGTATTTTTGGAGAAAAAGAGGGTTGCTTTGGGGGGAGCTTTTTTCTTTATCAGTAGGGAAGATCCCCTTCTTTCTCCATTTTACCAATACTGATGTAAGCAAATGAAATGCTCATTGCTTTTGAGGCAGTGCATGTGGAGGCATGAGGTCCTAAGCCTGTCTTTGCTGCTGATTTTCTCATTCAGTCTTCTCCCTGACCCTGTCTCTTGAGCATTAAAATGAAGCTAATCCTTAAACAGCTTCTGGATTGCTACATTTGTTCACATGCCATGTATTGTTGAACATTTAAAATTCAAATTACGCCCTTTCAATGGGGCTCTGAACTTAGGATGAATTTTGCTTTCCTTGTTTAGTACCTGAACTCACATTGCAAGGAGGGTTCTAATAAAACTCAGTGCCAGAATTTTATCACAAATAATTTTTTGTTATCACAGAGAAATGTACCCCAGCTGACACATTGACAAGGCGACATTGCCATGCAGTCAGGAAGGAAATTATGAAGTCTGATGAAACAGATCAATGGCTCCTTTGTGTTCTCTGGCTAAAGTTTCTGTGATTCTTGAAAATTGATCCAAGAATCTTACTAACGAAGCAGGAAACCTTGGTGGTTTTGCCATAAAGATCCAAGGACTTAACCTGTTTCTGATCTCAAAGTGCATTAACTTAGGTCTTTCTTCTCCCTATAGCTTGATTCAGAGTAGTGTCTGTTGGTCATCAGAAGCAAGAAGAAAAGCCTTAAAGTTATCAAAGACAGGGTATTTAGTGCGTATTTTGCCCTGTGCTCTTGATAGCAGAGGAATGAAACACCATATTTTTACTTTTAAAATGAAGAGTCCACCCACTGCTGTTTCAATATCCATCTGTTTGCACTAAATGTTGTGTGAATAATGATGGAGAAATAAACTGTAACTCTTTTGATCAGGATTTGTTGGGAACTCTTTGGAAAGCCTGTAACATTTTGTGCACGTTGCTTCTGAACAATGTGCAGCCATGTGTGAAATACGGCTGACAATATACTCAACATGGCTGTAGCAGCTGTTTGCACCGTGATAAACTTTTAGGTGGAAGTTCCAGGGTCAGGCTTAGTCGTGGTTCTGTCCTAAGCTAATTACATCCTTTCATGGACTTTCTTTCCCCAGCCTCCCTTGTTTCCTAGGAAAGCAAATTTTCTACAACAGGCTGACTTCTACAGCTGAAAGGTTTTTCCTTCCTGAGCCTAAGCCCCAAGTAGTTCAGTGTTTCTGAGCTCTTGTTTTCCAGGAGTGTCTGCTATGGGCCTGCACTTCTCACATGGGAAGATGTCACATGGAGCCAGGACATGGAACTCGTTCTGAGCTACAAGGTCATGAAAGTTTCCCTTAAAGCATTTCAGTCCACAGTCCAATTTCAGCCTAGTTCTCTGCCTGACATCACCTTCTAGAACTAAAAAAGTTGTCACTCCTCTTTTCTTTGTCTGTCAGCTGGGAATAACATGAGCATTACACAAGAATTGGATTGTTCATATCCAGCTTTGCTTAATAACTGTGCTGTGCACAATTTTTTGAGAAATCTCTTGCTGATTCTAATATGCATTATAATGTGGCCTACTGAACATAAAACACAGGTTATTTGCTTAGTAATAGATGTGTTTTGCATAAAGCTGTAGAATTGAGCCATGGAGCAAGAAAAATAGATAACATGAGGAGGCTGGAGAATGGAACGAGCACAGACATGGTTCTCATTTTATAAATGTCTTATGAGATCTGGGAGTCTCTTCCCTTCACTGAACCTCAAATATCCTGTGTAGGTGTCTCTGTATTCACTTTTTCATTAATCTGCTACTGAAAACACTCCCACTGTGACTGGTTTGGCTTTGTGGTTTTTTGGTGTTTGTTTTTGGTTTTTTATAATTTGGGGTTTATATTTAATCAACTAGACTTTACTTTGTCACCTTCTAAAGAAGCTGAGGAAAACCCAGAGCATCACTTCTGTGGTGTCTGCAGGTGGAAATTAATCTTGTATGCATAAAGTAAGGGGAAGAGAAAAGGGCTGGCAGCCCTTTATAAAAAAATAAGAATGTCATCTAAAGAAATTTATCAGTCTTCCAGAATGATCACAAGAAGAGATGGCAGTCGCTGTACCTAGTGCAAGCTGCTGTGCACTCATATGAATTGAAGTTCCTTTTCCAAGGAAAAAGAAATGGTTAGAAAAGGAGATCACCATTCCTGATTCCAGCATGAATCCAGCTGATGGGATGTCACTCCTGGTTTCAGCATTGATCCACCTACTTTGTCGCAGCCCATGAGATGTCCAGGGTCCTGGGGGCACTGCCTGGGCTTTGGAGGATACCTTTTCATGGGCAGGTTTCCTCACCCCAAGGATGGGTTTCTCACTTTCTCTGTAAATTAATTATCATGTGCAGTCCATTCTTCCAGTCTTTCTGGAAATTGGTGGGTGGCTTCAGGGGTCTTGAGTAGTTTTAATCCCACCCTAGCATAGTCCATACCCATTTCTTGTGCTGTGTTGTAGTTGTTTGTTACAGAAAAATGCCCTATCTCTGGCCCCCTTCTACAGCCAAAACATGATAATTCCCATGGCCATGTTAATAACAACAATCCTTGGTTATTCCCAACAATTCTTGTCTGTTATTTCCTACAGTCCTTGGTTGGTTCCATGGCCATCTGGTTATCTGTGTTTGAGACATATACCCTTATCTTCTTACCCTCTTATCTTGTGGGAGTCATGAGCTCAAAAATATCTCACTTTGGACCCTTGTTCACAGGATCCCAAGACATGAGTTTTAGTTATGGTAATTTCCCATCGTAGCCACAATTTCAGTTAGCAACTTTCTTTGAAGGTTCACAACAACAACCATTTGGGTTGTTATTAAGGCAGGAAGAAAAATAAGTTTCCAAGGCTGCTCACTGAAAAACAGGTGCCTGTTAGACATCTGTTAGATCTTGGGAACAGACAGTGTTTCTGATGTACTCAGTACAGACTTAGTCCAGGTGCAGCTCATCAAGGCCGAGCATTAATCAGCATTTCTCAGCTCACAGTGCAGCCCGGGGGGAGAGGGAGATGCACCACCACAACCCACCCCATGACTAAAGTTAGCCTCTCTGGGTCTCTGCACCTGGACATGAATCCTCCAGGATTTGGAAATTCTGAATAGCAAAGGACACTACAGCAAATACCTGCTGCAATCCTGGTTAATTCAAGGTCTTGGCACCATGAGCAGCTACACTGAGCATTGTTGTCAAATGCTCTGTTTCTCTTTTACTGTAGGAATCTATGGTAAAAGAAAAGATTGTCCATAAAACTTCTGGGACAGAGACTTTTGCAATATTGGTATAAAATTTTGAATTTTCTAAGAAGAATAAACTGTCACAAATCTCCTCACTTTCTGCTGAAAGGGGCAAGACAGATTTCTTCCACTCTATATTTCTCATTATAGATATAACTTGTTCTAAATACATGCGTATATTTGCATATATAAATAAAAATATATGTCTGTTTTAAACTTGCAGACAAAAAAGCCTCTTCGTCTATGATTCTGTCTCTCTGAAAAAGATGGGAGAGCAATCACATGGGATAAATGCTGCTATCACTCACTGCATATTGCTAAATACATTGCTTGAGTGTACTGATAAGATCACAGCAAAAAAGCTGAACAGGCAAATTATATAGTTAAATCATGGGTAGTTTAGTATGTTCTAGACGTGTTTCTATATTCACATCTTTCCTCCTCTCTGGTTTCAACATTTAGAATTTTGTAAATAAATTTACTATCTGGATAGCATTGTGGGAAATTTTCAAAAACGTTTTGCTGTGTGTGGGAAACCAAATGTAAGTGGCTTTGACTGAGATTTTGGTCTCTTGCACAAATCTCTGAAACCATGCTCTAAATGTGGGTAGACACTGTGGGAATCCTAAAAGAAATCCTGGCTTTTGGGCCTGGACAATAAAGATCAAGCTGCAATGATTGGGAAGTCTGATCAGAATGGAGAAGCTCTCCCAGTTTTCTGAACATAGTGTATGACTTAGGGATGAACTGGAGCCCACCTTCTGGGAAAACAGTTTGTCTTGTTTAAAAGCCTCCTCACGAGGGTTTAACAGATTTCCCTCAGCAATCTGTTTGCATCGTCAATTACTCTCCTTGCTAAAAATGTTCTTTTTACTACAAATTTACATCTTCTTGCCAAGATGTGTGAAACTCCAACTACAGATACTTCCGATCTGTGACAAAGAGAACCCTCCCATGTGCGTAACCCAAAGATCCAGCTTCATCTCATACCTGTAAGGAAACAAGCATGTGTGGGTTGTTTCCTGCAGCTGGGGTTCACAGCTGTCACAGCAGGACTGCATTCTTACTTTGAAGAGGTGATGGTTTTTCCTGTGGACGCTGCAAACAGCAGCAGTAGTGCTTGGGTGGGGAACAGGAAAGCAATCTGGCTCCCTATTGCTCGATTGAATTGAGTAGAAGGAGTGCATAGGGTGAAAGGGTGTGTGGTAATTATTCACGCAGTGTCAGTGATTTTATTTTTTTTCCCCTGTTGTTTCCAAAGAACCTTAATGTGAGTTTCGGTGATAGGTGCAGCTTAACCTGCAGCCAAGACTGGGACAAGGTTGCCGCCTAGTGCTCACTGTCAGCTGTCATAAGGCACCTGCTGCAGTCGAGTTCAGGTGTGAAGAACAAAGCAGGCAGGAACATCTCAAATTACCAAAGCTTTGGAAATCATGGGGGCTTACATACTTGTTGGCTGAAAAGGATTTTAATGAATTGCTTTGACACCAGGCGTAGTTTGCTTCGTCTTTGTTATTTGGTGGCTCTGGCACTAATGACAGGCTGGTAACTGTGACCCACACGTTTTTACTCTCTGTCAGATTGTATTTTAAAAATTCCCAACAAACTGCCAGAAACATGTGGGGTTCATTAAAAAATATTTGGAGAACAGTGAAACTTCATGCTCTGGAATTAACGTTCTCAAAATCAAGTTTGTTTTCAAGGAAACCTCTCATACTGTGTGTTCCTTTCATCTTGCAGGGGAAATTGCTGGAATGCATTCCCTCAGTGTTCTCTGTTCCTTAAACTTAACACTATCTAGGGAACTGGAGTAGTTAGTTCATACAGATTCTAAGCACTCCATCTTCTGCACATTACAGTTTCTGCAGGAGCATAAGCATGAATTCCTGAGTCCCTCTGCAAACATTTAGTCATGTACATTCAGAGTGCGTGTTTGCCACCATACAAGCTGGTACTTGCACAAAATCAGTAAAGCTGAGCCTGTGCATAACTGCTCAGAAAAAGTCCAGTATGTAAATGCAAGAGGATATTTCACATCATTTAACAGTACTGGGTTTGTACTCCTGAAAGTGTTCTCTGAATTACCTGAAACCTTTTCCTCCATTTCCCAGTTCCTTTTTTTTTTCTTTTATTTTTAATGAATCACGGGGTTTGTCACATCCTTCCTGATTTAGGATTTGTCCGGGTGGGAAGGATGCATTTCTGGTGGAACCTCTTCTTATTTTTGTTTTGCTCTTCGTTACAGATGTACATCACAAGCACAATTAAAACAAAGAGTAGCAGGCTAGCCAAGCCCGTGCTGTGTCTGGGAACCCTCTGTGCTGCCTTCCTCACCGGGCTAAATCGAGTGTCTGAGTATCGAAACCACTGTTCCGATGTGATCGCAGGCTTCATCCTGGGGAGTGCTGTAGCCTTGTTTCTGGTAAGTCCTTCAGTCCTCCTTTGTTCCTTTTAAAAATACCACAGTTTATTTAAAAAAAAAAAAAAAGCAACAAGCTAAGAAATTGTTACCACTTGTAGCCTGCAAGATCTAATTCTAGCCCCATCTAATTAAAAGTATTATCAAAGAAAATCCTAATATGTACTCAGATTCATACTAGCTGATAAGTCTAATTTGGTAGCATTTGTACACTTTATATATTTCAATTATTTGAATTACTCTACATGTTCTTACTTGATCTGTTCTGGAAAATGCTGCAAAAGGTGGTGTAGATTTAAATATCAAAAGGAAGGTGTACTTGAGACTCTTCTCAGTGCTGCAGAAGTCTTCTGTGTGCCTTGTATCTGGAAAAAATGTGAGGTACAGGGTGTTTTCTGGGGCTCTGTGCTGGGATCCTGGTTCTGCATTTTGTTTCAGACCATAAAAGAAGTGTAATAGAAGTGAAGGTCGGGATAAATTCCCTTGGAGATAAAACTACTTCCCTTTGCAGCTTTTAGAGTCAAGCTTAAATCGTTGCCCCATCACAAGATAACCAAACATAATAAAATATATCAAAGGCCTTCCCACAAAATTTAGGAGGAGACTCTCCGGACTCTGAGTGTAACTGGCTCTCCTGTGGGCTGTGTGGTTTAAATGTTTTGTTTGGTGACAGGTCTCTTGCTGAGGATTTACTCACACAGCAAGCAGTCCAGGTCATTCCACTATTACCAAGAAATGTGCCTGGTTCCATTTAATCAAAATATGCTTCAAAACTATCCACTGCATAGCAACAGACACTTTATCCCTGTAATCAGGAGGGATTAGGTTTCAAAGATCCCTTAAATCTCGATTGTCCTGTCACTGATTTTTTTTTCTATTCTGTACTTGGAAAAGCAACAACAAACCTTCAAGCATCATTTATTCCTGTGTTTATTTCAGATAAAAAAATGTCTACAGCCTCTGACCTGAATCTCCTTGACTTTAATGTGAATAGTTTGTCTGGTTCCTGCTGGGAAGGGCAATTTTAATCTCACCCATGCTATTTAAGAGGCAGTTGCCCCATCTATCAGGCCTATCAAGTGTCTGTGCTCCCAGTACCTGCTGGTGGCAGTGACCGCCTGTCTCCAGCTGTATTTTGACCTTGCAGACCTCCTGGCACCCTGCAAGTGTCACAAGCTGAGTTTCAGAATGGTGGAAGGGGTCGCCCCAGAGGGGTTCTGTCAGATCCCTGGCACAGATCCTGCTGGCACAGGACCCACTCTGCTTCTTGCTCGGGTCTGTGGCAGTGAAGGGGAACTGCCAGCAATGAGCTGGCTGCAGGAATCACTCCACCAGCAAACGTGTCAGCTCCTGTGTACCTTCTTTTTCCATGTCCTCAAGCTTCCTGCTGCCATGCATGGTTGCTCTTACAGGCGTCACCATTACCATGTGGGTGCTGTGAGTCTGGTCATGCAAAAGGGAGGGATTTGTGGGAAAAACACTACAGTGGTGGTGCTGGAAGCATGCAGCAATGGTGCTAAATGGTGTCATCCAGATGTGAGGGAGATGCAGCCATCCACAGAGCTGTGTTCACTGTTTGGAAAGTGACAAAGTCAGAGCTGAAGGGAGTATTTGGCCAGTAAAGGGCACCATTTGGGTACTCTGTGGTTCTCGGATGATAAGGCATACATAGGGTCTCTGCTGTGTCCAGTGTGGGATGTAAACAGGCTGAGAATGGTTCATCACCAAGGCAGTCCATCATGCCCAGCTGTGTCAGTAAACACACTGCAGCCCAAGGCTGGGACAGATGATGCCTTGAACCCAAACCCAGGTTAAATTCTTTCAGTTGTGCCCCACGTGGTAATTCTCCCTCCAGGTTCTTCCTGAGGATAGAACACACTGACCTCACTCTGGGTTTTTTTCTACATTGCACAGGGGATATGTGTTGTCCATAACTTTAAGGGCAGTCATGCAGCTCCTTCTAAACCGAAGCCTGAAGACCCACGAGGAATGCCTCTAATGGCTTTTCCCAGGGTGGAAAGTCCTCTGGAGACACTGAGTGCACAGGTACTGTAAATCTCTTACCCACACCATCACCAACCATATTTTCTGTTGCATCAGAGTAAAAAGTAGTTTTGTACCTGACTACACATGCCTCATTTCAAGCCCATTGAACAGAGTGAATCTGTATCGTGGCAGAGTTTGTTTTAAGGCATTTATCCCTGAAACTACCAAATATTGTAGATCATCTGCCCCATACATATCCACAGCTAAACAAGTAGGATTTCACATACCTCACAAATTTTTGCTTAGAAGAATAGAAAACTGAGAGAAAGATAAAAATAATTCTGCCTAATTACATTCCAGATAACCTCTGGGATGTATGAAGGATTTACTCTTTCCTGAGGATAAACTAGTGTGTCTTCAAAAATATTAGAGAGATTTGGTTCTTTATCCTTATTACTGTTCAATATCTTCTATAATAAGAAGAAATAATATACTTTTTTCTATCTCTAAGTGATCATATTAGCACTCTTTCAAGCCTGCAAAAAAATAGCTAGTGGGAACATCAATATTGACAGTGTTTCCGTTAAAACTACTAACTTTAAATGGCTTGTGTTGGTAAAACTGCATTATACACAGTCCTTTCAAAACTGACAAGTAAATCCAACCTGCCAAGAAATTCTGGGAGCAAGGAGAAACTGTAGTTTATTAGTTATCTGAAATACATTGGTATAATTTATTTGGTCTTTAAATTGCACTTCCTTTATTGATGGCCTGTCACATATGATGTGTGGCAAGATCAATAGCAACTTCTGTTGAACTCTTCATGAAATACACTGAAAGGAGGAGTTTAAAAAAAATAGGGAAAATATTTTCTCTAAAATACTTTGCTTAATTCCAGAAATACTTTGCTTAATAGAAAAGTCCATTTTGATTAGGCAAAGATTTACTGGAAGACTTTCCAGTAAATCTGCAGAATTGTGTGCATTAGATGTTCTCTTGATGAGTTTATAGTCCAGAAACTAAGTGCTACTTATATATCCACATGGTGTTGTGTAGACAGAAGGGCTGAGCAGGTGAAAATATTCATGAGCTATGAGAAAAATTTAGTCCAGTCAGATGTTCATAGCTATTAGACTGTGAAATGCAGGTAAGGACTGGACTTTAGCAGTTGATGTCCACCAGAAATCAACAAGATACTTTTTTAAAATTATAATTATTGACCATACATCTACAATGCAGGTTTTATGAGCAAGGGTTTTTCCCAATGCTTCTGCACACTAGTAGGGTATGCCAGTGCCAGACTGTTGTATACAAACATTCATGTATTTGCCTTTTCCTCTTTGCAGAATCACTCTGCCTCTATGACTGAAGTAACCTGAGATGGGAGATCGGCAGTTGAAGCTATTTTTTACTACCCTCCAGTAAAATACTCCAAGACACACAGTTACTAAATGTCTAACTGTGATGACCAGTATTATGTTATGTCTAGTTAGAGGCTAATGTTTTGTACTTTTTTTGTATGAGGAAGTGATGTAGCTTGCCCTGATTTTTTGTCAGCTTTAATATTATTATGCCAGACTTTAAAAGCAAAACAGAAAAAGAACAAAAAAACCCCTTTTCTTGTTTGAAGTGTGCACTGAGAAACTACATCTATGGAATTGTTGATGTTGTTATGTGATATTTGTACACAATTTTTTTTTTCTTCTCAGTTTTGAATTTATATATCTTGGGGAAAAAAATTCACTTTTACCTTTTCTTACCATAAGAAGTGCTGAGTCAGATTGTCATCTGAGTAAACTCAGCATGGATCTGAAGTAATTGCATATATTTAATTCATATTAAAATAACAGCGATTGGGCATCTAACCTGAATGATACTATCGACAAGAAAAATCCATCCTTGATTCAGTGAGCTGCTTAAGTGTTCCTAGGAGTTAATGGATTTCAGTTACCACCCAGTTTCCAGACTAGAAGGATGTCCTTAAGCACCTCACTGAATCAAAGCCTGATTGTTCTGGTGTAGGTGATTGTGCCAGTTATTGAAGAATAACTAAAACAACATCCTTGTTCTGCAGTATAGACAGACGGGACGTCAGAATTTACAGTAGTAGCTGATAGCATGCGAGCTGACTATAACATCTCCCTAGATTCTCATTCCTCCCCGAGGCCCAGCTAAAGCTCCCAGTGAAACCTGGCTTCAGGAATTGACTATGGGGATATACAGCCACCACTGCGGGGCTGAGGCTGCACTTTAAGTTTTCATCACTTCATCATAGATTTGTGGGGTAATTGGTGCGAAGGAACAGCGACACCACTCCTTCACCAGGGCAGCATTCCTTGGAACTCAGATTGGCATAGCCAAGAAGCCAGTTTTGCTGCCCAAAACGTACTTTTTCCTGAGGGGCTTTGACAAGTCAAGGGAAAAAAAAAGACAAGGAAAGAAAGACAGAAAGACAGACAGAAAGAAAGACAGGAAGAAAGACAGAAAGAAAAAGAAAGAAAGAAAGAAAGAAAGAAAGAAAGAAAGAAAGAAAGAAAGAAAGAAAGAAAGAAAGAAAGAAAGAAAGAAAGAAAGAAAGAAAGAAAGAAAGAAAGAAAGAAAGAAAGAAAGAAAGAAAGAAAAGAAAAAGAAGCTGAGTCTGCAATAGCAGTCTGCATTTTTTTGTAAATTCTGCCATACAGAATTTATATCAAAACTGCTACTTTACATTTTAACAACTTTGTGTAAGCATTATAAAGACAACTAAGTATGGGTTGGAGATGGGAAGAACAACCAAAAAAAAGCCCATTTGCAGTGGTTAGAGCTGGGGCAAAGGCTTCATTAAATACTTTTTCACTGTTTCTAGGATTTTCCTGCATCTCATTCTTCTAGCATGGTGATAACTGCTGTGTGTGTCCTTTAAAGAATGGAGCCTCTGTACTTTTACTGGAATGTTTACCTCACATTTCCATGTTGGTTCTTCTTGGCTTTTTTTTTGTATATTTTTTCCAAAACAGAATCAAAAAAAATTATCAAGAAACCGAACACGAGCCAGTCTTTCATTTGCCTATGGCACAAAGAAAATCTGGAATGTCTGTGTCTGGTCTTGTTGTGTTTCTTCTTGCTCTACTGATGTCTACTTCTGGCTTAGAAATATAAGGTTCAGACTTGGGCCATGCTTTTTTGTGGCCATGAAGAGCCTTTGCTAAGTGTTCTGGGTCCCTCACTACAGCTGTAATCAAAATTCCAAAGGGAAAAATCTGTTCTGAATAATTTTGTTAAGAAATAACCTCCCAAGCTGGCTTTTTCACACTTTGTTCTGATCTTCTCTACTGCTTTTGCCTAAAAAAAAGAAAGATGCACGGGAAGAACTTTTATTTATTTATTTATTTCTAATTCAATTCAACTGAAGCGACAAATTTGAAAACCCAGGGATAAAGTGATTAAGCACCTAAAAGTCTTGCCCTTCCACGTCACAGGTGCTGTGTGCAAGACTTTGATGTCATTTCTTACTTCTGCTTTTTCAGCTTGTTACAAGCAGTTAAACGTTTTGCATCTCAAACAGCTATGTGTGATCCTCTTCCCTTGTACTCCAGTCCTGGCAGCTTCCTCTGCTGATGGAAGCATGCAGTCTGCACCTCCAAGGGACTAGTATGTCTGACATCAGGGAAATGGCAGCTTGACTCAACTCAGACACAGCAAAACATGGGACAAGCTCCTGTTGAGCTCCTTTCTTGCCTGTCCCAATTCCCAGTCCAGTTTTTCACTCTGTTCTGATAACATTACATCAGCTATCAAAGTTACATCCTGGGAGGGAGACAGAAAGGGGAATGAGCACAAAGTACAACTACAACTCAAAGTGGGTTTTTAGCTAGTGAGTGTTAAAGAGGAAACGAGGTGGTGCAGGTATCTCTGGTTTTGATGGAAGGACGTAATTTCATGAAAAAGTAACTTCCAGTTCATTGCTCCTAAACAGCCTTTGAAGCCAACAAGGTGACAGTTAGCCATTTGTCGCATAAACTACAGGGGGCGGATTTGTGAACATTCAGCCTTCCACGGTGATCAGTGAAACATTCCCAGTTTACTCATCCCAGTTCACCCCACAGTGGAACATCTAGGTGTACATTTACACTATTCCATTTACACTATTATTATTCTGTAATTCTCCAAGACTCGAAAGGAGAAAAGAAAGTATTTCTTAAATTTCTTCAGAGCTTTTGAGAAGAAAGCAGCACTTGAGAAGTCTGCTCAGTTGAGAAACTGAGCACACTGTAACACACAAAAGCAGCAGTGCCTGAGTCTGCCTCACACACCTGCACACTGAAAGAAACCAGAAGGGTTCAGGGCATGGAGTGTTATAACCAGTGCATTTCTGGATTATTCCCAGAAAAATCACACAGACTCCCACTGGAAACAACTTGTTTCATAGAAAACACTCAAAGTATCATGCATTTCTCAGATTGTTAATTTTCTTGTCCTCCTGACTTCACTGCTTTCCTCCTCTGATTAAAAGCAGATCTGCATCATCAGTTAGACAGGAAGAAAAACTAACACCCTTAAATTAAGAACTTAAAAAATGGGACCCTTAACAGGAGAATTCAACAAGATGCCTTGATAGCAGCTGATTTTATAGGTCCGTTGGAAACTTCACCATTACTAAGTGAAGATATTTCAGTAAACCTTTGTTAGTGAAATTCACAGATTTCATCCCAACGAGAGGACTCTGCTGCTGCCCTGCAGCACAAGCCAGGCACCATGGGGATGCTCCGTGGGGGGACTCACTTCTGCCAGATGATTTTCAGGTTCGGGGGCAGTTCTGCAGCTGCAAGTTCATCGATCTTGGTCTCGTCTTTCACGGGGGTGCGATAGAAAGCCAGCACGTCCCCGGCGCGGCGCATCCGGTGCAGCTGGGAGTTGGGGACAGCGTGTCCCAGCTCTGCCGCCAGCCGGACCAGCAGGCGATGTTTCAGCCTGTTCTCCTGCAGGGGAGTCTGCTGCCAGTCCTCAGGAAGAGAGGGCCCGAAGACCTCCCTGACGTGGGACTCGAGGCAGCTCTGCAGGTCCTCGGGAGGGCGGTAACTCCGGCTGCGTGGCGGGGGGCAGATCAGGCTGGGCTCACTCCTCTCCTCCTTCTCCAGAACTGCTCGGTCTGCTTCCACTTCTCTGTCCTCCTGCCTGCTGGCACCACAACAGAAACACTGTCAGCCTCTGGGCTACCCAAGACAGACTCAGAGCATTTTTGTATTCGTGGTGTTTTAAACCAGACTTAATCCAGACAGTTGACACCTCTCATGGACTCATCAGGGCTGTTATCCACAAGTGCACAGGCCTTCCCCAAGTCTGCTCCCCACATAGGCTGCCTCTGGAGAGTAACCACCCACCCACCTTATTTCGTTGACCTGAATAAAAATAGCCTTTTAACAAGACAAATCCTTAGGGACTTGTTCAGGGGGTGTCGGGCTAACTGACCTCCAGAGGGCTACGGCCCGGTGAAGGCCCAGCCCCAGCATGCCGAGAAGGCCAGAAGCCACTCCCAACCCACCCTGTGCCCTGCGGGTACCTGTGGCTGCCCCAGAACGCCCTGAGCCCCGCGGGGCCGAGCCCCAGCCCCCGCCGCGCCGTCACCCGCAGCGCCAGCACCGCCACCATGCCGGGGGCGCGCCGGGCGCCTTCGCGCCGCCGCTGCGGGTGACGCATTTCCTGCCGCGCCCCGCAAAGCCTCATGGGAAATGTAGTCCTTGCCCTCAAGTCGGCCCCCTCGCTGGGAAATGGAATGCGTGAAAATTTCCTTAGGAAAAGGCGTTTTTTAATGTTTGGTCTTTGTGTGCTTTCAGGCCTTCTGGACAGGAAGGGAGATTTTGTCCGTGTAACAGAAAGTAGCCAACAAGCTCTAAGTGATATCCAGGTGTTGGAAAGGCAAATTACTTGTTGGCTGAATTGCCTTATTAAGGTTGAGGTCTTGATAGGCTTCAGTGGCCTCAGACGTCGGCGAGGTTAACAAGGCTTGGGAAGATGAATGCACCTCGGATGATGGACACAAAGAATGCAGAATTGATGGGCACCAGAACATTTGGCAGAACTCTCAAGGCACAAATTAATAAAGCCAACACAGCTGCTGAATCAGCTCTGGCTGGGTAAAAGGTCATTCCAGCAGGGGCAGATCAAGGCCGTCATCTCACAGGCAAAAATTCAAGATACAACTGACTGAAGAGACGGACTGAGCATGCAGACTAATTAGCATGAGAAGCGAGAGGATCATTAACCAATAGCAGACAGAGTACTATTATGAAAATCTAGGTAACTTGTAGTCAATGAATATTAATTCTTTCATTTAATAAAACTAAATAAGGGGAGAAAACTTGGTAATCTTGGTGCTGATGGTGGTTTATAAATAAGAGGGAGAGGGACTTTCAACACAGATAGTGACAGGACAAGGGGTGACAGTTTTGAACTAAAAAAGGGAAGAGTAAATATTTGGAATAAATTCTTTACTGTGAGGGCAGTGAGACCTTAACACAGGTTGCCCAGACAAGCTGGGAATGCCCCATTCCTGGAGATGTTCAAGGCCAGGTTTGGACAGGGCTCAGAGCAACCTGGTCTAGTGGAAGCTGTCCCTGCCCATGGCAGGGAGGTTGGAACTGGATGGTTTAAGGTCATTTCTAATGCAAATGAGTCTGAGGTTGATCTTTGATCAGCGTATCAGTAGGATGCTGCTCATCAGGAGCAGAGGTTTCACTGAACTCAGGTGTGTGGAGGCCCAGAGACCTACAGCTGAAGTGAGAAAGAAGTATTATTCCTGATAATCAGCCTCTGGAGTGTTTTTTGGCAAATCGCTTGTTCTTCATTCATTGTCAGGAGAGACTACATGCAAGCCTTAATTATGCAGTGACTGGATCCACATGAAGGATTTGGGCTGTTTATTTATTACCACTGTGACACACTAGTTACTAACACAGAGGCCATGAGGAGGTGATTTTGCCTGTTTTCCCTGTATTTGTTGGCAGGAGCAGCAAGTGCAGTGGCCAGGAGAAGCAGCCAGCAGACAGAGGTGACCCGGAAAAAATGCCTGGCCCAGGCTGTTTAGGGGACTGCTCCAAGGCCTCCTGGGTTGATTGGTGTAACATGTAGCCAGGCAAATATTCTTACATAATCTTAGGCTTGCTGCTTTTGCCATTTGTGCCTTTTTTTCATGACAATCATCTGACTTCAGCTAACAAAGCTTATGCCTTTAACAAGGTCACAGTAACTTTGCCAAAGGTCAAACCATTGGTCTGCAGCATCAGCCTCATTATTCAAGCCACACAACAGATAGATCAAGATGCCTTCATGCATGCTTTGTGTTAATTATTGTGGAAAATACCACTGTAGAGGTGATTTGTAAGGACAGTCTTTGCACAGCCCTGACTCAAGTGCAACCCTAACACTGTGTAGCAGCCTCATCTCACCAATGATGGTTCTCCTGAGACATGAGATGCTTCTGAAGGTGCTAGTGTTTCCGTGGCCTGATTCCCAAGCACTGCTTGCTGTATACAAAGTGTTTCAGTGTCTGCCAGACTTCTGTCAGCAGGATTAACCTCTTCAGGTATGTCACTATTTGGTTATTTCCCTTTGATACCTTCAGAGTTTCCTGAGCTCACCAGCTGTAATATTTTGTGACTCAGCCTTTGCGAGGACTACTGAAAATTAAAGATGCGTGAAAGATATTGTAAAGTTTACACAAAACAAAAAGAATTGTGAGGTAGAGATATTTTTTCAATTACTGTTTTATTGACATGATTGAATACACATTCAGGTCTTATAATTCAGGATTTTGGCCGCAAAATGTAATATGGGAAGGGGTAGCTATTTGAATTGCTAGGAAACTACTGAATATGCCTGCTATTCCAGGGGCTGAGTTTCAGACTGAAGGAAAGTGGGTTCATGATTCATTGTCAGCTGTTGTTTGCTGTTTAGAAAGAATTCCCTTTCCTTGGAATGTGCAAATGAAAAAAGAATATCCCCTTGGTAAATTGTGGGAGTGAAGGGTGGAGAGGAAGCTAAGCCATTCTATCTCCAGTTTGGTGTAGGGTAAGGGAAATTAGATTTATATGTTTTTCTTTCATTTCTGAATATCTTCCACTGTGACAGAAGAGACAGGAGGAAGGAGGGTTCCTGCAATTTCAGTAGGTGTAGCTGGCAGTGAACAGTGACTGCGTGGCAGCTGCATCAGTCTTCCCAGACAGGACATACTGTCCCTTGCAAGCCAAACTGTTAATCTGAAAAAGAAAAGAAAAAAAAAGAGGAGGAAACAATCAGCATGGAGTAAGAAAGGCAGATGTGTGAAGAGCAACCAGCAGGAGTAACCAAGCGAGGCAGAAATAAGAGTAACACCTCTGGTGAACATGAAGTGCCAGGAGGGTGGATCAAGAGCAGCCTTAGGAAGGTGACAGCGTGTGTCCCTTCGTGGAGAGCAGCTCTTCTCTGTGCTGGGGGAAGCCTCATACCTGTGCCCGCTTGCGGAAGGCCTCTTGAGCAGCCTTCTTGTTCTCGTTTTTGCCCAACCATGCAGCCAGGGCAGAGGCTTGCAGGGCTCTCCCATAGGAAAAGGTCAGTTTCCAAGGCTTAGGCAGAGGAGACTGATTCATGGCATTCAGGTTGAGAGAAGCCTCCTCCTCACTCTGACCTCCAGACAGGAAGCAGATTCCTGCAAGAAAGAGGTTTTGAGGCTTAGAAATAGAGCGTTCTGGCCACCTCAATCCCTGACCTTCACTTACCAGAGGAGCAGGAATGTCAGAGGTAAGAGAGAGAGTGGGAATGAAGAGATAGGAATGAATCAGGAATCACCAGGAACAGCAGCAGGAACGGTGCGGAGAAGAGTAGTGACTGTTGCTATGGCTACATCCTGAGGGGTGTACTTCTTGGAGCAGGAATGCCCAGCTGTCACCATGTTGGGTTTCAGCAGTGTTCCCTCCAGGTACACGTGATGATCATTCAAAGCCTTGTAGACAGCAGCCAGAACCTGAAAACAGGAGGATTGAATACAGACCTCTGCTCAGATCTTCATCTCAGCCTGGTGTGGAAAGACAACTTATTCTTTGGTACTGTAGCAAGATCAAATTGAATTTTGCTTTCTCATGAAATTTATCTCCACGGTTGCAGCTGTGGAGATCCAACTGCTTTTGAGATGACTGGGATACAACTCTTCATATTTAAGGGATTTGTCCCTGATGAGATTGAGGTAATTTGGTTTGGTCCTGATACATCTTTTTGAGATTGCGAATGCTTATATTATCATTGAACTGAAAATCCAAAAGCATGGAAAATACTCTTGGATTTCTTATTAGTTTGTTATGTGCCTAGGAGCAGCTCGTTTTTGTGATGCGGTTATGAAGGATATTTTTGGCCAAATGTCTTTGGGATCTGTGAGCACAAACTGCACGAAGTTTAGCTGCCGATTTTGAGGGGGAGCACAGACGAAGGAATCTCTTCTTACCTTCTCTGTGACATACTGACAGCGCTGGAGATCATGGTCTCCATCAGGCAGGATTTCTGGCTCCACGATGGGCACCAAGCCATTCTAGGGAAAGAGACACAGGGGATTCTTTAGGGCTATGAAAGTAAAACTATTCTTCTTGTTTGCCCTGGCTTTGGTGGTATTCCTTCGTGCTGTGCTGCCCTTCCTCCTTGTCTTTCCCAAAACCTTTGCAGGGATTCTCTTTTCGAGCTATCTAGTGTGTTATCGCAAGGAACAGGGAGAAGGGGCAGCAGCATCTCAGGAAAGCTTGCAGGAGGAGAAGTACCTGCTGGCAGATGCTGGCATAGCGTGCCAATGTGTTGGCATTCTCCTGGATGGCAAGCTGAGAGGGTGTTGTGCTGGTGATCTTCAGCACTGCACGCCACTTGCCAAAGTCAGCACCATCTTTCTTGTACTGGGCACAGCGTTCAGCCAGCCCATCCAGCCCTGCAGAGGGAGAACAATGCTTCACTGAGAGCTGTTCTTCAGCACAGAGCTCTGGAAAATATTGTGACTCCAGACAAGGCTGTATCTCTGAGTCACCCTATGGCTTTTGCTGCACGGGCTAGAGCTTAGGCTCCTTAGATCTCTCCTACCTTGGATGGTGGTTTCTCCATTTGTTCCTGCCAGAGGTGCTGTGCCTTTATCCAGCTGTGGGAAAAAACAGGAAGGGTTACAGAAAGGTGGGAATTGGTCTAATTCTTACCTTCTTATCTATGTCTAGTCTGCCTTTGAAGGCTGACTGTTAGTAATGTGTGGACCTTAGCATGCTCGGGGTGCAAAGGAAGGAAATGCTGGAGCAAAGGGGAAGAAAAAGGAGTGAACTGGGTAAGAGGAGGGGAAGAGTGTATATAGATGGCTGCCGGGAATGGCTCAAGAACTCTGTCAGATATGGAAAGAATTAGATTTAGGTTTCTGCTTGGAGAGACTTATTTGCAGTGATAATGAGTAGATGGTAGTTGGTGTATGTTCATCATCTAGTGCAAATGTGCCTCTAGTTAGTTGCACAAAAGCAATGCAGAGAATTTTAAAACTGAGGACAAAAACGGGGAGGGGAGGAGGGGAAGGGGTGGGGGCAGTGTTTTCCAGGAGAGAATGAAGCCCCAAATATAATTCTCTCTGGAATGTGGTTTGGATTATGGTGCCAGCCTGGCACATAGAAATACCCACCTTAATTCCCACCACAATGCCTTTTTCCTTGATGACTGCTGGGAATGGCTTTCCGCTGCTGTCTTTCTGATAGAAGGTCTCATGGAAAAGGATCACTCCCCCAATGCTCTGGTTGATGGAATTGTCCGAAGAGAAGAGTATCTCTCTAAAAGCTCGGCGGTTCTCCTCCGTGTTCTCTACATTGATCCGCTGCAGCCTGTTCCCCATGGTACCTAGTGAGAGGTAGACAAGGCCAGACAAAGAAGTTCTAGGCTTGGCTGGCCTTCTAGTCACAATAAGTAGTAATGAACTGGGACTTCAGTTCAGAGCTCCCCTTCTCAACCCACGGTTTGTAAGTTTTTGTTGTTGTAGCTGCAGCCCTGCCTGGCTGAATGGTTTCTGCTCAAACAACAGCTTCTAAGTGTTTTTCATCTACTCTACTGATTTCAAATATGAAGGAAAACTAAAAGGAAAAAACATCTTGCATACTACTAACTGATTGATGTCCAGAACTTACCCACTGATTCATCTGCAGCTAGGATCCCCTTTCCTGAAGCCACAATCCGCTGAGCTATGTCTGCAAGAGCTTTCTTCTGCTCTGCAGACAGCGCTGGGAACTGGTGGGTCATGTTGACTTATCTGTGGAAGAGAATTGCTGTTACAAGTAATTACAAGTCATTCTGGGGGAGACTGTGAACCACTGACACCAAACAGGTGTTTCCTCTGCAGGGCTCTTGGTGCTTGTCTGGTCCATGTTATCATAGGCAACATGACCAGAAATCCATTTGAGTTCTTCTAGGCTTGGTGTGTCTGGAAAAACTAGAAAGAAATGCAGAAGGCACAGCCTGCCACATCCTTCTAGAACCAAAGTGGGAAAGACTCTGCATTTTACCTGGATTTGCTTAGAAAATAAAGGAAGG
This sequence comes from Acridotheres tristis, assembly GCA_037013685.1. NCBI lineage: Eukaryota > Metazoa > Chordata > Aves > Passeriformes > Sturnidae > Acridotheres > Acridotheres tristis. Next base: position 11,219,149 of record CM072919.1, read on the forward strand.
TCAGTCTGTCATAAAAACATGCACCAAGTAACAAGTAAGCAAATTGCTGACTCTGCAGAGTTCTTGGTTCCTGTCAGTAAAATGCCAGTTATTCCATTGCTTACCTTTACACGTTTCCTAACACTGCTCCTCTTCTATTTCCTGCCTCTGCTGGCAATATTTGCTGCTGTCTCTGGTTGACTTTCCATCCTCAACTTTTTGCCTGGGTTTGTAATTCTTCTCTCTATGGCTGCTTTCAGAGCTGCAGTGCATTGCTTCCTCTACAGAAGATACGGGGCCTTAGGAGAATTCACTGCTCATTTCTATCTTTTTAGTTGTGGTAGAGGGTTACCTGCTGCAATTACTGAGCACCAGAAATCTGGGTTCTGTCTTGAATTGACCAAAATTCTTGGTCTTATTAAAGTTTTGGTTATATGGCCTTAAATTACAGTTTCTCTGATCATCTGAACAGTCCAAGTTACTTCTCTGAGTGTATAGACCTGTAAGTCTGAAACATAAAAACTCTATTCCTTCAGTTTATCATATGTGATAGCTAAGGCAACACCTGTGTTTTTATCAGTGGGTGGTAAATCCAGAAGGTAATTGATTAAAAACAACATATAAGATCTCAAATATCACATTTTCCTCCAAAAGGGCAGGCCTCTGTATAATGTTTGCATTTTTTATTCCCAAACTCTGTCTGCGAGAGGAGTGAAAACATGCCATTTCCCATTTCATCAGAGATGGCAAGAAAATATTTCTCCCTGTATAAGCATGTAGGCAGCCAAATCCAGCTTCATATTTCCCTGCACAGATGCTGTGTTGCCAGGGAATCCTTGTCTTATCTTTCCTTCTGAAGGACATAATGGGGAGAAACAATGAAGTCTGTCTGCTACTCATGATAGAGTACAGAGTTCTGTATAGCATGTCAAATGGTGCCAAAATTTTCTGGCAACAATGCCATCAGAGTATGGTAACAGCTGTAAATTCATGTCCCTGATTTATAGCTGAAGGTACTTTGGTACTGGTAATGTTATCCTGCAAGATTCAAATGTTATTGTCTGACAGTACAGACTAGTCAGATGCAGTGTCCAGATGTCTGCTTTACCTCTTTATGAGCCAAGCCTGGAATTTTTTACATGCAGCTTATCACAGAGTGAGTCATTTTACATTTAGAGGGAAGATGAAGGAGTGCACGATGAAGACTTAGTCAAATTAGGGAGGGTTTCCTGCTTTTCAAAGGGCTGAAATGCCTTCTTGCTGTGGTCCTGATGAAATAGGCTTAGCTGACCCCCTCTCTCAGTATGCCAGCCTGTGACCAGAACTCTGGGAACCGTCATTCTACTGTGGTGATCACAGCTCCATCACTCCCAGCTCTTGGCCTTTTCAGCTCGCTCAGAAGAATTTGAAAATCTATGGTTTATGCTGCATAGCTACTTAAGTTCACCAACAACTCTCCTTATCCCTCACCTGCTTTCTGTGTTGGATATGTCTTAAAAGGAGGAAATTGGCTTGTTATTAAGATTACTGTAATAATAGTTTGGTGATGAGCACCTCAGTTAAAGCCACACTACTATTAAATAAGTTGTTATGCAAAATGGTAAGGAATCACTCCAGTAGTTCAGAGTCTCTGTAGAGAAGACTCTGGCAAAAATATGATCTTGTCCAAGGTCAAAGCTAATGAATTGCTAAATCGAGAGTGGGATTTTAGAGTTGCAGTTTGGAGCTGTGTTACAGCACCAGGAGGTGTATCCAGGTAACCTTGAATCCAGCTGGCTGGACTGCAAGATGACCAGTTGCTCCAGTGATGTTATGGTGGGTACACTTCCTTTCCAGCAGTGCAATAAACAATGAGACTAATGCCTGCTCTATCTTACTTGTTCCCAGTGTTTGCCTGAAGATAACAAGGAGATAGTTATCACTCAAACTCAGCCTGCAAGGCAAATTTTCAGAATATAGAAATATGAGTTCTCAGTGAACAATGCTATTCCAAGTAAGTACTCTGAGAGACTGAAGCAACAAGGTATAGTTTCAGACTAATTAATTGGAAGACAGCAAACCCTATTTTCTATGCAAGTATCTCATTGAGTGAGGGAGCAAGTGGAGATTTGCCCAAAATCTCCTCAAAATGATCTTTAAGCCATGGTGAGTGGTTCCCAGCTACTCTGCTGAGCTACGGGGATGAATAAAAGGCGCAGTGTTTCTAGCCGAAATAGTGAAGAAATGAGGGCAAAAGAACAATTGTAAACCTTATAGTAGCTCAAAGGTGCAGAATATTCTAGGACCCTTGATTTAGGATTTCATTTTTCTGTGATCCTTTCGTGAGAATAATAATTTCTGACAATCTTCATGTCTGCATTCAGAAAGAGTGTCTCTGCTGCACAGTCCTGCTCTGAGCAGGGGAGCAGGCAGAAGAGGAGTGGAGAAGCTTTATACTTCCGTAACATTTCATACAGACACCTTGTAAAGAATAAGCTCTCACCACATCCATGGAAGCGTTAATGCCCCCTCTAAAAGAGCTGGATATGTCACTTCACAGGTCCTGAGGAAAAAAACAGTTGTGCTCAGGCTGCCAGAGCTGTATAGCTCATTTCAGTTTTCCAAGAACAAAGCCTATTTGTCTTAATCTGATTTATCTGTTTGAATTGACAACTTTTCCAGGAAGAAAAAAGTTCCAATGAATTGTGAGCTCAGCAACAGTAACTGGGAGTTGTCTCACCACTAAGGTGTTTCAAGAGGCTTTATTTTTATTTACCCATTTTAGGTTGTGGGCTAAGTGCCATAAGCTCAAGGGATTTCACATTGATTTTACATTGTATGAGTACAATGCATTCTCTTTGTAGTATCTGCTTACTTTTTTTTTTTTTTTTTTTTTTTAAGTAGAATAAAAAAAAACTCGAATAAAACTGCACGAATGCCGTAGCTTTGTGGCTACCTGGAGTGCTTATCAGGCTTCAACAGCTCCTTAAGCAAATAAACTTCTTTGTTCAGGCCCCACCCTGTGGCCAGCAGGAGGTGAGGATGTGGGAACAGGGGACAGCACAGTTGTAAAAGTAAATACTGTAATGCTGAAATCTTGGGTTTTTCTCACCTTCCATAAAGAAAGAAGGGCTGAGGGGAAATGCATGATGGCAGCACAATCGTTTGATCCTTTTAATATTAATAGTGAGAACCAAAAAGCAGAATCAAGATGAATAGCAGAAGGAACAATGTTACATTTCGCTTCCAGTCATCTTAGAAACTTCAATACATCATCGAATACATCTTTTCTATACAAGAACCTAATATGACTGGCATCTTCTAATCTTACATAAAATCTCACCTGAGTCCTGGTCTGCAGATGGGAAAAGACTGGATCAGAATCTCCAAGTTTTTCTCTTGGATCGCTTTACTGCCTTCTTTTGTAAAATTGTTGCAAAAGTGCAGGACAAAGTTTTAAAATACAGTTTGTATCCCACACATATGGCTTTTTCCTATTCAATTACTAGTTAAACACAGCCCTTCAGCACCATCTCTGACAGTCAGCAATACAAACTGCACACACAAGAGATGTGCTTCCAAAGATCAGGGTTTGAAGAAGAAGCAGCTGAATATATAAACAGATAAATACGATGGCAAGGACAACGAAAAGTATTCCAGAATTTAACCTATTGCATGTAGGCACAGTTTGCCTGACTGAATTTACTTCTCTTTTACACTTGTATGCTTAGAGGAGGCAGACACATAATGACTTAGGTACCTTATATTCTTACTGCAGTGGATATCTGTTACTGACCTCACTTCTCTGTGAAGCTCTGTTAAAAAGCTGTTTCTAAATAAGTCTGGCTCCGTGGGCGTGGGGAAAACAGATGGGTATGAACGGCTGGGCAATTCTGGACCCATCCTGCTGACAGAGCACATTCCTACCTAGCTGGCAGGACTACTTAATATGCCTGATTGGTGGGCAGCCGTCCAGAGGAGCCTGGACAGGGAGGGGAAGAGGCCAAAGGGAGCACCATGCAGTCCAGCCAAGACAGATGCCCAGACATTGCCTGGGGTACAGAACGCTGGCAACCATTCCCCCAGGACTGGTGGGATGAAGAAACAGCTCTTTGGGGATGGCTAAGACACTGTCAGGCAGTGAGCTGAACAGGGGCCAGCAGCAAGGGCCCAAGCATCATGTGTGAGCAGGATCCAGGCCAGAGAGCCAGGGAAGAGATGGGTTATCCCCCTTTGCTAAGCACTTTGCATTTAACATCTGGGTACTGCATCCAGTGTTGGGCCCCTGCAGTACAGGAAAACACAGACTGTAGTGAGCTATTTCAACAGATGCCACCAAGAAGATCAGTGACTGCAGCACTTGCTCTGTGAGAAGTCTGAAAAGCTGGGTCTAGTTCAGCCTTAAGCAATGATGGCTTCAGGGGCACCTCTCAGCAGTCCTCAGTACCTACAGAGGTGATCAAACAGGCAGAGCTGGGCTTTTCACAGCTGCTGTGATGGGACAGTGAGAGACAACAGGCACAAGCTGAAACTAAGGAGATTCAGACCGGATGTGAAGAATTTTTTTTCACTGTTAGGACAGCCAAACAATGTAACAGATTGACAAAAAAGGCTGCAGTGTCTCCATCCTTGGAGGTTGCCAAGACCCACCTGAATAAACCCTGAGCACCTTGGTCTGGTCTCGTGTCTAACCCTGCTTTGGGCAAGGGGTGGTTGGACTTCAAACCTCCTGTGTCCCTTTCAGCCTGGATTACCCCATGACTCTTTGTGAGTAGCTGTTTTAAGGAGTCAAGGTGGTGCCTCCGGTAGGTACGAAGGAGCTCTCAGAAAAGAGCAGAACGTTTCTCCCATCATCTTTGCACTGAGATGAAGGTTTTGGGTTAGCAAAATTTTTCATTTCTGGATTCTAAAAATTCTCAAGAGTATGGGACAAAAAGAGATACTTCTGTCACCTAGAAAAAGCAGTAGATGTTTTTGATTGACATGCTAATGTCACCATCTCCATAGATCCTTTGGGGCATATATGATTGTAAATTGCTTGATTGTTTTTTGCTCTCTGAGCTTTTTTTACCATCCTCATGTTCTTGTCTAGAGACCTTGATTCAACATCCTGTCCCAGAAACTGCAGATCTAAAGTTCCTTGTGCTGATTCCCATGTTAACCTCAGAGCTGTACTCAAGCCCTGAGCAAATGTATCCCCATTTCATTTCCCTAGCAACTGTGAAAGGAGGTTATGCTCAGAGACCTGTCCTCTGCAATCAGTGCAGAGCACTCAGAATGGTTAGATTTGGCTGAGGTGGCAAGAAGATGGTTGTTTGGAAGCAAGTGTTATTAGGGAGAAGCTACTTCTCTTTCAGGGCTAGACTTTTCTCAGAGAAAGTAAAAAATTGCTGATAGGCTTGCATAAGAATTCAAGTCTTGTATTGCCAGCAGGGGAGGTTGAAGGAAGCAGTGGTGAGAGTCTCAGGTGGACTAAAGAGTTTTGGGTAAACACATGGGATAGTTGAGTAAGTGCTGGAGGATCACAGACTCAGTGAGGATTTGAGTTGGTCAAGCAATTTCCTGAAGCTGGCTATTCACAGCTTGAAACGTTACAGCCTACAGATGCAAGAACAGGCTTTGTTTTCCTGCACTGCAGACCTTATACTCCTTTTCCAAATAATCTTATCCACCACTACACTAATGCTTCAGAAGAAGCTGCACAACAAACACACATAATTGCACTTCTGTCAGCACTGATGTTTATCAGGACCAGCTGCCTTCTCCAGTCATTCTCTGTTCTCCTGTTTATTTCATAAACAGAAATTTATGTACACCACAAGCAAAAACAAACACGAAACAAAGCGACAGAAAGCAATGCAGGTATATTATTGCTCTAGTCCATTTAGGCAGAGGATTCACTCACTCACTCCAGGTGTTCCGAGTGACTAAGTTAAGTTAGAAAGCCAGTGTTAGTAGCAAATGGATAACTCCTGCAGAATGGCTGAGTTTTTATTTCTCACAAGCTCTTCCTGAAACAAAAAAAATTTAAAACCTAAAACAACTTTCCAAGCCCACTGTAGATAAACATACCAGGTCTCAGCTTCTGATATATGTACCAGCTTTATGATTTAGAAATGAAATTATTATACTTACTTGTTTGTGGGCAGTGTCTCTGCTGCTACAAGCTTCTGCTGAGGCGTTTGCAGGCAAAGAGACCGAGTCCTTCTAATCACTAACTTTTATAAAATTCTTGGTGGGGCTTTTTTTTTTTTTCTCCCCCTCCACTCCTTCATTGTCCCTCCTCCCCTGCAAGCTGTCCAGGGAGGTGTCACTGATCAAGGTCGGTCTCTGGCTATCAGACCACCACCAAACACCTCCAATGGGACCTGATCATGCTCCTGCTGTTCCTCCCCTTTCCCCTCCCCTGTGTATATAAGGCATTCATGCAGTAAAACTGAGATGTTTTCCAGTTATTTCAAATTATTCCTCCTCTTTCTAAACCAGACCAAAAAGAACTACAAGAGAAACCATGGAAATTGCTTACACGTATCTTGGGCACAACTTTATAATTTAGGGTTAGATCTTCTGAAAGCTTATACTTAGGAAATTGCAGGAAGAAAAAGTAGAAAACAAAATGCAGAAACAATGCAACAGATCCCTAACTGGCATGAGTTGATATCATTCCAGTGGCTTCCTAAGCGTTACACTGCTTTTCCTCACAGGAAAGTCTAGCACAGAAGCATATTTTCCTTTTCCAGTTGGTATATGGAAAGGCATATGTGATGCTACCCTATCAGGTTTAATGAAAGAGCAAGTTCTGATGTCCTGTAACACAATGTACCTGTGAAATTAATGGCTGTCAGACCACATATGCCCACATTGAAGTGTAGAGCTGCAAGCCAGAATTTCCTCCCAAGTCCCACTGAGATGCCCACCCATATTGCAGTGACATGCAAACTTCTCTGGTGCTTTCAGTGAAAAATACCGATGCTGTATAAATGGTTTATGGTATAATGCAGTTTATATGGATCCACACTACAACTCTACCCCAACTCTAGGCCTATAAATTTGTTTATTTGCTTTATTTTCGTTTTCCCCATCCTGCAGACCAGTATTCCTGAAGGAAAGTAGAGCACAAGGACTGTTGGACAAACATCATACCCTCAGGAACAACACCCTCTGCAACCTTGGACATTGGCACATTTTTACCACAGAGACCCAGTGTTTGCCTGCAGAATGACGTAGTTTCTCCATTTGTTTGGCTCCTGCAGTGACCCCTTTGGCCTTTACATGGACAGGTGAGACACCTGATTTCTCTCTCCACAGCAGTGTCTTCCTTAGGGAACTTCCTCCTTGAGCCTCTCTTGTGCAGCTGCATGCCAAGGTCAGTGCTTGCAGGAAACATCAGGAACCTGCCAGGCACACAGTCAGCAGAGAAACCTCTGAAGGAGCTGACAATGCAGTCCAGTTGAAGGCCTTGTGCTTGTGTTCCTTTGTTTTCTTCCGTGTTGTCCTTCCTGATCCATTCTTTTTTTTTGCTGGAGGAAGCTGTGGCAAATAACACTGCTATAAAGCCTAACCTGATTTACAGTGGTGTTTGCTTTGCATTCCATTTCTCCCATCCTAGCAGAGAGACAAACCCCATGGTGTATTAAAGTTTCTCCACCACACCAGAGGCATCTAATAGAGATTACAAATACTTTTAATTAAATATCTTATCTAAGACCCTCTTGAGACCAAGAACGTGTCATAATGGTGGTCTTCTTCTTCAAAATCAGAGTTTGAGTCCTGTTGTTCCTGGTTTATCTAGAAGCTGACACAGGAGGGGAGTTCTTGGAAGTGTTTTATTTCCAGCGTCATCCGTAATATGGTCTCACAGGCTATTAGAGAAAATCTGCAGGAGTCTTCCTGAAAAAAAGCAGTGTCAGATATTTAGATACACTTTAAATAATCCCCTGCAGCCCATCTTAGATTTTTAACTCTTTCAGAAGTAGATAAAAGTATTTCCAGATGGATTATTGCTGTTGTGTGCCTTTCCAGGCCTTCTAATCCTTCAATCCAGCACTCCAAGGATAGGATTACAAGTCCTCTCAGAGATTTTGAGGACAGAGGAGATAAAAAGGTGAATGGACAAGATGCTTAATTTTTTTCACTTAATTTAGGAACTAGAGCCTTTTCAGGAAAGAGTATGGAATGAGCTGTCATAGTAGATGATGTCACTGTAGGGTGTTAGTATGCAGACCAATACCTGCACTGACCACACTGTGCAGAAATTACAGTGATATTAAAATGACACTGGAAAAGAGTACGTACTTCCATCACACATAATCATAGTTTGGCTGTACTTGTGCCTCTTAAAAAGAGGTTATAGTAGTATTGTTTCTTAAATAATAGTAAGAGGAAAAAGCTTGCATCATGAATAGTATGCAGTGTACTTGCATTTACCAAACAACTAACTTGGCCCATAAAAAGTACTAAATCACTGCCTGCACTAACTGTTCCATGGCAAATTTGGTGTATTTTCCAAGCTGTAATTCTGTCTCACGGAGGTAGCGTTTGAACTCACACCTTTCCAGTGGCAATGAAGGCAGGGCTCCCAGTGGGCATTCAGTTTCAGAGGCAGAACCATTCTTCCTCTGCATTCTCAGGATTCCTCATCCCCTCTCTGCCTCTGACATGGGAAGGAGGACATTGGATAAAGATAGGGTGAAAAAGAAGGGAGGTCAGTTTCACTAAAGAACAACTACTCTCAGTTTTTTGTATTCTTAAAAATGGTTATACAGACTGTTGCAGTGATTGCTGATACACTTTTTTAGTGAAGAGTGTAATCTTTTATTAGAGAAAGGATTACTAGCTGGTTTTGAGTTTGGATGTCTGAGAATTGATTGTTTAAATACATATCTAACTGAATACAGTGACCAGAGGTTTTCTGCATAGATTATGGCTTTTTATGTGTTCATGAGAGAGCTGATATAAATAGTCTTGCAATATAAAAACTTTACACCTGTGTTTGAAACATCACTGCAAACAAGATGCATAACTAGTTACAGACCTTAAATGTTCATTGTTGTGCCTTTCATGTCATAGAAACAGAAAATGGTAGTTAGCTATAAAAGAGATTGCTTAGGTTAAAACACAAGAAATGTGTCAACAAAAGTGAATTTTCTGCTTGAATAGCTTGGAGATTTTTCTGATGTCAACTTTTTCATCTGAAATTCCCATACAAAAGTTGACAGAGGTATGCATTTAAAAATATTAAGGACCATTGAAAACTATTCGTGTGTGGCATGGGTTATTACTTAGGTCTTAATTTGGAATTTGACAGTGTAAGTACTGAATTTTTGTAGTAGAAGTTAATTTAATTGCTGTCCTTGTTATACCCAGCCTTGCTGTGAAAGGATCCAAAGGTTTTAGGTGAAGTCTTGCTGGACAAAATATATTAAAATCAACAGAAAGCCTGTTTTAAAGACAACAGATAAAAATATTTTAATTTCCTATGATTTTTCAGATTGTGCTTTTTATTGCCTGTTTCTAGCAGTAAAATTCTGATGATTTTTTGCCTTTAACTACTCGAATGTACTAGCATTTTAAATAAAAAAATAGGTAAGTGGGAAGAGAGATAGATTGTAGTACACCTCAGAAAGAAAGATGAAAAAGAAGCGGATGAAGCAACTTCAGAGTTTATATGGTCATGTCAAGAAAAATTACAAATGTACAGCTTCTCTCTGCACTTAAGTAAATTAAATACTACTTTTGGATGTGGTCAGACCTGTAAAATGGATTGAAATGGAATGGAAAAAAACACTGGGAGTTGGAAGGATTTCCAAGAATAATATGCATCCACATGAAAAACACCTGGTTCTGTTGCTCCATGAGCTGCTGCCTGCGTGACGGGGTTGAAGTCTAATCTGAGCAGGCTCGAGCAGAGCGGAGTCTGCCTCTTACCCACCTCTCCACACCGTGCTGGATGTTTCCTGTTTTCTGTACTCTGCAATCTTGCTTAACCATCTCAAAGTCCAGCTTGTTCATCCCTATCTAATCAGAGGTATTGTTTATTAAGTGGTTTGTTTTCCCCAGTCACCTACAGCCCTCAGCCGCAATGTGAAGATCTTGGCTGTTTAACCCCACTGGAAGAAACGCCCCTGTATTTTTGGCTCCACAGCAGAGTCTGCAGACAAGTGCATTGTGGGGGCTGGGAGCTGTTAGGCAGAACAGGCTCAGACCACCAAGAGATTGCACAAGGAAAGGTTTGCTTTGTTCTGCATTCTGTGCAACTTAAAGCTGGGCTGCCACAAACATCATGACTTGGAATGAAAAACAGGCAAGCAAGCAACACTCCTGTTATCTAAACAAAGATCTTTGCACTAATTTCAATAGTGGGTATAGCAAACAAGGATACAACTTTAAATCGAGCTGCCTGTGGCAACTTTCCTGGGCTGTGAGAAACAGCTGTAACAGGACATGAGGGTAAATGCTGTAATGACACTGGTCTCTGTGGCTTTCTGTTGACATTTTGTTTTTAAATAAAGCAAGAAGGCAAACACTTGGCTTCTATAAAGGGAGACATTTAACTCCTTATTATCTGTTTATCTGAGCAGTACATGGTCCCCCAAAAAGGCACAGTTAGGTGCTGTTAATATTTGCATCAAATTTGCAAAGTACAAACCACAAGATGTCTGAACTGGACCAGCTTGCTGACAGGAGCATTTGTAGATGTGGTTTCTGTCCAGGAACACTGGACACCAAGGCAGAAATTCTAAGAGAAAGTAGGTACAGCTGCTCAGGGGCTTACAAACAGAACAATAAAATCTAACTCATCTTCAATATTTAAAAATCACTGTCATTCTACAGCTGGGAAAGTGGCAATCCTAGCTTGCCACAGAGAACAGTCATGGGAAGTGACATTGATGTTGTTGCCTATATGTACATGGATAAACTGGCTGATGGGGTGGATTCTCCCAATGCTGTCAGGACAAGTAATCAGTGGAAATGAAGTTACTCCAGAATGGAGACATGCAGTGAAGAAGCACAGACCATGGAGTACCTAATTCTCTATCCATTTTTGGCAGGTGTGTGTTTTACTGAAGATTATTCAGAGCCACATGTTGGGCCCTGCCATCTGCTGAATTTGGATAGGATGTCTGTAAAACTGGTGTGAAAATACACAAAATGAAACTCTGACTTCGGGAGAGAAACTGCCAGTGCCTTTATAACTACAACTCTCCCTCACAGAAAATTACCTTCTTTATTTTCTGAAATATGTACCTTCTTTATACAAAAGTAAGCCAAAGTTAAATTCCACCACTCAGAGTTTGATTTTACCTCAGGTGCCTGCTAAAATGCCTCAATTTTGATTGGAAAATGGCCTCAGAAACCTGGTCGAGTAAGACTTGCTTTGAGCGGGGATTGGATCAAAATGATAACATCTGTCCCAATGCATGAACATGAGAGTATCTTTCTTTGTCAAATATGGTTAGGAAAGCTGGATCTGCCAATCAGGAAAACAAACAGTGAGACACAGAAAGAAGAGACTATTAGCAGAGTTTTTATAGAAAGGTTGTTTATTTTGTAGAAAGTTTGCTTGTAAATAACTTTACTAAAACAAAAAAAAAACCAAAACCAAACAAATAAACAACAAAAAACCAAAACAACCTAAAAAACCCCAACAAACCACCAAAACAATTCAGCCTGTATCCAGACAAATTGCTGCTGAAATACCCAATCTGGTGATTCACAGCTCCTCACCACAGGAAGGAAGGCTTTTCCCTTCTCTCTTCAACTGGAGTGCCTTCTCACTAAGACTTTGATGCCTACCGGAGTTAGAAAAATCCTCTTGGATTTCTAATCTAGTAGAGACCTGTCAGTTTATCCCCTGTGTTCTGCTGGCATCATGCTTATGTTGGACATGCTTTGGAAACAAATGTAGTTTTTGTTTAAGTTAATAACTCCCCCTGAACTGTCTTAGACAATAAATCCTTGGGTCCTGCTAATGGCCCATCAAAAAAGACTCCTCTTGTGCAAGCAGCAGCTGCTGCATTTAAGAATAGTCTCCAAACTATTGGGAACACACCAGCACACAAGCAAATCCATACTGTTTGTTTCAAAAATAGCCACTAAATTTGTCTTAAGGTCAAAGAAACCAAGCTCTTAAGGCCACATTTCAGGGAGCTAATACCGTGCTTTAAACCTCTGAGTAGTCTGGGAGCAACTCAGCTCCACTCCCCTCAGAGAAAAGAGAGGGAAGAGGCTTTTGGGTGTTTGAAACTGCATTTTTAGCCTGAACTGCAGAACAAAATCCAACAGGAATTAAGAATTCACGGTAGCCTCCCATTCTCTATTCTGAGGGTGATGTGCACTTCTCTGAATTCTAATTTCTAGTAAAACATGCAGCACAGAAAAGAGAAGCAAGATTCCATCTGCTTCTGGAAAACTGGAAGGCAGGAGCCCTTTCCTGGGGTGATCCATTGGCAGGGTGGGCACTGTGCAAGTATCTGAGTATCTTAGAACAGCTCCCTGCAGGCTCAGCAAAGCAGCACCTCTGTTGTGAAGGTGAGATGGGCACTTTAGAAAATTGTCACAGAAGGACATGAAGAATTTATTAACCTGCTTCTTGCACAAAGGAGTTTGTTCTCAGCTGGTTTATCTGCAGCTCTCACATTGGCAAATTCAAGCCATGGGCCCTCTGCACTTTGTTTGGTCTCACAGTCAAATTCTGTCACCTCTTATGCCATGAAAATTGTCTTCTAGTTTAAAAGATGCCTCAAATTCATGTTCTTAATTTCCAGCTATGAGGCTCAGTGAAATTACTGATCTCCCCTGGACTTTTGGTATGACAAATAAAGTACTACTGGACAAACAGGAGAATAACTTCGAGACAAATGGATAAATGATTTCCCACATCAAAACATTTATTAACTAGATATAGTTAGTTTGTTTCTTTTCTAAGGTTTCTTTCTTTCTTTTCCCCTCTTCCTTTTTCCATTACCTGTCCCATTTATTGTACATGGCTGAATTCATGCTTTGCAAGAATGAAACATCATGAAAAGAACAGGGAACTGTCCTGGATTTGTACAGTACAAAGATATAAAAGAGAGAAGAGCAAGCCCACTGCACGGAAACATTCACAGCTGAAGATGCAGAAACTAGTTGTATGTGCAGGCACTTGGTGGAATAAATATACAGTGACCCTAAATCCTGACACCCAAACCCCCCTGCAGTGAAGCCAGAGGAGAGATCTGCCCATCTGCCACTGTGTGACTACCCTGGCATCTCCAGGGCTTTCAGCAGCTGGGAACAAAATATGGTTTTGCTTGTGCCATTTTTCTGGTGTCTTCTTCCAGGAGGCCTAAATGTCTTGCCTTTGGAATGGCATGGAACCCACAAGCAGTTTTTACTCACTCTAATTTCCAAAGATGTTCTAAAAGCTGATTACTGGAGAGCAAAGCACTGCTGTGATGCTGTGTCTCAGCTAACCTGCACTGTGCCTTTGTGCTGTGTAGCTGATACCTACTGCTACGACAGAGGGATGGTTGCCATTTTCTTTGGTTTCATCTCTCAGGAGTTTTAGGTATTTCTCACCTATAATCAGACTTGTTAAGAGCTTAAGGCATAGGTCACCTGGGAGAGAGCTGGCAGAAGAAAATTCAAAGCAGAGCCCTTCCATTACCACAAAGAAAAACTCAAACAACTCCCACTGATTAAACTCAACAAAAAAGATGAACTTGGTTCATTCCAAAGCAAGGAATACGATTTTAAAAACAGTTCGACCAAATGCCACCTCTAAGTGAATTTAATTCAAAGCTCACTAAAGGCATACCCAAGTTTTGCCTGTTTTCATTCAGTATGAGGTCTCTTGTAATCTGCAAGGTTTTATATTTAACTGCATAGATTTATACTTAACTGTGCCCACAGCCCTGGTGCAAAGTACCTATGCCAGATGAGTAACAACCAGGACACATTGTCACTGTCAGAGTGGCCCCTTGATGTGCTGTGCTATTGTTGCTTGCTCTTGTGAACAGCTATTTTTGTTTCCCACAGGTATTTTGCTTTCTGCCAGGAGCAGTGAATGAACCACTCCAGCTGAGCTGTGAATTACAGGCCCAGAATGAATCCTGTGCAGGATCCTACACAACAACAGCACCTGATCTAATCTTTCCTTTACCCCTGTGCTGAGGGAAAGTCAAGGTAAATTCATGTTGAATGTCTAAGTTCACTCAGTGGCTGATAAAACCTCTTTTAATGGATCCAGTACAATGAGTGATGATCCCAATCAACACAGCAATCATTGTGTACAATGTGTCTCATGTATCAATGAAAATGTGCATTTGTGACCCATCTGTGGAACATCAATGGCTGTGATTCTGTTTTCCTGTCCCTACTCTCAGAGGTGACCTCTAGTGAAGCAGCAGAGGTTTTGTTTTAAAGAGCCTCTGGTTGAAGAACAAGAATTGGGAAAGGTGGAGGTGCAGACAGGGAGACAATAACTAAAGAGACTTCATAAATTTGAAGTATCTGGGCAGAATTTGTGGGAAAGTTCCTGCAAACCACTTCTGCTTTTGAAGGGTCTGCTCAAAACCACAGCTTTGGAACAGAGACAGGTCAGAGATCAGACCTTAGTAAGAATGGGGAAATAAGGCCTTCCCTGCCTCATTAGCTTGAATTTGAAACATTCACTTTGTCCAACACTTCTGCTGCCCTAAGGTGAAGATTTTTGTAACCTGTGTTCAGGAGAGTAGGTAGGAAAGCTGTGCATGTTGGTGTGAGAGCTTTTCTTTGGGAATTGGTAAGGAGAACGAGCTGTTATCCTCCACTCCCCTCCCAGGTGGTGCATGGTGATTAGTTCCAAGTTCCTATTAAATAGGATCTCTGTGTACGTAAGCTGATTATAAGAAAACTTACACTTTTAGAGTTATTCTTTGTCCTCATGGAGACACGGGATGCCCAGCGCAAGCAGCACAGAATCTGTGCGTGCACACTGTCCCTCTGCCCATGGCAAGTGCCCTGGGTGCTGCCTGTGAGGCAAGGCAGCAGCAGCTCACAGCAGTTTCGGGTTGCTCCTCAGTCGGAGGCTGGAGTACATGCCCACGTGCCGCACCAGGTTGGGCTCCAGCACGAAGGCGTTCTCGCCCTTGGCCCGCAGCAGCGAGTAGAGGGCGGTGTCCTTGGCGAAGCCCTGGCGGCAGCGCAGCCCCCGCAGGTATCCCGAGGCCCGGCGGGCGGAGGCGGCGGGGAACAGCATGGCAGGCGTGCAGCACTCGCTGGCCGGCACCACGTTGTAGAGCGCGGGGTGCAGGCGGCGCAGCTCCAGCCCATAGTGCCGCCCCACCAGCTCTGCCAGGGCCATGCTGTACAGGGCGAAGAACGCCACCAGGCACCAGCCAGGGCCCGCCTGCCCCACGGCCCGGCAGTACGCGGCGGCCAGCACCGGCCCCAGGAACATGCCCAGCCCCAGCCACTCCAGGATCCTCATGGGCTCGGGGTTGAAGTAGCGCTGGAGCCTCTCGGGATGGTACAGCTTGAAGTAGAGAGCGTCTCTGAGGTAGGGCTTGGAGAACCGGGCCGAGAACAGGTGATGCATGACAGAAAATATCTCCTCCTCTGGCACGGCATCATCCTCCACGAGGAGGATGTACTCTGGGCTGTACACCAGCAGTGACTGCTCGAGGCAGAAGACATAGTCCTGCTTCTCCTTCTCGAACTGGTTCAGGCTGGGGTCAGGATTCTCCCCAGTTCTGTCATGACTGACCACGGGAATGAGGCTGCTCAGCAGCCTGACGTCCTGATGGCTGCTGGGGTCTGACTCCACGTTACAGAGGAGCATGCGGTGCCTCTGGCAACGCGCCCCACACTTCTGGAGGAGGCGGTGGAAGTGGGAGGCCACTTGCAAGACGTAGTGGAAATCATTCCGCCTCTGCACAGTGACAATGGTGATCAGCAGCAAGGGCTGGAAGGCGTCACTGCCAGAGGCCTCGGAGGCGTTTGGCGTCTGCATCTTCTCAAAGTAATGGAGGGCATCCCGGCCCTCCTGCTGGTTCTGCTCCAGGAACTCCTGGCTCATGGGGTTCAGGTGCCAGCGCCGCAGGTAGAAGTAAGAGTGGAGGAGCCGGTGGCAGATCAAAGGTGCCAGCACACCAAAAGTCACCACAGTCAGGGTGAGGAGATGGATGAAAGGGCTGGACCAACGGAACCACTTCCCACAGAGCTGCCTGGCTCGGTGTAACATAACTGCTGCAGAAGGAGGGCACTCCTGCACTGCTCATGCCCTCAGTCCTTCACTCCCAATGCATCTTTCTCCCTGGACTGCAGGATGCCACTGGTGCCATTGCTGCCAAATTTGCACGGGTTGTCCAAGCCTAGACAGGAAGAAAAAAGGATGGTTACTGAAATAGGAACTGACAGAGAAAACAGAAAGCAGGGTACTAGTCTCTGAGTAAGCCAAAATACAATGGAGGCATCACAGAATAGTACAGGGAGGTTGAGGACAGATGAGTAAAACTTAGGTTTCCAGCAAAGGACCCCTAAGGCCTTTTTAGCACATAGGAGCTCTGATCTAACCAGGCTCAAAAGGATTTTTTGTGTTTGCTACTGTGCTTCAAACGTGCAACAACAGCCAAGGTGGATACAGGATGTGTGGAAATCCCTTTCTGTTAAAGGCATGGAACTCAGGTACCCCTGTCTGGTGACAGTGACATAGTAATGTTTAGATCAGAGCCACGAAGCAAAGCCAGATCTCTTGTATCTTAGTCTAGCACATATTGGAGAGACAAACTTTTACCTCATTGGAGGTAAAATCATGCTTCCCTCCTGCTGCTCACACACTTCCAAATGTGGGTTTTTTCAGTCTCCTCCCCAGAGTGTGAAGCCATGCAACAAAGACACCAATTTACTTCACTGAGGGCCTGTGTATGCTAAGGGTAATGCGTCTCCTCCTCACTAGACCCTGTGAAATACATGAGCACAGCAACATGAACATGTCGTAAATGAGCCATTGACTCCTTATTTAAAAGAATGTAATTTAGAAGTACGTGCCTTTAATTTCAAACTGAAGTATTCACATAAATATGTAATTTTTGTATCCACATTCACTTTAAGCAAATATCCACCTTCATAGAAGTCATATTTTGCCATATCTGCTTCTCTGGCTGCCCGGAACCCCTCACAGCCTGGCTGAGAGAAGCTTACTCAAAATCAGGGCAGTTAGTCTGCTCAGATGAATTCTCTCATGTCAGTAGTCTCACTTTTAATTCATTCTCCCTTTAATTTCCTATTCCCTCTCCCTGAGTTACTCATGTTCCCCTCACTGAGGTGACTGAATGTGCACTGGATGTTCAGTGCAGAGTTTTTCCAATTTTTAACCTTCTGCCTTCAGCAAGTTCTGATGATCAGATGGTGGTTCCAGACCAAAATGTTTTTCTTTGTCCTTTTCTGCACTGTCATCTGAAGCAGCCTAAGCAAAGTTGGGTGAATGGAAAAAATCGTGGCTTTTCTCCTCTGTCTCAGATAAATGTGTCTTGTATAAGAAAAGACTTGGAGGATATAAAGCAGGGTCTGTCCCTGCAGATACTTCAGAACTGCCTTCTTTACAGAGGTCACAGGTTTGCTGTTTTTACCATTAGGAGAACCTTTTCCTTTTGTCATATGCGAATGTGACAACCATCTATGAAAGGCCTTTTAACAAGACTAATGCAAAACATACAAGAGTTATTCCAAATATTTCTTAGAGAATAGGTAGTTCATGCTGTGAGATATCAAACCATCCTTAGATAGACTGTGGCATTAGTGTTGTGCTCTTGGGGCTCAAAACAAAATTTAGAATAATTAAATTGAGAACAGATTTACATGCTGATGCATGAGAATCTGCAGTTTCTTCCACTATTGCTTTCTTTTCCTGTTTGGTTACACAATCCTGTTGCACAAATGCTGCATTGAATTGCATCAGTGAACCTTTTAAAGGCCCTAAAGGTGATGGCTGTACTTCAGCTGCTAGATCCAAGTCCTTGGATCAGAATTCAGGATGTGAAGACCTGAAATCCATCAGATGGAAAGATCTGGCATTTAAATGTATTTATTCATCCAAAATCCTAGGCCGTCCCGCTAATCTGACACAAGCATTAAAAGAACACAAACATGCAGAATCATATTCCAGTTCACGCTGTTGAGCCTTGTTTTGATAGAAGCATCATTGTAGCCACTGCCTCTGAGCCAGCCTCCAAACTTAAACATGAGGACCACAGTGGTAAAAGGAGATGAAGGAAAACTAGAAGGTAGTTTAATTCTCAGGGAATGAAGTTTACATTCCATCATCTAACTATGCTGAAGCTCTGAGCTGCAAAACCTATGAGCTGGCAATGAGATCTTGGGATATATATTGAAGCACCAGTAATAATTCTTTGAGAATTTCTTCATTAATAATTCTTGGAGCAACTTGGTCTAGTAAGTGGCATCTGGCAGGGAGGTTGGAACTAGCTGTTCTTTAAGGTCCCTTCCAATTCAAACTATCCTATGATTCTGTGATGATAATGCTCACCCAAGGAGGCTCCTTCCCTCACACTATTTTCTGAAGAGGAAAAATGGTTGTCCTGTCTTCTCTAGTGGCCAGCAGACTCGGGGGGCTTCAGCCTCATGAGATGAATCAAACAAATCCTCACTTGACATCTTGCTCTTCTGCAACCCATGTTGTTCAAGGATCATGTCCCAGGTCCCTGCAGGTAGACTCACACTGAGTCCAAAGCCCAACAGCACTGGGAAAGTGGTGTGGGGACTCCACCTACTGGTGTCCCAGCTCCCAGCTCAGGGCAGGGTCGGTGAGGTGGTGCAGGTGAGCACCACCCTCTCTGGAGGTATCTCCTGCCTCCAGCTTCCCCTGGAAAAGCACGAAGCACTGGAAGCCACCCATGCAGGTCACTGTGTTGTAATTCCAAGCCTTATGATTTAACCCTGGCTTCACTTCACAAGTAACAGAATTCAAGGTCTTAGAGCTCTTATTCTGGCTCTGCAACTCAAGGAACCTCAAGAAAACAGCAATCACACACAGACCTACTGCTACTCTTCACATCTTCTGCTGCTTGAGCTGTTCACACTCACACTGAAACCACACTCTTTGTCACTCTGTCTTCTGGGGAAAAGGCTGTTTTCACTGGGCAGTGAAATAATCACAGAGGCTAAAAATAATCAGGAGTGTATTAAAGCAGGTCAAATACTGCAATTAATGTGAAAAAGAAGCTGAAGAACCTAGAAGAGGGAGGAGACTGACCTCCTTCTCACCTTCTGTCTGTAACACTGGGAATCTGAGAATTCAAAATATAGATTTAAAAATTCTTACTTCCGCAGAAGTGAAGTTGGCTCTTATCTGAAGTATTTGAATCCAGAGTTTCTTCTCAGGCTTTTTCTGGCCATTAGGATGGTTCTGATTTCAGAGGAGACACTGTTGTCAGGAGCTCTTTGTACTGTCATTTTCATTTTTTTCCCTTTCTAGGGGGAAAAACATCTTGTTTGTTTTTCATGCAAGTATTATTCCAGACAGAAAAAAGAAAAGTCTGAGGAGAAAAGTGAGAAACAGATTTGGATTTTATACTGCCTTAAAAAACCCCACTTTATTAAACCTGAAAAATAACTACTTTGCAACCATATAAGTACTTGCAGTGGAGGCCAGATTTACACGTTCTGTGTAGAACTGAGCCATTGCTTAAACACAACTAGAAGTTGTGGTGTTAAAGAGCTGTAGATTTGGCTTGTTTGTTTTCTTAGATTCTCATGATGAAAATTCCTTCCAGAAACACCTAATTCCAAATCTATATCATATCTTCATTAGTCCTCTAATTACTAGGCTGAATTACACTGTTCAGGAAAACTCATCTATTTGCACACTGAGGAGAGTAGAAAAATAAGTAATGTACTCTTTGGGGTGCAGAGCACTGTGTGCTGTGCTTGTGCTTTAAAAGAGAAATCTGATTTTCTGTCTGCTCCAAACTCCTCTCCACAAAGAGGTGCTCCTGAACAAAGTTTTCTGTATGTTTCAAAGCTGCAAATTTTTAGGTTCCAGGATAGCTGATGTAAGAGAGACCATCTGCATTCTACTTCCTGCATCATGAGACAAGGACACACCTAATTCCTGTACAGTTACAATATTAAATGACTCCTTTTGGCCTATCTACCCTTCTTCTCAGTGTCAGTGGGTAAAGCCATTTCTTTCCTAACATAAAAACAGCTGGATGAAGTCATGTGGTCAGAGCTATAGAGTCATCTGTCTACAAAGGGATGAAAGAGGGAAACAAAGACAGGCTCTTGGAAAATGTCATGGAAATGTTATGGGCAGTCACAGTCCCAGCTGGGCCATAGCAGTGGTGGGAGTAATGGTGCTCACACAAGTGGTACCTTACACTTGTATGTTG
The DNA here is from genome assembly GCA_037013685.1 of Acridotheres tristis. Lineage (NCBI taxonomy): Eukaryota > Metazoa > Chordata > Aves > Passeriformes > Sturnidae > Acridotheres > Acridotheres tristis. The sequence continues at coordinate 11,239,479 of CM072919.1, forward strand.
ATCCTACAGCAGCACCACAGCTAAAACCTTTGTGTGAAAAGCTTTTCTATGCCCCAGCCTAACATCCTGCAGATGAGCTGCTGGCTCAGGACCAGCTCCTCTGCTGATGAACCCTCTCTGGCAGAGACAGGGCCTTTGGGTGCTGTGACAAACATCCTGCTCAAATCTGAGGAAGCTGATGGAGGCTTCCCAAGGCGCCATAGAGATCTCCTGTAGCATACAGGCATGCTGACAGGGAATATACAGATATCCTCAAGTTCTGGAACCTGAGGTCCCTGCCATGAGCTGACCCTTATTACTGGGCCAGATGGCCAGCTTTTCTCATCTGCAATTCCTCTTGTTTTCAGACAGCTTTTAGTAGGTCAGGTGCCATATAATATTTCTGCAATGTGTCTGGCCTCTCTTGACAACAGCAGTGTCCAGTAGAAGCCAAGCATCCACAGAACTGATCACTGCACTTCCATGCCAAACTGGGAGCTGGGACTCCCTAGAAAATACAAACCATCCCAGCAAGAGCTGTGCTGCTAAAAACATTCAGAGGAACCTTAATGGTAAGAGACCAGTAGTTGTTCCTTGATTGTATTTTACTGGCAGGTACCAAATATACCTCACCTCCTCGAGCACTGCTAAAAGCAATTGTTCTTATGTTGGTCGTAAATGATGAGTCTCATCTATCCTGTTATCATCAGATAAGCCAGGCAAAGGTCAAGGCTGTTGCACTTAATCTCTCAGCTCCCTTAGAACTTTTGTTTCTTATGGTCTGTGCACTAAAGGTGTACTAAAGGTGTAACACCGTCACAGTTAACAGATTAATGACAACTTGAAGTGTAAGAGAAGTGGCTAGAGAGGGGCCACTTATGCCCCTCTCTAGGACTTACGCCTTTGCAAAAATTATGTGATGCATGAGAAAGAAATTGAAGGCACTGCTGTCTGTTTTGATGTGCCATTCCTCAGGGCCTGTCAGTGAACGTACAGACATCTTCTGTCCAAGGAGATGAAATTTAAGCACTATTGGAACAGTAAAAATGCACAAATACACAGGTTGTAATTATGTCCAGTTAGGTAACAGTAAAAACTGCAGAATTAAAACCTGTATGTAAATTTCACCACAGGCTGGCTTGCTACTCTCATTAGACTGTAGTTAACTTTTACGGGTTGTTCATAAATCCCTAGAAATCCATGATGCACAGTTTGAAAGCTACTGAACTAAGAAAGGAGAGACATAGCTGTGGCAGGTGAATGACACTTCCCCATTTTATTTGAACTAAGTGGCTAAGACTATGCCACAAGTGAAAGAGGCTGTGAACTCAATAGATATTAATTAGTTATTTTTTCAACTACTGTCTTTTTCTCATGTATATTAATTTTCCTCTGTCACATAAACCTCAGCAGAGCCCATTTCACCTGGCTGTCTCCCTGCAGGGCAATCCCATGGGAAAGCAATGCTCCCTCTGTTGCTACCAAGCAGTCAGGTAGATCAGATGAAATGGGAGTGGAGAGCAGCCTGAGAAGAGTTCTGCAAGGTAACAGCTAAACACAGGGATTTAAGGCAATGGCTTTGGAGGAGCTGTCTGTGATTTTGGTAGGTGTGACAGGTGGTTGAGGTGCCCCAAGAGAACCAGGGCTTGTGGTCACAAGGTTGCTCCTTTCTGTCCATAGTGCAACTCATCCACTCAGTCATCTGGTAGGGTGGCCTGGAGCAAACCCCCACAATAAAATCACCTGTCCTGTCCTCCCTTAATCCTGATTTGTCATCTCTTGGACAGCTCCTCATCCATCCCTGGGCAGAGGTCCATTCACTCCAGCTGGTCACTGACACAGAGGGTGACCCCTCCTCAACTCCCACACCTGCCCTTGCCATTCCACCACTCCAGTCCCAAGAGTCACCCCAGCACATTGCCATGGTGCCCAGGAGTTGGCAGCCCTGCAGGTGTACCCATGACTCCAGCTCCCCATGTTCATTCCCCAAGCCTTTGCATAGAGGCAGATAAGTTGGACTCTGATAAAGGTAAAGTAGTGGCTGGAATTCCTTTGTGCTGCCATGCCCCCCCTGCTGCTCTGTGATCCCTTCCCATGTTCTGGGCATCTCTTGCTAGCCCTGGCTTTAAACTGAAAGGCCTGAAGTTCCCCTCCCACAGCAGCTTTAAATTAAGGCCCTCACCAACTTGGCAAGCCTGTCACCAAAATTCCCTCCCTATGTCAGAAGGACCCCAGCAGTCCCAACAGGTTTCTCCAAGCTCTCCTGTGGTCCAAGCTGGACCCCTGGCTGTGGCACCAGTCCTGCGACCATTTACTGGTTCAAAACCCCTTCCCTTTAACTGGAGAGGATGGAGGAAAAAGCTACCTGTGCTCCAGAAGATGATGAAGGGACTGGAGCATCTCTCCTATGAGGAAAGGCTGAGGGAGCTGGGGCTGCTCAGCCTTGAGAAGAGATGGCTGAGAGGGGACCTGATCCCTGTCTGTCAGTGTCTGCAGGGGATGGAGCCATGTGGGCCCAGCAGTGGGACAGGCAGGAACTGATGTCTGGGAAACTCCACCTGAACATGAGGGAGAACTTCCCTGTGCAGTGACTGAGCACTGAGCACATTGCCCAGAGAGGCTGTGGAGTCTCCCTCACTGGACGTGTTCCAGAACCTGGACACAATCCTGTGCAATGGGCCTGGAATGACCCTGCTGCAGCAGGGAGGTGGGACCAGATGACCCACTGTGCTCCCTTCCAAGCTGCCCTATTCTGTGACTGTGCCAGGCCTGTCTTCCCAGGAATTCAGGTGTCTAGGCCATGTTTTACAAGAGCTAAAGGTACCAGCCTGTTATAGGTTGACTTGGGAGGAAGAAACTCAGGAGTTCTTCCTGGGAGAGTTTTCCTCTGTGGGGAGTTTTTTGGGATACTTGTAACAGCCAATCAAAGAAAGTTAGTTCGCTCCGTGCACACACATTATAAAAAGGGTAATCCCGGAAGACGAGTCTCTTTGTCTTTCCGGCGGCTGAACAGGTAACACCAAGCCGAGCCGCACTCCCTCTCCCCCATGCGGGGGAGGGGGGGGAACGGCTCGGAGGCCGCTTGGGCCCCGTTTGCCAACGAGGGGGACCCGAAGGCTGAGGGGAGGAAAAGTTGTGTGATAAAAGCTTCACGGATTCTTCCTCCACCAGCTTGTGGCTCTGGCGTGGGAGGATGCTGGCCTTTTATGCTGCCGGCCGGGCTGGGCCTTCCCGGGTGGCCATGAGCCACGCGGGCCGCAGCCCGGCCCCGCAGGGGCTGAGTGGCGCTACTGCCGCCCCCCCCAGCACGGCCGAGCCTGGCCCAACTTTTGTAGTTAAGTTAAACTTTAACTCTTTAGTGTTCAGATAAGATTTGCAAAGCCTCCAGCCTTCCCTTTGAACATGAAAGGGAATAAGGAAAGTTCTGAAGTCAGTAATGCAAGAGTTAAGTATTTTAAGATGGAAGGAGAGTGAGAAGATGCTGAAATGGCTGAAAATCTTTTTGGAAAATTGTAGGAATGAACTAATGTACTGAATATTCCTTTAAACCATGGAAAGAGACATGGGGGGATGGAAATGTTCCTTTTTAGAAGATAATTTGATTAAAGAACACCTGTGTTGGGAATTTAAATTTCTGCCCTGAGAAACGAAGGGGATTGCAGTTTTTCTGAAGACAAAGCCTGAGCAGAGGAAAAGGAGACAAATAAAAATTGTTGCTGTTGGACATTTTCAATCCTTAAAAGTAATACCCCAGGAAATAAACATGACCCATATCTACAACTTTGGGACGGCTGTAGATTGGGAGGAACGTCACGGTTGCAGATTTTTTCCCGGGCGGAGGCAATCGTGAGAGGTAAAACTACAAGAAGACCTTTTTCCTTCTTGTGGAACACATCTCCTACAACTTCGACAAGAAGAAACTTCTTTTCTCCAAAAGTAAACAGAAAAAGACTAAATTAGGCACTGACTGAAGTATTTGTTGTATATTTGTTTTGTTGTTGTGAAGACTGGGAGAGGGAGAGACGGAGTGATGTGAAAAATCTTATTCTGAATTTTTTTTCTTTTTTCCCGTTTTTGTTTGTGTAGTTAATAAATTTTCTTCTATACCCTTTCAAAGTTTTTAAGCCTGCCTTGCTCTTTAACTCCTGGTTCTGTCTCACAACAAAAAGAAATAAGTTTATTTAAATTGGCAACTCAAACCCTAGACATTAATTTGGTGCGTTGGCCGGGAAAGTAAAAATTAAACCATACCTGTCTTTTCAAACGAAGACACAGCCTGATCTGGGATTAGACAAAACTGGAGCTGCTACAGCTGCATCCCTGCACCTACACCAAAGAGGTGTTGGCTATCTCAGTCACTGTAGGCTGTGGATTCCTGTGGCCCCTGCAAGCACAGAGAGCCCTCCTGTGTGGCCTGGTGGAGATCTCCCTGTGAGCTGGGACACTGCTCAAGGACAGTGCTGCTGTCTATAGTCTGCTGATGTCTATAGTGAGGTAACACATTTTGCATTAAGCCTAAATGTATGTTGTATGTTCATAACATTTATATATCCAGCTATAGCTTTAGGTGTAGAAGTATAATAACTAGCAGAGTCTAATCATGGTTTAAATCATTGCTAAAATCAGAAACTGAAAAATGTTCAATTACTATTTCATTACAGCTTAATTATTGTTAAATCATTGTTGAATCATTGTTAAATTATAATTCAATTATTCCTTAATCACCATTTGCAATTTATTTATCATTAAATATCATTTGATCATCATCTAATAATTAATAAAACCTTTTTGTTATCCCCACAATGATGAATTCTCTTAAAAATTCACCTGTGCCAGTAGAGTTGTGGGTGTATGAATGGGGGGAGAGAGAGAGAAAAGGAAACAGGTGATGGCTGCTAACACTGCAGATGTTGTAGCTTTACTGTTGTTTATGACTGTGAAGAATAAAGTACAGGAAAAAGGAAAGAGAACAGTAGTGAACAAAGGCTTTTCATGACAAAGCTGCAAATTTCCAGTTGGGACAGGTCTATATAACAAATCAAATTGTAAAATTGTACAAGGTAACAACCAGAGTATTGTGATTCAAACCTCTGTTTGAAAGAAAAATGTTTAGTCATATTGATAAAAAGCATTCCTCTTTGAAGAGACCCTTTGCTATTGTTAAACTACTGACTTCTCTGTATTCACCACTTGTGCCTGAGCAATATACACCCTTTTCCTCCCCTCCCCCCACAACGTACGAGCCCGAGTGTTTATTCTGCATAGGAAGGCGTGGTGAAAGGAATGCCCTGGTTCTGGGGGATCCTGGTGATCTGCTTGAGCCCCAAGGGGAGAAAATGAGGTAAATGCAGGAGCTGAAAAATAATCTGTGATATAATTATAATACTGTCCCTTGTTGGACAGACAAGAAAGCAGCAGATTTCACATGTGCAGGAGGGTGCTTCTCCCGGTTTTTGTGCTTGCAAATGCTTGCTGAACCTGATGTGCCCTAATGGTTATACATAAATTATTTTCGCAGTGACTGCAGAAGAGAAGCCAGCCCAGGAACCTGTAGTGTACATCTGCCTAGTTTCATGTTTTGCTGCATCACAGCACAACTGCAGTTTTCCTCATCAGCCTTTGATTCTAAATGTCAGAGACTTCGGCCATTGGGTTTCCCTTCAGGAGAGCTGCCAGGTAGCACAAGGTGACCCGTAAAGCACCGGGATTAACAGCAGTTACCTCAGTGGTGATGGTCAAAGAGGAGAGGGCGTTAGATAAGAAAAGCTGATCCCACCTCCACTCTCTGCCCTCCTTGCAGGACAGCAGACACAGAGGGCATTTCAGTGTGCCCAGTCTTCAGCTCCTTGCCCAGAGATTCTGGCCACGCTTCTACCTCGGGCGAGGGCTCCTCTGGGTGGCACCAAGCAAAGGGCAGAAACTGGCTGGCTTTTCCCCGTTCCCTTAAAAGTTCCACTCACCTTCCCTAAGGGAAGGGCCGTTTCTTAAGGCCCGGCCAGGGTCTGGCCACTTTTCCTCCTGCTCATTACCATGTACAGGCACATCCCCGGAGAAAGCACAGAAACATCTCCTCGATCCCTGCAGGGTTTCCACTTCCCTGCCTGCTCGGGTGCCGCAGCCACAGCAGCCACGGCCAGCCCTGTTGAGCAGTTGTGGCTTCTCATCAGCCATAACTTCGTGGCCCCCCTTCCCCTGCTCCCCCAGCCTCGGTGCACTTCCCCTTTATCCCCCGCAGGGGAAGGGGAAGCATCCCCCCGGGACAGCCCGATCCCAGCGGGCGATTTCCCCGACCCGAGCGGCAGAGTTACCCGATCCGCTGGGCAGCCCCGCACGGCCGCTCCCGTCTCCCTCCCTCCCGCAGCTCCCGCCGGGATCCTGCTCTCGGCGTGTTCCTCACTTCTCTTCCGCGAATTTCTCCCCTCCCTCTCGGGCGCTGAGGGTGGGATTAAAGGCATCAAAGACCAAACATGTGACTCCGTCAGCACAGGGATGCTCAAGGAAGGAGGGGAAGGGGAGATGGCCGGAGGTCATCACCGCACACCAGGAGGAGACCAGCCTCTGGAAGCAGATTCAGGAGTAAATCCCGAGCCCCAGGAGGACGCCCGGGGCGGAGGCGGCTGCGCAGCCCGAGCTCCTCATTCCTGCTCTACGGTGCCTGAACGCTCTATCAGGAGCGGCGGGACAACCGCAGGGGCAGCGCATTTCCCCCAGCCCTTCCCAGCCAGGGTGTCACCTCTATTGGGTGTCACCTCTGTTGAGTGTCACCTCTATTGGGTGTCACTTCTGCCGGGTGTCACGTCTAGTGGGTGTCACTTCTGCCCGGTGTCCTCGCTAGCTCCCGCGCCTCTGGGGCACTGCCCTTCCCCGCTGGGACCTGCTGGATGCCCCGGACCCCTCGCCTCACTCCCGGCAGGGGGGGATCACCGGGGCCCCGCAAACTCGAGCAGAAAGTGTCAAGAGTCACCAGCATGTCACCCGTGACAAGTAAAAGCTTTCGCTGTCTCAGTCTGCAGCGAAGTCTTCACAGGTGTATTGGCTGGAGAGGCTGATCAGCAACAGAGAGATTTGTACCAGGCTGTTCAAGATTCAAACATTTTATCAAACTGCTTCTGACCGATTCATTCCTCCTCCCTCCCATCCCCCAGTGCTTTTCTCTGTGTCCTGCTTCCTTGTCCTTATACACACACACACACCTTTCAGCCCTGTGACCGCAATACCTAATTAAACTCGTTACCTGAAAGATGCTTCAGGGAAAGTTTTCTGTCTGTCATTGGGTTTGTGCCTGCAGCTCCAGAAAATGCAAGTTTATATATTTGGGTTAAACTATTTTCAGGCTCAAGTCTCTCTTATGTCTCAGAAGAATGTGGAGGAAATAAAAAATTCTACCAAGAAAAAAATTTCTTAAGCCCTTTCAGTAAAACAACATGTTCTGTTGAGCGCAGCTAGAATTTTGCTAGCATCCAGTCCTGTAATCAGAAGGTTCTAGCATTATGTATGTTTTTAATTTTAACATAGCAGTTTCTATCATTCCTTCTTATAAGCATGATGAACAAAGGAAATCAGCTTTGCATGCCTGTGATCCTTATTCTTCCCCCTGGAAAAAGCTGTCCCACACCTAGGGCTTTTTATTGCAGAGACAATATGGAAGAAGAGGGGAAAGCCAGATGAACAGTAATGCCCAAAATAAACAGCACAATCAAGTACCACAGTTGGGCTCCTGTAGTGGCTTCCTAGAAACAGGTTAGGCATGCTGGAAGGACCACCAGTTTACTAAGATGCATATTACTCTCTCAAAATACTAAAGAAATCATAGTTTCTCCCGTGATTTACTTTCTCAAATCCCTCTTTGCTGACCACCTCTGCCTCTCTTTCTGTTTTTAATGACAGTGACTTATACTCTACCTTTCACTTAAATGCTCTTGTGCCTTCAAAAGTTCATGCACTGAAAACACAGCAGATCCTGGAACAGAGCCAAGAAAAAAAGACAGTACTGGAGGTGGGAAAAAGATAATACATTGCTAAGAGGTCTGTTATTATGTTCTTTCCAGGATAAGAGTTGCAGAATTTTTAAAAACAAAAAATGGTTTTTACCACTTCATGTGGGAGAGAAACTGCTGAGCAACATCAGCAGAAACACCACTGCAACCAGGATTACATTTTGAATGATGTTTCAGCCAGCAGAATTTATTACCAGGGGTACTAAATTTAAATAAATAAATAAATAAATTAAAAATAATAATAAAAAAAAGGCTTGAAGGCCTTTTCTTTGGGAATAAATATTTAGGTCATTTTAATTTTGTGTGATTTCTGTGCAATCTTCCCAGCTCCCTCTTTGCTCACTTGCACGCTTTTCAGGATACACTTGACTTTGATCCTTAAACAATTCTTTCTTTCAAACAGCTTCTGTTAGACCCAAAAGACTGATGGAGAAAAGTCTCAAGGGATTTTGGGGCAGTGGCACAGAATGACAGTGGAAATCTGTCATTCCTGACTATTCATCCATTCTTATCATGGTGCTGTGTCCTGCTGTGCACAACCATTAGGGACACTGATGTAGCTAAAAAAAATAAACTTTTTCTTCTGGTGGGTTATGTCTTAGTTGGGTCACTTTGTCCCTTCAGGTTCCCCACACCAAATAGCATTGTCAGCACAGCTGGGAGGGCTTTGGAAATCAGAGATGAGCATTTGGAGACACAACTGGTCCTGCAGTACCCGAACTGCAACCTGAAATGCTCAGAATAAATAGTTACTTATGAAATTATTCATCCTCTACAACAACAGAACAAGACTTTAAAACTATGATCGGAAAAACATCTTGGGATAAGAATTTATGTTGGTAGCAAAGGTTCAGCCCAACCATTTAGATCCCAGTACTTTCCATTGCCAAAACACCTTTCCTCTCTGCCATCCACTGTAACAGCTTTGATGGCACTGAGCAGTTGTGCAGGGGAATGGGAATAATATTTTCTTTTGCTTTGCCTGAGATCAGGTACAGCTGCTGCTTTTCATGAGCGTGAGTGTCAGAGGCAAGACAAACCTAGCCAGTGGTGTTTAGATACTTGCACAACGTGCAGGCAAGGCAGAAATTCATGGTCTTGGGGGAGCTGAACTGAGAAGCCTGGTGTCTTCCAAGTTGTGTACCCTATGCATCACTGTCAAATTATCCTTACTCGTGGCTTGTGCTCCTTGTGCTCCCCTCCAGATTCCTTGGCTTTCCTCCTACTGCCTCATGTTTTTTACCAGAAGGCAAGGGCATGAGGGTATGCACACCCCAGTTGATTTTAAGCTGCTTGTGTTGATTATTCAGCCATCAAATCTAACAAAGAGCTTCCTGTTCGGGGTGTCCTAAGGTTCTGCTCAGCCGGATGGACACACTCAGCTCTTCTGCAAGGCACTGCCTGAAGTACACAGCAGCAAACATGTTTGGGGCTTACCTCTTTCAGTTGCAATGGAATTTGAGAAGTGTGATAGGTTGACTTAGGAGGAAGAAACTCCGAGAGAGGTTCTTCCTAAGGGAATTTCCTCTGTGGGGAGTTGGGATACCTGCAACAGCCAATCAGAGAAAGTCAGTTCGCTCCGTGCACACACATTTTGAAGGAGGTAAGCCGGAACTGGGTTTTTTTTGTCTTTCCGGCGGCTGAGCAGGTAACACCAACCCGAGTCTCCCTCTCCCCCATGCGGGGGGGGGGGCTCGGAGGCCGCTTGGGCCCCGTTTGCCAACGAGGGGGACCCGATGGCCGGGGGGAGGAAAAGTTGTGTGATAAGACCTTCACGGCTTCTTCCTCCACCGGCCGCTGCTCTGGCGTGGGGGGGATGCTGACTCTTTATGCTGCCGGCCGGGCCTGCCCGGGTGGCCATGAGCAGTGTGGGGCGAAAGCCCAGCCCCACAAAGGCTGATTAACAACTCAGCCCCCCCCCCCCCAGCACGGCCTGGGCCTGGCCCAACTTTGGTAGTGGTGTTAAATTTTAACTCTTTAAGGTTCAGATAAGATTTGCAAAGCCTCCAGCCTTTCCTTTGAATATGAAAGGGAATGAGAAGATTTCTGAAGTCAGTGATGTACGAGCTAAGTTTTTTAAGATGGAAGGAGAATGAGAAGATGCTGAAATGGCTGAAAATCTTTTTGGGAAATTGTAGGAATGAACTGATGTACTGAATATTCCTATAAACCATGGAAAGAGACATGGGGGGATGGAAATGTTCCTTTTTTAGGAGATGATTTGACTAAAAAACACCTGTGTTGAGAATTTCTGCCCTGAGAAAAGAAGGGGATTGAAGTTTTCTGAAGATGAAGCCTGAGCAGAGAAAAAGGAGACAGAGAGAATCGTTGCTGTCGAACATTTCAATTCTTAAAAGTAACACCCCATGGAACAGACATGACCCACATCTACAACTTTGGGAAGGCTGTAGAATTGGGAGGAGAGTCACGGTTGCAGATTCCCGGGCGGATGCAAATCGTGAAAGATAAAACCACAAGAGAACTTTTTTTTTCCTTCTGTGGGACACATCCCTACAACTTCAACAAGAAGAAGCTTCCCTCTCCAGAAGTGAACAGAGAAAGACTAAATTGGGCACTGACCGAAGTATTTGTTATATGTTTGTTTTGTTGTTATGAAGATTGGGAGAGGGAGGGAAGGAGCGATCTGGAAAATCTTATTCTGATTTGTTTTTCTTTTCCCTTTTTCCCCCCCCCCCCCTTTTGTTTGTGTAGTTAATAAATTTTCTTCTATACCCTTTCAAGTTTATGCCTGCCTTGCTCTTTTGCTCCTGGTTCTGTCTCACAACAGAAAGAAATAAGTTTATTTAAATTGGCAACTCAAACCTAAGACAAGAAATATGTTCAACTTACTAGGGACAAGGAGGAAGCCGTGAAAAGACAGGAAAGGGGAAAAAAAAAAAAAAGAGACACATAGGAAAAAAAGTTTTGTAAGGCTGGTCTCCTTAGGAAGTAATCCAAAGCCATTGCATTCCAGCAGGAGCAATGAATAATGTGTTTAGCATAACATGTCATACCACTATGTGCGTAAAGCACAAAGGCTGTACCTCTTTCACAAACGCTTTGAGAAGTTCTGTAGTGACAGCATCATTCCTTCACAGATGAAGGAATACAGATATCAGATGATAACAACTGCCTGGTTATTCCTGTACTGCCAGCTGCACAATGGATACATTCTCCCTGTAGGTATATGCTGTTCACTTCAAATGCAAACTCTTAAAATTATTTTCTTTCTCTGCTAATTATTTATAGGGGGAAACCTCAATCAATATTTTTTGCTTACATTCTGCTTTTGTTAGAAGCAGCAGACATTTCTGATGGCTATTTTGAATAGAAATACAATATTGAGGACAAGCAAATTACATAGAATGGCAGTGGCTTTCTTTTTTTTTCTTTTAGACTCAATATTGATCGCTGGGGACAAGAAGTGTTCAAAGTCCTTTGCTGTTTACTGGAGGCATAATGAGCTTATATATCAGGGCCACTGTGTTGAACTTATGACAGCAATACTCAGAGGAAACACAACTCCAGCAGGGATGGATTAATGCTGGCTAAGCTGTCTAGGGTACATTAGTATTCTCTAAAAAGGCTGAAATATTTTAATCTCATTTTCTTCCTGGTCTGTGTATATGGTTTTGGCTCTTTTCAGGACTAACCACCCTTCATACATTTCCCAAGTTTTCCCTCTATAGAGTCTCCTATATACAACCACAGCCAGACTTTTCAGGCTCTTGCCAATAACTAATTCATCTTGCCGATGAATTATTAAATATTGTTCCTGTAATCTCTTCTACCCAAGCTGCGCACATCTGAAGATAACACAAACACATTCAGTGTAGTCCAGTTCACTTTAGAGAGTATTGGGCATCCCTCCCCACCACAGAAACCCTTTTTCTATGCTTCTTTAGCTTCTCCGATCAAACCATTAGAAAAGGCTGCTCATAGCTAAAAGAACACCAGAGTGAGCCAACATAGAAATGTGTTGAATGATGACGGAACTGCAGAAATACTGCAAGCCTAGTGACACTCAGAGAAATGGATGTACCTTGGCCAGTTTAGTGGCATATGCTCTGGTGATCCAACTCCTTCCTGTCTTGCTCCAACGTTCTGACTCTTGCAGACCACAGAGTATTTCTAAGAAAGGGACAAACATTTTAATTTAGACATAAAGACTAGTGTCTCTTCAAAATATGTGTTAAAATACATTGGCTCTCAGTTACTTGCTCTGTGTTGCAACATAAAAGAATGGCCTGGAACAGTGTACTTTTTGCTAAAGAAAGATGCTGATGCTGAAAACAGAATGAGGTGAAAAGGCAAACCAGAAGATTTCCAAACTGAGAATCAGGAAGAATTATCCCCCAAGGACTGTTGGAAAACTTTTACTTTCTCTTGCAAAATGGAGTTATTTTGTATGGTCACTGAGCACTTTTCACTAACAAATTCTGCACCTGTGTGAGAAGCACAGAGTGTTAGTAACTTCTCTGCTCTCTCTCAGTGCAAATTTTAGGTGAGCACTTCTGGAACTAAGGGTCAGATGCTGGAATGAGAGAAATGGCCTGTCTAGCTGGAAAGTCTGAGTACCACTCGTACAAGGTTTTAACTACACAAAGACTCTCAGGAAAATTGTATCAAATTATGATTATTTTAAAACTGCTTCAAATCTCTAAGGGGCAGCACTATTTGAAATTTAAGAGGTTTTAATTCCATCTAGCTGAATGGTGTTTTGTTAACCTTTTTTATTCCACTTAATAATGGATGCCATATTGGAGACTCAAGTATTTCACTCTTAGCTCTTATTTTTAATTTATTCAGGTAATCTTTGTGTTTGAAAGTAAGATTAGACTTAAGCAAGATCTAAAAGTCTGTGACTAGTCCACGATCTAGACAGAAAACCTACTATAATGACAAGGGCTACATTGGCTAGTATAAAGGTGCAAGAGTTGATTAGAGTTTTTAGAACTGATTTTGGGAATTCTGTAATTTTCACTGCTGAGTAATTAATATTTTTGAACACAGCTTGTTTTCTTTCTTTGGTCTCTAAATGTACAAGTAAAAAGCTTACCAGGATTATGAAGGTCTTGTCTTTAAAATTCAAATGCATCTACTGCAATTAAATAAGTATGGATAGTGGTCATAAGCTCCTTTTCAGGTAACTCTTCATAGCACTATTTCCAAGACCATTCGCACACAGGTATCCTCTGTGCACAGACAGCAAATTAAGGTGGTCTAGTGCCAGAAAACAAAAACAAAACAAAACAAAAATCAAAACGAAACAAACAAAAACTAATAAACAAGAAAAAAAAGAGTGAGAGAAAGGGAAAAAAACAGTAAAGCCTGTGCTTAATTTCCTGGGTTTTTTATTTCTCCTGATCACTACAGCAGCTGGGCAGCGAGACAATCGTTAATAATCCCTGCTGACACTTCCTAGCCTGAGGTTCTCACTGACTGGAATCTTTCATTCTGTCTTTTTTAGATTGCCTGCCAGGATGTTCTGGGTGTCAGTGGAATGAGACAGCTTCTTCAATTCACACATATATTCTCCATTTAGCATCAAGTGTTTCTCTACAGGAGGAAGACAATTAGGGAAGGAATATAACAAAGCAAAAGAAAATGAGAAATTTTGTAAAGCATATATAAGCAACTGAAACATTTCTATCCAAGTCTGTTTTGGTCAGGTGACAATGGAATTTCTTTCCTATACCTGGGCAAAATATGATCTGTGTCTCTCTTCCCAGATGTGTGTTGTAACTATCCTACTATGCCACTTAGATAAGAATAACTATATAATCTTAATAATAATAATAATAATCATCATCATCATGATAATAGAAAAAAGCAGTGCATTTTCTTTAAATGGAAAAGCAAGAACTCAATTCAAATGCATTGGCTACAGCTTTATGTATGTTCATTTTCTTTAGTCAGCTTGTCTGTCAAGAGAAATATAACATCCTAAATAACATAAACAATTGTTGGCTAGATCAAGGATGCTGTGGAGTGATACATTTCTGTGTGCTCTGAGGTACACTGCACTGGGTGGGTATCATTAGGTAAAGTACCCGATATTATCAAATACAGTTCCACTGTTGTCTCTAATTAATGTGTACCTAGCACAGCACCCTGCAGCATCAACTTTCATTCCATTTAATGCCTGCAGCAACAACATAGGCTAATTCACAATATTTGAGAGAAAACCCAAAAACTATTCTATTTTTACAGCACATCCTTATCTACAATGATGTAAGGATAAAGTCATGCCATAAGGAGGGGACACCAAAACAAACCTAAACGACAAAATTCTGAGCAAGGACTGAAACTTTGTTCTTCAAAGGTCAGCTTTTAAAATTAATCTTTTTACTGCTTATCACACTTTGGTAGCATGAAAGTGCCTCTTGCACAAATCAGCCATTAAGAAACGGATGTCTTTTAAGACACTGGTGTTTCTATTTTTGCTTCAAAGCACCATTGATCAAAATGGCAGAGTGAGATAGAATCATCCTTCCTGTAGCCAGTGAATGAGGAAATTAAGGGGGTTAGAAAGCTCAGTACAAGCCCTTCATCCTATTTATTCATATATTGTAATTGTTTTTAGGAAGAGAGCTACATTTGCTTTGAACTCAAAGACCTGTACACACATATGACAGATCTAGTACTTTTATTTGGAAGTATGTTCCACTAATATGAATTTCTTGGTTTTTCCTTCTTTTTTTTTCTTTCTGAGACTTTGCGTTGCTTTACTTCACCTCTATGATCGGATCAGTAGATACTAAACAGATGTGCCAGCTGCCACAGAACACACTGAGGGCTGTGTTTCATATCTCATCTCCTGTGGTGCCTGGCACTGCGTTATCACAAAGTAACTGCTGTGGTTCCAGTTAACGTAGAAAATGAAAGGCTGATTTGTGTGCTGACACAAAAATACACTTTTACTACAGAAATATTAATGGACAGGGCTTTGCTCCATTGAATTTGGAATCTAGTTATCTCTTTTAGGGCAGTTAGTCTGCTGTGAGTGTTTTGGGTACTATTTTGCTTTGCCCAGCCACTGGTTGCCTGAAGATGTCATTTTTCCATCTTATTATTTAAGGCTGGCTGCTTCTTGTGTCCTTGGGTCCATTTGTCCAACCTCTTTCCTTGAGAATGTGCAACCTGCAATTCATTTCTTCATCTGCCACTGAGAGCACCTGAAGCTGACTGGCCAAACCTCTTCTGTTCTCATCTTTGGGAGGAATCTGTGCTCTGCTATTTACTCAGCAGACTCCAGGTACACAAATGTTCTTGCAAAAGAGAGGATTTCCCTCTGCCCTTCAGGGCAGAGCCTTCTGCTCACCACAATCTCAGGTTCACCAACAGGTGTGACAGAGATCAGCTCTCACACCATCTCCCAAAGGGCCTTCCCTTTTGGAAGCAGCACAGTTCAAAGATCACTTTAGGTACTTTCCTGGGAGTGCCAAGCTCTAAATTTACCTGTATATCTGCAGATACATCTGGGGAATATGTGAATAGTTCACAATGCTGTGTCTCCACCTCCTACCTTACCAAAGAGGATACATTTCACACCCGTATGTTCAGCTTTCATAGCAAATTGATGGATACTACAACTCTTAAAGCTTGAGGGAGAGACAATATTGAGGTTTTATACGCCCTTTTGATTTGGAATGGAGGTTTGGAGCAGGTAATGGGTGATGCTCAGCACGATCCTGGTCACAAGGCTGTGCATTTCTTGTTTACAGAAGGAGATTCAGTCCATCCAAGAGTCCTTTTGTGGCCACAGCCCAAGACACACCAACACTGCAAGCTCAAAATTGTCTCCCCTCTAGTCTGTTCCTTACATAACGTTTTTTATTCAGTTCATTCTAGGTCTTTGGTAGTTTGCTTCATATCAGTGTCCCCTCTGCTTATGCTAAAAACAAACGCACTTCCTTTCCAAGAAACACTCTGCTTCAGTCACTCAGTTTCTTAACCAACTGTACTTTTGTAACGTGCTCAACTCCTTCCTGTAGCAATTGCAAGTGAATGACTGGTTGAACTTGTGAAGTTCAGGAAAAAGCAGCCCTACTTGTCACACTCCTAGTAGACTCTAATTGCAAATTGCTGCAGGACTTTCTCTGCAGTTCCTCTGCACTGGCATAGGATTGCTAGGCTCTCTTTTTCACCGAAGTATCTCAAGTATTAATAAAGTATTATTAATACCCCTCTTCCTCCCTTACCGCTCAGAACTTTTTTCTTGTATTTTTTCTCTCATCTGCTGTGTCGTCTCCGCACAACAATTCAGTTAATCTACAAACAACACTGAGAAAAGCAGAACATTCTCGCTACTGGAGGGGAGCAAGTGTGTGGCCCGTCCAGTGGCAAATGCAGGGAAAGTCTCTCCGCCCACACCTCCTGCCACACCACGGGGGGCTCAGCACGTTTTGCCCACAGTCAACAGCTCCACCGCCCTTCCCGCCCCGCCCGGCCGGGACACGGCCCCAGGGGCGGGCAGGGAGGCGGCCGCTCCGCCGGGGCCGCGTGTGGGCGGGGACGGCCCCGTCCGCGGCGCCATCTTTGGTGTGGGTGCGGCCCTGGCGTCTAGTGCCGCGGCAGCGCCGCCATGTCGGGCCAGGGCAAAGCGGCGCCTCCATGACGGGTGAGGGCGAAATGGCGGCCGGAAGGGGCGGTCGGCGGCGGCGGCCATTGCTAGCAGGACGGGTCGGGGCGCGGCGGAGGAGGCGGTGGCGGCGGCGACGACGAGGCGGACGCGGCGGGTTTGTGGGGCCGGCCGGGGCCGGGGAGAGCCGGGAGGTGGCCGTGCGGAGGAAGGGGGGTCGCTAGGGGCTGGAGGCAGTGCACAATCGCGGATGGAGGGACGGGCTCACGGCGTGTCTGGGTGGCGCTGTGGAAGATGCCGGGGACAGGGCCAGGACCCCCGCGGGATGTGGGAGAGTGGAGGAGGTGTGGGAGCGACTGGTGTGTGTGGGAAACTGAATCACAGAATCCTTCGGGTTGAGATCCCCCAGCGCAACCCCCCTGCCAAAGCAGAGTCAGCTCGAGCAGGTGACAGAGGAACACATCCAGGTATTTTTGGGATGTTTTCAGAAGGAGAGACTCGGCGATATCCGTTCCAGTGCTCTGCCATTCTCAGCTGAAAGGAGTTCTCCCTCATGTTGAGCTGGAACTTCTTGCGTTTTAGTTTATGGCTGCTACTTCTCATCCTGTTGCTGAGTAGCACTGAAGAGAGTCTGGACCACCCTCTTGACACTCACCTTAGAGATTTTTGTGTGTATTAATGAGATCTCTCAGCCTTCTCCAGACTAAACAGGCCCAGATGTCACAGTCTCTCCTTATAAAAGACGTGTTCCAGGGCCATCATCATATTAGTGGATGTCGCTGGACCCTCTCCAGGAGCACCTTGTCTTTTTGCTGAGGAGTCCAGTACTGGACACAGCACCCCAGCCATGCCAGGCTAGGGCCAGGCAGAGCAGAGGGTTGCCAGTTTTCCCCTTTCTCTTTCCAGGCTTAAGATATTCCTGCTGGGCTTGACCTGAAGCCATGGAAAAATCCCCATTAGGCTTGTGGATGGAACACAGTTTGACTGGAGTTCCTGCTGGGGAGTATAAACTAAAACAGCTTTTAAATCTGCCCAGGATTTTTATTTCTGTTGTTCTAAGTCTGTACATAAATACAGGTTTGTATGTGTGTAGTGTAGTTTCTGTACTGTAGCAGGAAGATCTGGTGGAGGCAGATGTAATAAAGGCTTTGGATTTAGTTGTAAAATGGTAGTAAGTGAGAAGAGAAAATCTAATTCAAGTTCAGTCTATAGAGCTTGTCATCAGAAATCCTTTTTTTTTTTAAGCAAATACAGAGTAAGTAAAACGATGTTCATTAGCAGAGTAGATCAGCTGTTTTGTGTCAAAAAGGAAATAAATCTGACATTCAGAGAATTGTACATTCATGCTTAGGGTTCTTTACCTCTTCTGTGTGAGAGCACCGGGAGGTGGTGGAGTCCCTGTCCCTGACTGGATGTGGCACTCAGTGCCGTGGTGTGGCTGACAAAGTGGTGTTACTTCATAAGTTGGTCTCGATCTCAGAAGTTTTTCCTGTTCTAAATGGTTCTATGATTCTGTGGAAGAGAGGGTCTGTGGCCATAAAGAACGAGCGGGTTGGGGTCTGGTGTACAGTGTATGAGGAGGTGGTGAGAGGGGAGCTGGAGCTGAAGTGAGTGGTGCCAGGAGGCAGTGGAAGGGGTATTTTGGAAGGGATATTTTGTCCGTAGACAAGAAATGTGAAAGGCAGTGGACAGTGGTGGCTTCTTGGAAGAAGATACCTTACAGGGTCCCCATATGTACTATTTCAATAACTCACTTAGAAATAATCTTTATACTATTTTGCGTATGATGAGGGGCAATGCCAAGCTGAGATGCTTGTGAAATGCTGAGATTTGGCAAAGCTTCATCTTCAAAATGCAATGGCCTTCTTGCTTTCAGTAGAACTGCTTAATTAAAGCAGATAAGAACTGGACAGTTCAGTTCGTAACCCCTAGTTTGACTATAAATGCCATTATAGGCTTAAATGGAACAAGTCAGGTTTTACTGGTATGGTCTACGCTTCATTCACTTCTGGTTTCATTCAGTGTAGAGGCTGGTGCAGCATCAGTGACTGGCAGAAGAATGCTGCTCACGACTAGTGAAGATTTAATTGGTTCCATTTTCCATCTCCAGCTGGTCCATTTGTGTATCCTTGGAGGATACACTTGTAATTTTGCTCAATAATATTTTAGGGAGCTACAGGAAATACTGTTCAGACGTGAGAAAAGCCTGTTTTAATGTTGAGGGTGATCAAGAGCTGGAGAGGCTGCCCAGAGTCATGGCTTATTTTCTGTGCCTGGAGATGCTCAGGCTGCCTGGACAGGGCCCTTGGCAATCTGTTTTGGCTGAGCATGCTTCTGGCAGGAGCACAAGGCAGGTGACCTCCAGTCCTCCCTTCCAGCCTCAGCTGGTCTGTGGTTCTCTATTAGTCCAGACCTTTTCAGACTGCATTGAGCTAGGAATGGGTTCTCTTCAAACATGTCTGCATCTCTCCTGGTACACAGGAAAGCTTTTGGAATGGGTCTTTTCAGGCCTTTGCTCCAAGTTGCTTTTCAGTTCCGTAGGATTTGTGAGCTCTCTAAGTACAGGGCTCATTTATTTCCAGGGTGTTGCTACCTTCAGCTTCAACTGGCTTTGTGTGTAGATTCAATAGGAATAGTTTGGTGCAGTGAACTGATGCCACATACTGTCTCAGTTGTTCGCTAAAGTCTAACCTGCTTCATTTTTGTTAATGCAGAAAAGCAGAGAGTGAACCTGGATGAAGATTTTTTTGCAAAGAGTGTGATAAGGTACAGTGCTTCCATTTTAATGTTAAAAGGCAGTGGTTGTTTTCCCCATCAACTTTCTGCTTGCAGTGCTGATCCTGCTGGTGTCTTTTACAGCTTTATGTTGGACCAGAATGTGTGAGTCAGCGCAGGGCTGGCACAAATTCCCAGTCAGAACACAAGGAGTAGATTTGTTTCCATTACCTTACTACTTAGGGGATCCCCAAAGCAGCACCTGGGCAGAGGTTCAGTAACAGAGATGTGGGCACCCTTAAACTCAGCCTGTGCCAGAGGATCACTGGCTTATCAAGGGTTATTCCCAACTGCAAATCACTTGAGTGATTTACAGTCCTCCCTACCATTCCTCCCAACAAATATTTTTCAAAATCTTTTGACTTCCATGATCTACTCTGTTTTGGGCATCTTGTTACTATGATGGGTCAGCAGGTTAAGAACCCCAAATCAAATTGGGCATGTGAATGTGTATTTGGTGGTTTTTAATAGTGTTCTTTAATGTTCAGGAAGAATTTGGAGAAGGTGGGAATCTGTACGCTTTGGCCACCATGTCTGGAATTGGCAATAAGCGAACAGCTGGAGAGCCTGGCCCTTCTGCACCTCCAGAGAAGAAAGCAGGGGTTGAAGATTCGGGCACCACTGTGGAGACCATTAAACTTGGTGGCGTTTCTTCAACGGTATGTGTTCCTTGCATACCCGCACTCCATCTTTTGGTTTTTTTTTCATCTGGAGGCAAGAATGTGTCTGGGGTCAGTAGGAGCCCTTCTGTGACCTGCCCTATGTGCTATATGCCTGTGCCCAGGAGGAGCTGGACATCCGGACCCTGCAGACCAAGAACCGGAAGCTCGCAGAGATGCTTGACCAGCGGCAGGCCATTGAAGATGAGCTGCGGGAGCACATTGAGAAGCTGGAGCGTCGGCAGGCCACCGACGATGCCTCTCTGCTGATCATCAATCGATACTGGAATCAGGTTGGTAACAGCTTTTGTTACTTTGTATGCACTGTTGTCTTGTCTTTCATGAATAACTCCACTCCTCTTGTTCACATCCATTCTTTATCTTGTCTTGTCTTGTCTGTACAATCATTCAGTTTGATGAAAATATCCGCATCATCCTTAAACGCTTTGACCTGGACCAAGGCCTTGGAGACCTTTTGTCTGAAAGAAAAGCACTGGTGGTGCCAGAACCTGAACCAGACTCTGACAGTAATCAGGAGCGCAAAGATGAGAGGGAACGAGGTGAGGCACCAGTCTGGGGACAGTGGGAAAGATGGATTTCAGCCGTGCTGAATGTCCATTTCTAAAGGCTGACAGAGACTATTTTTTGTGATTGTTAAGATCAGTGATATGCTACCTTGTAGAACACGTTTACTTTTTTTCACCTCTTTATGTTCCCAGGGGAAGGACTGGAGCCAGCATTCTCCTTTCTGGCCACTCTAGCCAGCAGTACCAGTGAGGAGATAGAATCTCAGCTGCAGGAGCGTGTGGAGTCCTCCCGCCGTGCTGTTGCCCAAATAGTGACAATGTATGACAAGCTGCAGGAGAAGGTGGATGTGCTGTCTCACAAGCTGAATAGTGGAGGTATGGCCAAGGTGGCAAGTATTCAAGAGTGCTTGTCTGCTGCCACCTTAAACCTGATCCTGCATTGTAAAAATTAAGGTGTAGTCCTTCTTGTGCATTTATTTTGTAAAATGAATTCATTTGGCTTTCTAAACTCTTGTTGTCAAAACCTGCACTAAAGGACCATATGCCAGAAGTGCATTGTAGCTACCTCTGTACTTGAATGCTGAAGGCTCTGCCCAGCATGTTGGGCTAAGAAGCAGCTTGTTTCTGCCAGTACTCTGTTCATGTGCCTGAGAAGTCAGAGCACAACTGAACCTTATCAGCCAGCTGTCCTCAGCCACCACATAAAAGGCTTTATACTTACAAGTAAAGAAGTGAAATCAGCATTGCAAACTGATGATGGACTCCTCCGTTGCAGTTTAGTAGAAGGTATAGGAATAACCAAGTGCTCAGTTTCCACTGAGTTCTGAGCAAAATTGTACCCATCTAATGGCATGATATGCTTACTGTAGCTGTCAGTTTTGAATGGAGCAGAGTTCTGCAGAGACAGCCAAATGACCAGCTTCTAAAAATTAATGTAGCAGATTCACTTCACACCCAGATGACTGCTCAAAAAACTTAATTAGCTTAAAGTTAGAATTTTCAATATTTTGAATGAAATCTTGGGTGGAATATCAGCTCATGCGTGGTGTGCTTTCTCTGTACTCTGACCAAGTCTGGCATTGGTGTAGGGAAGTGTGAGGTTTCGGGGGGACCTCCGGGAGGGTAATAACTTCTCACACGGGGCACTAAATCTGAGGTTTCTGGGAACTTCCGGGTGCCTCCTGTGCACCCACACTGTCGGGCTAGTTCTTCTATTGTTTAAAAAGCGAAGCAGCTAATAGCTGCTGTAAAGTTATTTATTGCAGAAGCACATCAGTCTCAAAAGCAAATACAAAGCAAAGCAGAGCAATGGCAAAGCTGCAGTGGCAAAATGCAATGGCAAAATGCACATGGCATAAAGCCATAATAGAGCATAGCATAATAGAGCACCAGCTCTCCCTGATGCATGTTCTTTTATAGAGACTTTCCAACCAGCTAAGACACAAACTCAGACCACTACTCCTTAACCTATTAGAATTCTGGTTTCTTAGCACGCCAGGCTACGTATAGACTACGTTCATGGCCTGTCTTGTTCTAACTGAAAAATGTAAGCGATATTCTTAACTCTATTATGACTGAAGCGAGGTTCTTGGAGCCTCTAAGAAAACACTCGCATGTTTTTCAGCCTTCACTAGAACATGTACTACTTCTCAGGCATTTAAGACCTTTTGCTTACTAAAAGCACTTAAAACTTACTCCATTTACTTACTTACTTATTTTCGCTCTCTTATGTTACAACCTAAATCTTCACCTCTGCCTTTTAAGTGAGAGGCCTAATATACTTCAATCCATCTAAAGGTTTCAACTCAATCCCTGCATTCTGATCTCTCCCTGAAGGATTCAGAGACTCCTGACTTACTGACTCCAACAGGAAGTGTTGCTGTCCTTGGCTGGCAGTCATAAACTGTAGTACCTTTGACATTGGTGCCATGTGAGCCTGCCCTCAGGTGCTCTAGTTTCACCTGTCACCCAGGTGCTGTGGTTGTCACAGGATGTCCTGGTTTGTTGGCCTGGTGTGTCATCTCAGGCTACCTGTTGTAGCAGGTTTATGGATTAATTTGGGCAGCATTTGGATGTCCCTGGGTTCCAAGGGCATGCTCTGGCTTGCTGGTGCTGACACAGCTGAAGTGCTTTCTGGTGTGAGGGAATGGCCCTCAGGTCAGAAATGTGCAGCACAGTTAAACGGCAGAGCCTTTTGCTTATGGAGTGCAAGTCAAAGATCTCTGTGGATGGAGGTCAGGCCCTCAGGAAGCACCTGTGGGAGTGGTACAGTAAACTGAAGTTAATTTCAGAAATTTCCTTTTCTATTTTCTTTTTTCTCTGTTTGCTGTTCAGGAATTAAAACCAGTGTTCCTTGATTTTCATTCATTTCCTTTTCTTTGTGTACCTTTCAGATATTACACTGATGGAAGAAGCAGTAGTGGAGCTGAACTCCTACCTGTCACATGAGAATGGACGGCTGCAGGAACTGGCTGATGTTCTTCAGGAGAAGCACAGAGTCATGTCTCAAGAGGTACAAAAAGGAAGGAGAAAGATACCTATTTAGGGGTCCTGCTTGGCATAAGTTATGGTTACCATAGTTTGGAAAGCAGCTTATTTCCTTGGAGAGACACAAGAGAAATGTGGTTTGAATGTTACAAAAAGGATTGTTGTTGTAGAGAGCTGTACATAGATTTTCTGTATAAATCAGATTGATTTGCTTGTTACATCACTAAAGGAAAGGATATAAACAAGTCAGTGATTTGAATGGATTTAACTTCTAAAGCAAAGGAAGAGCAGAGGAACTGGGGGCACGTGGTGCTGAGGTGGCTGTGTAGACACCTGGAATGGTTGAGGTGACATCCCTGTCATCCTGAATTCCTTGATTTCTCTGTGTCGTTTAACAGTGGAATAATATCAGTTACAAGATGATCCCAGTTACTAAAGGATTCACATTATTAACAGCATTTGTGTGAGAGATTTCAGTTCATTTAAAAATTGTGTTAATGCTGGTCTTGCTAAGTGTTAGACCTCTGAGCATTTAAGTGGTCTGTAGATGGACATAGGGATTGAAAAGATTAAAATCAAAAAAGGCTTTGAATAAGCTGAGGTGGCTGCCTCTATTCTGCCAGATATTGCCAGTTTCCCACTCTTTCTCGATTTTTAGTTTTGTCTTATTTTTGTTGCTGTCTTGTGATTTGGCCAGTGTAAAATTCAGGACAGTTCATAGAATAGCCTGTCATCACAGGTAAAAAGCACATGATGAATAAGAGAAAAATGACTCCTGAGCAGCCTCAGGAAAAGCTGATTCTATGCAATGTGCTGGCTGAAGCACTTCTTTGATTGCAGTTCTCCAAGCTGCAAGAGAGGGTGGAGACAGCAGAATCCCGGGTGTCTGTCCTGGAGACCATGATTGATGACCTTCAGTGGGACATTGACAAGATCCGCAAGAGGGAGCAGAGGCTCAACCGGCACCTGGCCGACGTCCTGGAGCGAGTAAGGGCTGCCCTGCTGGCCAGGACACCTGGGAAGTGGGGTGGTGTTGGATGGGGGTGGGACATCCTCTGGGACTCTCTGGGACTGTGAGAGCTGAGAACCTGCAGTGGGTCTTGGATCTGCTGTATCACTCCTGCCAGTGTTTCGCTGGGTCTTGAGGAAATTTCTTGCATTTTTTTGCAGGTAAATTCCAAAGGCTACAAGGTGTATGGAGCTGGTAGCAGCCTCTATGGGGGAACAATTACCATTAATGCCCGCAAGGTAAGGTCAGGAGCTTGGTTGTGGGCAAGGGGAAGAATAAAGTTGGGGAGAGCAAGGGTCACAATTTGAACAGAATTTAGATACTTTTTTAAAATCCCGTGCCACAAATCTGGGTGACTCTGGGCCTGGGTAAGCCATTTTGTCTGTGTACGAGTTTCGTACTTAAGAAACACCTGGTGGAATTAGACTCTGTCTCACTTAGTCGAGTTACCTGACTGCTCAGTCTGTAATTGCTGTTACTGCATGAACAGATAGTTCATTAGTACTCTCAGGAAACATATTAACAGTAGGATTTACAAGCAGTTTATCCCAACAGTTTGAGGAGATGAATGCAGAGCTGGAAGAGAATAAAGAGCTTGCTGGGAATCGCCTTAATGAATTGGAGGAACTACGTCAGGATCTTGAGGAAGTAACAACACAGAATGAAAAGCTCAAGGTGAGACATCTGTAGCTATGTGAGGATGAAGATGTTCTGCATGATGGGCTGCCCTCAGCTTTGCAGTACTGTGTTTGCAGAAAACCTCATTAGCAGTGTCTGTTCTGAGCCTGCTCTTCAGCTGTGGTACACTTTGCTGGAGGTACAATTCAGCCGGTCTGTGGCTCCACTTGCAGTTCAGTGCGTTGGTGACACCGTGTGGCCATAGCTGGAAACTGTAATGGTTTCCTGCCCGTGTCCCATTCTGATCTTTGAGTCCATTTTAACCATGTCTGGTCAAAACTGTTTTCACCTCTTTACACGAAGTGATCCCTCTTCCACCTTCCCCTCACCCTGTGCATGTGGAACCAGAGAACAGAAACAATCAGGGAACTTATGTGGGGAGAGAGGCTCTTGAAAGAGTCAATGAATTTAATGTCTTTCCCAGTATGGGGAATGGATAGATAGGAAACAGCCTGTGAATTTGTGATGTTTTAAAGGTGCTAACACAAGAAGCTGTGACTCTGTGGTAGATAAGCATATGGTGGGGAGAATAATCAAATTGTCATCTTAGTGGTCAGTGCAAGTTATAAGAAATGTCAGTCTTGATAACCTAAATCCAGAGATCTGATGCTGGGAACTGTCTTGAGGCACCTCTGAATTCTGTTTATCTACAAGAGTTTGTTTAGAGAGAAATGGTCTTTAGCTTACAACATCTTTTTTCCCCCCCCTAATAACTTTTAAGCTGAATGCATGTATATATGTGTCTGTTTCACTGCAATCATTTAGTTACAATCATTTGCTAACTTTTTTCTGGGAATTCAGTTCTGTGCCTCTGGAGTTTTTTTCCATTTCTCTTTCTATCAGTCATTGTGTCTTACTGGTAGGAGGCTAACGTAATGCCTACTTGCACGTGCATTTTCTCTGTTCTCTCGTGCTGTTCTATGTGTCCATCTTTATTGATCTGGATGATTATGATTTATTATGTTTTCCAAGCTTATATCTTTGAAAGAAGCTATTTCAGGACCCAGGAATCAAGAACTTCCATCATGTGGTTGTGCAAGAGAAGCAGCCTTGTTCAGGCAAGGAACACAGAGGTTTTAAAACTGGTACTGAAGCATGTCACTTGGACCTACTTCAGTGCTATTGAGGTTCTGGTTTTGTCTTTGTTTGTGGCAGCTTGATTCACTGTTCTTCTGTCTTGAGAGACCAAAGGTAAGGGGGTAATTTTTGTGGCGTTTTCTTATGTCCTAACTAGGTTGAGCTGCGACGAGCAGTGGAAGAGGCTGTGAAGGAGACTCCGGAATATCGCTGCATGCAGTCCCAGTTCTCTGTTTTGTATAACGAGAGTCTCCAGCTGAAGGCACACCTTGACGAGGCCCGCACGCTGCTCCACGGCACCCGCGCCACACACCAGCGCCAGGTGGAGCTGATTGAGGTAACACCTCTGCTCCATCAGCCTAGGGATCCTATCTTGCCACTGACCATCACTGCTGGGTCTGTGTGCCTCTGCAAATGCTCAGAAAATTTACATTTCTGGCAATAATTCAGGCTGTTGTGGTACCTTGTCTTGATAAAGTGAGAGATACTCCAGGTTCAAAGCATCAAGTTCTGTTTCCTTCTTGTTTCTCAGAGGGATGAGGTCAGCCTTCACAAGAAGCTACGCACTGAAGTGATTCAGCTGGAGGACACCCTGGCACAAGTCCGCAAAGAATATGAGATGCTGAGGATAGAGTTTGAACAGACACTTGCTGCCAATGAGCAAGCAGGTATGGTGGTGTTCTGCTGTGCCTAAAAATAAACACCACCTACCCACCAATGCCCATTAGGGGCTAAACTGCACTAGAACACCTGAGTTGATTCTTTGTTACTGTTAAATACTTGTTCTGGCAGGTCTCCTCAAAAAGCAAAGCTCTTCACTTGTTTTATTGGGCTGCCAGTTCCGTATTATCTAACTTCTTTCTAGATGCTGCATAATAAATACATTTTGCTAACAATTTAGTTTATGCAGGATATTTTGCATTATTAAAAATTATTTGTGGGGGGAGGATTCATTTCCAAGTCTGTAAGGATAATCTCTGTAGCACAGCAGTAAGTCTTACATTTCATCAGAGGAAATAAATCACTTCTGAAGTAGCATGTCAATCAGATTTCTTTTGCAACATGACGCATTTCCCTTAGGGTATAAAAATAATGTTAAGTGGGAACTTAAGACTTTGAATTTGCAGGGACTTACAGTTGCATATAAAACTGGCATGACTTTCTTTCTGCAAGTGCTTCGTGTTGCTCTGTTGTGTGGCAGAATGGTAGCAGTCTTATTTTGTTCTTTGTCATTGTCACTTAGCTTGTTCTCTAGTTCCATGAAAGTCCTCAAGAAGATTGACAGAAGTGTGGTTTGTTACAGAGGTGTTTCTGGTTTTGCAGGCCCAATTAATCGGGAGATGCGTCACCTCATCAGCAGCCTCCAGAATCACAACCACCAGCTGAAGGGAGAAGTGTTGAGATACAAGCGCAAACTGAGAGAGGCCCAGTCTGACCTGAGCAAGGTAATAGAGCAGGAAGTGCCAGAAAAGAGGAGAAAGGCTTAGGAGGAGGGGTAATGCTGTCGCCCTTGCCAGCAATATCAACCTTTCTGAGATGCTATGCAGGAATGCAGTGCAATTTTCTGTGCAACTCGGCTGCTTCCTTTGACCGAATGAATGCTCTTCCTTTGTAGCCGTGTAGTGCGCCATGAAAAGGGGGCATGGGAGCATGGATCTGGGAAGACAAGGGAGAAGGGGTAAGGAAGACTCCTGGTTCAGAAGTGAAACGTTTGTTTTCTTGGTCATCTCTTTTGCTGTTCCACGCCAGATCCGCTCTCGCAGTGGCAGTGCCCTCCTCCAGTCCCAGTCCAGCACTGAAGACTCAAAGGAGGAACCTGCAGAGATCAAGCAGGAGCCTGATGATCCTTCTGCCCAAGTGTCTGTTCCCAAGGCTGCTTCTGAAGATGTTAATGAAATGAAGGCCAGGCGAGATGAAGAGGAACGGGAGCGGGAGAGACGGGAAAGGGAGAGGGAGCGAGAGAAGGAAAAGGAGAAGGAGAAAGAGAGAGAACGAGAAAAAGAGAAAGAGAAGGAAAAGGAACGAGAGCGAGAAAAGCAGAAGCAGAAGGAATCTGAGAAAGAGAGAGAGTCCAAAGAGAAGGAGAAAGGGAAGCATGAAGATGGAAGAAAGAAGGAGGCTGAGGTGATCAAGCAGCTGAAGGCTGAGCTCAAGTAAGAGTTGTTGTTCCTCCCTTTCCTGTGGGAACAGAGCCCAAGCCTGGGGTGTTCGCATGTTCTTGCTTTCATGGGATCAGCATCATTGAAGTTTGGAGCCAGGAGAGTTTCTTGACAGCCTCTGTATCTGATTGTGATGTGGTCAGTGTAGGAGTCTTTTTCCTACAATAGCCTAAAGCTAGAATTAACAGACCATATACTTCATCTTGTGGTTCCAGTACTGTTCATTTGTTGGTGTCATAACAAGAGCATAAAAATTCACAGTAGCAGGTTATTAATAGAGGACACAGCAGTGTTCCCACTCCTGGATGGTTCCCAAAGCAGAGCTGGATAGTTTGTAGCTTATTATTAGGATACATATTTCATCTCCACCTCTCTTCTTGCCTTTCAGCCTGTATGCCTGAACATGTTTCTTTTCCAGCCTGTATTTTTCCAGCTGCTGTTTTATGTTACCAGAATAAAATGAGCCACCAACTCCATATCCATGTGGGAGATTGAGAGAATATTGCCAGATTCTTGTGCTGGCTGTGTAACAGTGTGGCTTTGCTGCTACGTTGTCACCGTGATCTGTCTTCCTTTCTCCAGGAAGGCCCAAGAGAGCCAGAAGGAGATGAAGCTGTTACTAGATATGTACCGCTCTGCCCCCAAAGAGCAGAGAGACAAAGTGCAGCTGATGGCAGCTGAGAAGAAGGCAAAAGCTGAGGTATTTCTAATTTCTCTTCTATATTTCTTTTTACTGTATTACTTAAACTTCCTTTCGGATACTCTGCAGCAGAACTGTGTTGTTTCCTCAGAACTGAGGATTGTTAGCCTTTTCATCTTGGTCACTTAGAGATTAGAATGGTCTGGAGATAAACAGGGACTAGTTGCAAGTACAGGGACACACACACAACAATCTCTGGGTTCCTTAGTGCAGACCCTTTTGCACATCCCTTAACTTACAGCACGTCCCTCTCTTTGAGACCCCTGTGGTTCCAAGCCCCTCTTACCTTCTTCACAAGCACGTCTCACCTATAGGCAGCATTTACTCTGCACACGCATATATGGAGTAAAGAGTTAGATTACACACCAATGCTTAAGAAAATGTGTAATAAAAAGAAACAAGAAGATAGGACAGGACAGGATGTGATGGTCTTGTGCAAGGCTGAGCCAGACAAATATGTACTGACTGCCCATATTTTCCATGGGCCTGGCTCCTTATATACCCTCTCTGTCCAACTCGAATTCATTCATCCTTGATCTCCACTTCCCTGCACATTGCTTCTGGGTTTGAACAGCTCTTGGTTCTCACAGCTCGGGAGCTCTCCCAGTTCAGGAGCCGTTCCTGGTTTACAGTGTCATCAGTTACAAAGTCCAAGTTGATCTTCCTGGAAGTAGTTCCTGTAGTTTCTTGGAAGCCTCTTAGGTGTTATGACTGGAGACATTTGCTTCCTCTTTGTCTGTATGTTTGTTTTGTCAGGTTTGTGTCTCTGTATATTTTGTTTTGGGTTTTCTCCTCCCACACTCGGATAACCTTGATGAAAATAAATATTTTCACACTCTCATGTGTTCTCATCAGTTAGTGTGACTGACTAGGTTTCATTCTCATCACTTCCTCTCTTATAATTTGTCCGCCAAGTTTGTGTCTCTGTATGTTTTATTTTACCTCATCCTTTTCCTATTATCTTCTCCTTGTGTGGAAAAAGGTCCTTGACCAGATGCCCTTAAAGGACCAGATGCTCTTTTTCCATATACCCATACATGTACAATTGCAAGAGACTGATGTTCCTATTCTGATAAAAGATGCTGTGAAATTTTCAAAGGTGTGGAAGTCAAAATCTTGGGCTTACAGCCCATCTCAGTGGTACATCTGCCTGTAATACTCTGTCAAAATGATATGGGAGTTTTTTGCCATGCTTTGAGGGCAGTCCTGAGTGTTTTAAAGAATTTTGGAGTAAACAGGCTCTTAACAATGCTCAGGGCACATTCTTGTATTTAGCGTCTTTTCTGGTTGGTTCTTGTAGCTTGAAGAACTGAGGCAGAGGGTGAAAGAATTGGAAGACAAGGAAAAAAAGGAGAGTAAAAAGATGGCTGATGAGGATGCCCTCCGCAAGATCCGAGCAGTGGAGGAACAGATTGAATATTTACAGAAGAAACTTGCCATGGCTAAGCAGGTGAGAAGTTTCTGATGAATTCTCTCTTTCTTGGCTGCAGCAACTGTTAAGGAACTGCTTTCAAGTTATGTCCAGGGAGGGAGAAGGAATTTATATCTGTATCGGCCAGAGATGTGAGTTTGATTATTGTTTACCAAAAGGAAAGAAAACAAGCAAAAGACCCACCAACAAAATAACCCCCTCCACCCTCAGCTCCGGGGTACCACAAGCAGTCCATGGTGGGAAATGTTTAATAACAATTAAACATTAAATATACAATTAAACATGTGGCCTTGGTGAAACACACAGAGGAGAAATGGCTTTATCAGCCATTAGGGGAAGAGATTACAATTTCTTTTTAGGAGTTACCTCCTCGATTCATCTAGTAAATATGTTTGCATAGAACTGGTACATACCTTCTGCTAAAGAAAGGCTCCATCTAGTAAGAGAGCAGGACCTCAGCAGGCTGGAGGCAAGCCTTTGAATTTTCATGTACTTTTTTAGAATTCGGATTCTTTTTATTGTAGAACAAAGCTGCTCTACCTTGTCAAAGCTGAAGTGGCCAAAGTGAGTTTAAGGAGCTTGGCAACGTGTTAGTTGGAAGCTGCTAAGCTGTCCACGTGTAGAATTTTTGGCCTGGTGTATCTGGCAGCTATTCAGCTTCTGGGAATTGGGTGCTGATTTCTGCCCCAGCTCTGGCAATGGCTATGTCATAGCTGATCCTGCCAGACAAGAGATAGGCGACCTATTGAGAGTATCTCTGCTGTGTAGTGTAGATTTGTAGGGAATATGGTTTTCTGGTTGTTCAGATAATAATGTTCCCTGACACAAAGAATCTTCCTCCATCTTCACTAGGTTTGGTGTCTCTGAATAAAATGTTTAGGCTCACTGTCGGGGATCCAGTTTGGCCAGAGCCTGTGATTCTTTTGCAGGAGGAAGAGGCCCTGCTTTCAGAAATGGATGTCACAGGCCAAGCCTTTGAAGACATGCAAGAGCAGAACATCCGCCTGATGCAGCAGCTGCGGGAGAAGGATGATGCCAACTTCAAGCTGATGTCAGAACGTATCAAGTCTAACCAGATCCATAAGCTGCTGAAGGAGGAAAAGGAGGAGCTGGCAGACCAAGTTTTGACACTGAAAACACAGGTAATAACGGAAAAAGGAGAGAGGACAAGAGAGCTGGTGGGTTATCTGTCTTAGGCAGCTGCACACAACTGTTTGGTTGCTCCCCCACTTGAGGGGAAGGGAAAACAATCAGAATGGACAGGGTGAGAAAATGGGTGAGATGAAATAAAGGCAGTTTAACAGTTAAAGCAAAGATGTCCATACAAGTGAAACAATAAATTAATTAATTCATTACTTCCTGGGGCAGGCAGGAGTTTGGTCATCTCCAGGAAGGCAGGGCTTCATCATATGTTTTTGTTACTTGATAAATGCTGCAGCTCTGAACATCTTCCCACTTGCTCCTTTCCACCTGCTGTTATTGCTGAGCACGGCATTGTAGGGTATGGAACACCCCTTGGTCCAGCTGGATCAGCTGTCCTGGCTGTGTGGCATCCCAGCTTCTTGCACACCCTCAGCCTACATGCTGGTGGGCAGCATGAGACACAGAAGGTCTTGGCACTGTGTAGTACTGCTCAGCAACAGCTGAAACAGTGCTGTGCTACTGACTGTTTTCCTCCGAAATGCAAAACATAGCAGCGTGTGAGCTGCTCTGAAGAGAGTTAACTGTCCTCACCAAAATCAGTCCAGGACGGAATGTTCTTCTCACCAGCCTAGGAATGCATCAGGCTTCAAAGGGGCCCATCTTTGTAAGAAAGAGACTGCTGTATGAGCATTAAAATGTCCTATGGGTTCACTGCTATGGAGAGCAGATGGGTGAGGAGAAGTGGGAAGTGTTTGTCTTGTTGGAATGATATTTCTACCTGTATATTCTACCTATACCTGTATATATTAATAACAAGCAGGAGGAGTTGGAAACCGCGGTTCAGTCTGAACTGTCTCAGACATGGGCACAGACTGGGAGAAGAGGTTACTGAGAACACTGGAACAGAGAAAGACTTGTGGATTCTGGCAGCTTAGAGGCTGGACATGACCCAGCAGCGCACGCTGAGAGCCCAGAAAGCGAACTGCATCCAAAGCAGAGTGGGCAGCAGGCTGAGGGACGGGATTCTGCCCCTCTACTCTGCCCTCCTGAGACCCCAGCTGCAGTGCTGCATCCAGCTCTGGGTTCTTCAGCCCAGGAAAGACACATGGACCCGTTGGAGGAAGTACAGAGGAGCCTGTAAAGATTATGAGAAGAAATGAGCACCTCTGCTACAAGAACAGGCTGAGAGAGCTGGCATTGTTTAACATGGAGAAGAGAAGACTCTGGGGAGACGTCATTGCAGCCTTCCAGTACCTGAAGGAAGCTTAGAAGAAAGAGGGAGAGGAACTTCTTATACGAGCATATAGTGATAGGACAAGAGGCAGTGGTTTTAAACTGAAAGAGGGCAAGCTTAGATAAGATATTAGGAAGAAAATCTTTACTCAGAAGATGGTAAGGCACTGCTAGAGGTTGCCCAAAGAAGTTGTCCACTGCTAGATGCCCAAAGGATGCTCCATGCCTGGAAGTGTTCAATGCCAGGCTTGGATGGGGCTTTGACAAATGTACCCTAGTGGAAGTTATCTCAGGGAGGCTGGGACTTGATGATCTTTAAGATCTCTTCCAATCCAGGCCATTCTATGACTCTGTATCCTGTCATCCTTGGAACCACTGTGGAACTGTTCACTCCCTTGCAGCAAGTCTTTAAGCCACTGTCGAAGAATTAAGACATCTTCATTGCAAATAATTTGACTGCTACGTTTTAAAGTGTTGCCCAGAGAGATCTCGGTAGGGCTCTCTGGATAGAGGCACAGCTGTTCAGGGACAAAAAGGCAAGCTGAAGATGTGCTTCCTGGTGATGGGGAAGTAGGATAGTTTTAGTCTGCAGGTTGAATGACAGCTCTGAAGAACCACAGAGCATGCATTCATTCCTTCAGTACCTCCTATCTCCCTTTCTAAGGTGGATGCCCAGCTGCAGGTTGTACGTAAGCTGGAGGAGAAGGAGCACTTGCTGCAGAGCAGTATTGGAACAGGAGAGAAGGAGCTGGGTCTGCGAACACAGGCCCTGGAAATGAACAAACGCAAGGTGAGTGATGCCTTTGTTTCCTCTTGTGTTGTGAGGTGGACCTGCTGCCTTGTGCGAGGTATAGAAGGCT
The DNA here is from genome assembly GCA_037013685.1 of Acridotheres tristis. NCBI lineage: Eukaryota > Metazoa > Chordata > Aves > Passeriformes > Sturnidae > Acridotheres > Acridotheres tristis. The sequence goes on from CM072919.1 coordinate 11,272,778, forward strand.
CTGAGCTCTCATTGGCATTACAGAACCTGGTATTCCCTGGTTTTGGAAAAGTATATCAGAAGGCTGAGGAGTCCTGAAAAGAATTATGATTAAACTACTAGAGACTAATGTTTTCCTTGGATAAGGAGAACCAGGTCATACGGATTTCTGTGAAACGTATGGTGAAGAAAGAGACAGCAGCAAGATGAAGTTAATTGGGGTCAAAACTTTTGTAGGAAAGATGGGATGATAAGCAAAAGGAAAATACAGCTGGAGAATGTGAACAGTTTTAACAAATGCCCAAGATCAATTAAATAGGTGTGATACCATAAAATAAGACTAAGTCTTATAGCTGATGCTGCCTTTGTTGTTAAGTTTTAGTAGAAATGCAGAAATTACATTAAAACAGGCAGAAAAGAAAGCAGGAATACCACTGTGAAGAGGAGCTGGGGAGAATTCAGCAATGCCACCCGTGCTTAGTACAATTAGTGGTATTAATACAATTAGTGGTATTAAGAGCATTTGGTTAAAAAGTTAGAAGAGAACTGGTGAAGAGGAAAGATTGTTAGGTATCTTGAAGTTCTCTCTAGCTCAGCAGTACAACTGCCTCTAAACAATTCAACAGAGAAAACGTGGAAGCTGAAAGGCTAAAAATACATTAAGAAGAGAAGTGGATGATCCTTAGGGTTTTTCTAGGTGATGCGCTTTGCAGTGTGCCAAGGTTTGGCTGTGCCCAAAGGAATCTTGAAGCTAAATGATTAGAACTTGGTGATAAGGCAATAACACGGGACTAGAAATCACCAGAGCTGTTATTCTGTGTTTGATCTTTTTATCCTTGTTTTCTTTCTCAGGCCATGGATGCAGCCCAGCTTGCAGATGATCTGAAGGCCCAGCTAGAGCTGGCTCAGAAGAAATTACATGATTTTCAGGAAGAGATTGTGGAAAACAGAGTAACCAGAGAGAAAGAGATGTTCAACTTCAAAAGGGCTGAGGTATATATCCTATGCAGTCCTTCAAAATCTCTATGCTTTAGTGTACTTCTCCTTGTGCATCGAGCTTGCAGAGGATTTCAGCTAAAGTGCCCTTGGTGTCCAGTTTCACTTTGATTTTGGCTTCATCAGGTCTTGGCTCTTTCAGATTTTGTCCACTGGTAACTGACAATACTTTTGGCATCAGATGATCATGTTGTCCCTTCGCTTATAGGGGATGAAACTGTGGGTGGCATGACTTAGCCAAGTGCATGTTCTCTTTGGTCCCTGAAGAAGCTGACAGAGAATGTACTGCTCCTTGATCTCTTGTTTTTATGCAGGAAGATATTTCTAGGTTGCGCAGGAAGCTAGAGACCACAAAGAAGCCTGACATGGTTCCCAACTGTGATGAGATTCTGATGGAGGAAATCAAGGATTACAAGGTGAGTATCTGTGTCCATTAGCTTCTTTTTTTTACTTTAGTCAGAAGGTGTGTAGGCATACTTTCAGTATCTGACATTTCTTGTGTGTACTCTGGCACTGAAGAAACCACGTTGTCTCTCTGAGGAATGGAAGGACCTTCATCTTGAGACATCTCTGAGTACAGCAGCTGGGCTGCAGGACCCCTCACAGCTCTGTGTGTGTGTGTTGCAGGCCCGCCGCACGTGCCCGTGCTGCAACATGCGCAAGAAGGACGCGGTGCTCACCAAGTGCTTCCACGTCTTCTCGCTTCGAGTGCGTGAAGACGCGCTACGACACCCGGCAGCGCAAGTGCCCCGAGTGCAACGCGGCCTTCGGGGCCAACGACTTCCACAGGATCTACATCGGCTCGAGGCGCTCCCAGAGCCTCTGCTGTGCTGAGCCAGCCTCCCCTCCCTCTCTGGCAGCTTCTGCCGCCTGAGCTGCAGTGTTCTTCTGGGAGGTGCGTTCAGGGTCTTGAGAGAAACGCACTCTGGATCTCGCTTCCTTTCCTGGCCCTGTCCCTTTGGTCTTGCCCTCAGTTTTTGTGTGCTCTTTGTGCCCGAGAGGAAATTTCCCATCCCTCGCTTTCACTCTGCCAAGGTGGGAAACATGCATCTGAAGTGCTGCCTTTGGATGGAAGCTGAGCTGCAGCAGAGATCAGTGAGAGCTTTATCTGAGGGCTCTGCTTTGGGTGCTAATTAAATCCCATCAAGGGATGGCATTGGTCTCTGGGAGGGAAGAGTTTCCCAATTAGCAGGCCAAATAGAGGCCAAGGAACTGAATCTGTAGACTCCTTGTGTATATTCCTGAGAAAGGGCAAGAACCCCGGAGGGCTGGTGCACTAGGAAACATCCTCCATAGCCTCAAACAAATACATCTAAATATCCGAAAGAGGAGAAAGGAGGGGTCTTGGAGACCCTTAGAAAAGAGCGTTCCACTGATGAGCCCTGGCTGATGTGCTCATCTTCCCCTAGGCTGAGGCATTGCTGTCTGTGTCCTTCTCAGAAAAGGACTTCGAGCAGTTTCTTTGCTGCAACTGCTCCACAAAGATTAATCCTGTTATGCAGAAGTTCTTATTAAAGCTGTTGCTTGGTTTATTTTTCTTTATTTTCATGTTTCTCTTGCCCCTGGTAACTATCTGTCCTCCCATACAACAGGAGGGCCAGGATGCTGTATTATTTCTGTAGTCATTTTGTCATGGCTGCTGGGAATTTTGGCAGGGATGTGGTGTGGCTTAGAGTCTCAGTGCTCCCTGTGCTTGAAGGCTGCTTTTGAAATCTGGTCCTAAAAACAATATGGGAAGCTGTTGATTTGCAACTTGCCTTCCTAAGGTGTAGTGTTTTCCCATAAACTTAATTTGCATGGAAGGTGCCCTGTCAGAGGCTTGTCTCCTGGGTGTCCCTTCCCTGAAGCATGGAATCTCCTGCCTTCCTCCATCCCGTCCTTGCAGGAAATACCAGATAATAAGAAAGGAGTTCATCACAGGCCCTTACACTATTCATTATTATCTTGGGTGAAAACATTCAGAATATATGAATAAAGACTTGTAAATGATGAAGAATCCTGAAAAGTGAGAAGGAGCACTTGGAAGGCATCCTTACCTTTCCAAGGGGAACCCGTTATGCCCAGAGTTTCTGCCATGGTGTAAGAGCTGTTGGAAGGAATGAGAGTAGAACCTGCTCCCCTTTCATCAGCAAGTTGCTCCTGGGTTACAGGTTCACTCAGCAAGTTGGCTAAAGAATGGTCTGGTAATGCTGCTGGTAGATTTTAGGGTACAAATACTTCCTCATCACAAGCAGGATCAGGCTCATGAACAAACTGCATCTTCAAAACAACTTTGCTACAGCAGTGCTAGAGTTGCTTTTACAGCTGTGAACAAAGCAGTCTGGACTGAACAGCCCCAGCAGAGCTGCAAAGTCCCTCTGTCCTTCCCCGGTCACTCTTGTATCAATCTTCTACTGAAACTGAGCTTTGTGTGCACGAGGCTCAGGTTACCTCCTCTCTGCTCATGGCAGGAAATGGATACTTCAAACAATCTGCATTAGTTTCACAGAGGAGTTTTGGAAACTCCTCCCTTAGCAAGAAAAAAGCCTTGGTTTTATTTTAAAATAATAGCTTATTTCTCGCTCATTTTGGAAGTGACTGATTTTCTCTCTGTGGATAGTAGAATCCAATCACTGAGAAACAGGGAAAATTTTCTACGGTGTGTTTTTCAAGAATATATGGAAAGCATTTGAATTTATCAGGACTAGAAGTACTGGCTAAAAGAAGTAAAGGGGTGACAACCTTTATCAAAAGTTTCTCTGTATTCAATATCTGATGTGCAGAGACCTGAGCAGCAGGCCTGAGCCAGGAGCTGATTTACCAGATTAATCCTGGACAGTGTCGTTAGCACCATCAGTACTTAGCTAAAAATAGACTACCAAGATGCTTATGCTAGCTCTGTAGAGCCTTGTGTAGTTACCTGGAAGAAATGTATCACTTCAGGAAACTTTGCCAACTGACATGAAGAGAGGCATCTTTGTAGGGTATTTTAGGAGAAAAACCCTCCAAGCCCAGGCCTGGGCTCTGGCCAAGGCCTTGCCCTCCCGGTCAGGAAGTGTGCCATCAGATCCAGGAGGAGCTGTACTAAAATTAGAATCAAATCACTTTGTCTTTTTTTTGTGTGTTACAGGTACATCAGGTGGGCCAGCAACACGCTCAGCTGTGAGGGGCCCTGCAGCGCCAAGCTGCTGTGCTTTACATGTGGCAGTCATTAATTCCCCTAACGCAAGGGCAGTGGACTTCAACTGCAAAGCCTGTCTTGGCAATGGGATTGAGTTTACCCTGCAGCCTCCCTGGGCAAGGGCTTTGTGGGAGCAAGGGTTCTTAGAGCCTGTGGCCTGGACACAGACCCAGGAAAATGTGCAGCTCCTGCTGTCTTTGGCTACAGCTGCTCCCAGTATTAACTGCCCTGGAAGTTCCTCCAGGGAACTTTACATAAAGGGCTTCCATCATTTCAGTCCTTGTGACATTGTTGATTCCCAGTTCTCCTGGATTTTGAGGCATCTCAGCACTTGTGTCACTGGCCCTTCCTTCATCCCCAGCCTGCAGCAGTTCCAGTCATTGTTGTCTCCCCTTGCTCCAGCTCGTTTGCTTCTCAAAGTGCTGCTAAAGGCAGCAGAGCTGGCTCAGGA
>CM072919.1:11277462-11291696 GCA_037013685.1 Acridotheres tristis
ATGCCACCTATAAGTGGGCACGAGACCGAGGGGTGGATCTAACCATGGACAGTATTTCTCAAGTTATGTGACGCAGCGCAGCCTCTCAACACTCAGACCCTGCGAGCCCAGCTAGCTTTAGGCTGCTGTCGTCATGAGTGGGCCAGCTCCAGGACACCGAGGATCCGGAGTCTGGCTAAGGCACTCAGCCTTTGGCACTGATTTCCGTGCCCGAAAGAGAGTAAAGGATTAGGAGGAGGCCTTCTTCGATTCCAGTAGGAAAGGATTTATTAGGGAGGAACAGGGAGGAGACTGAACGCCAGGAAGGAGAACCCAAAAAGGCAAGGGACACAGGTGTGCAGCAACTTAAATAGGGGCCCTCCCCCCAGGGAAGGGTACAAGCACAATCTAATCAGGGAAAGCGATGGGCATTACATAGGGAGGAGTCCTGGATGCACAGAGCCAATGGGGCAAACCGAGGGTGGGGATACATACAGTAAAACCAAACATTGATACAACAGGGAATGCTAGACATAGAAATTTCTAGAACAAAGGGAGGGGCTACAAGGGATTGACGTTCAGTGGGGCAGGGCTTAGAGTGGGGGACAGGGAAGGTTCCAGATAAAGGGGAGGGGTTTAGGATGACTGACCAGGGTAAGGGTGGGAAAGGGAAAAAACATTCTACAATAACAAGGGGTACAACCGGGAACAAACCATTACAACATGAACACATTACAATTAAATAACATTCAAATAAACACGAACTGCAGCAGTTATCCATGACTGTGAGACGTGCGCTGCCATCAAGCAAGCCAAGCGGGTGAAGCCCCTCTGGTATGGGGGGCGATGGGCCAAATATAAGTATGGAGAGGCCTGGCAGATTGACTACATCACACTGCCTCAAACTCGCCAGGGCAAGCGCTGTGTACTGACCATGGTGGAAGCCACCACTGGATGGTTAGAGACCTACTCTGTGCCTCATGCCACTGCTCGGAACACCATCCTGGGCCTGGAAAAACAAGTTCTTTGGAGGCATGGCACCCCTGAGAGAACTGAGTCAGACAATGGGACTCATTTCAAGAACAGCCTTATAAACACCTGGGCTAGAGAACACGGCATTGAGTGGATGTACCATATCCCCTACCACGCACCAGCTGCAGGGAAAGTTGAACGGTGCAATGGCCTGCTTAAAACCACCTTGAAGGCACTGGGTGGGGGAACTTTCAAGAACTGGGAGATTAATCTACCAAAGGCCACATGGTTAGTGAACACCCGAGGTTCCACTAACCGAGCAGGCCCTGCCCAATCTGAGCCCTTGGGAATTTCAGATGGAGATAAGGTTCCAGTGATACACATGAGAGGTATGCTAGGAAAAACTGTTTGGGTGAATCCTGCCTCCAGCAAAGACAATCCCATCCATGGAGTTGTATTCACTCAAGGACCAGGTTGCACCTGGTGGGTGATGCAAAAGAATGGAGAGACCCGATGCATACCCCAGGGAGACCTTGTTTTAGGGTGAAATACCTATGATACTGTGCCTATACCTGTAACTGCATGTATGTGTATATAATGTAATGGTTTTAATTTGATATAGCATATTAGCATGGGAAAAATTCAGGGGCGGATAATGTTGGTGGTTGAATTGTTCCCTTTTCTTTCTGTGGAATTTTTACCATTGTTATACTAAGTATTTGTGGCTACACCTTAGTAGCAATAGTTTTCTCTCACGGGGGGGTGGGGGATATGGGGACACCAGAAAAGGAGAGGTGGGACAGGGGTCTGGGGCTGGCTGTCACTCTATTGCTTGGCCCATGCTCTGATCTGGCATCTTCCCTGCCATCCCAACACTGGGAGCCACGTTCCCTGCTGTTGAACACCGCTCTGCTCCTCTCCCACTTCATCCTGCTACCACCGGGCGCTCTGCCGAGCCCCACGACCGACACCGTGAGGGGGGAGTCTCTCCTCCATCCCTCTCAGCCCTGGGCCGCCGCCATCACTCCAGCCCTGTGCGACTGCGCGGGCCCTGCCCTGCCCCCAGCACCGGGAACTGAGCGCAGGGAGAGGGAGCCTGCGGCCAAAAGGGACTGGAGCTGAGCTATACTGTTCTGTGTCGTTGTCAGTTTTTATATCTGTTGTAGTTTCTACTATTTTGCCTTCTTAGATATCAGTAAAGAACTGTTATTCCTATCCCCATATCTCCTGCCTGAAAGCCTCTGATTTGAAACTATAATAATTAGAAGGGAGGGGGATGCACTCTGCATCTCGGGAAAGGGGTTCTCGCCTTTCCTTAGAAAATACCTGTCTTTCAAACCGAGACATTGTCCATGACTGATTAGGAGCCCCCATATCTGGTACACGCTGCTTCACATTTCAAAGAAATGTGAGCTCTTTTCTTTGCTGTAGCACTAATTGACATAGACTATTACTCACTCAAGACTCAGGTTTGAGGAGATGAATGCAGAGCTTGAAGAGAATAAAGAGCTTGCTGGGAATCGCCTTAATGAATTGGAGGAAGTATGTCAATATCTTGAGGAAGTAACAACACAGAATGAAAAGCTCAAGGTGAGACATCTGTAGCTATGTGAGGATGAAGGTGTTCTGCATGATGGGCTGCCCTCAGCTTTGCAGTACTGTGTTTGCAGAAAACCTCATTAGCAGTGTCTGTTCTGAGCCTGCCCTTCAGCTGTGGTACACTTTGCTGGAGGTACAATTCAGCCGGTCTGTGGCTCCACTTGCAGTTCAGTGCGTTGGTGACACCGTGTGGCCATAGCTGGAAACTGTAATGGTTTCCTGCCCGTGTCCCATTCTGATCTTTGAGTCCATTTTAACCATGTCTGGTCAAAACTGTTTTCACCTCTTTACACGAAGTGATCCCTCTTCCACCTTCCCCTCACCCTGTGCATGTGGAACCAGAGAACAGAAACAATCAGGGAACTTGTGTGGGGAGAGAGGCTCTTGAAAGAGTCAATGAATTTAATGTCTTTCCCAGTATGGGGAATGGATAGATAGGAAACAGCCTGTGTATTTGTGATGTTTTAAAGGTGCTAACACAAGAAGCTGTGACTCTGTGGTAGATAAGCATATGGTGGGGAGAATAATCAAATTGTCATCTTAGTGGTCAGTGCAAGTTATAAGAAATGTCAGTCTTGATAACCTAAATCCAGAGATCTGATGCTGGGAACTGTCTTGAGGCACCTCTGAATTCTGTTTATCTACAAGAGTTTGTTTAGAGAGAAATGGTCTTTAGCTTACAACATTTTTTTTCCTCCTAATTACTTTTAAGCTGGATGCATGTATATATGTGTCTGTTTCACTGCTGCTAGTCACAATCATTTGGTAACTACTTTTATAAAGAGAATTCAGATTCTATATCTCTTTTTTTTCATTTCCTTTGTCATTGTCACTTAGCTTGTTCTTTAGTTCCATGAAAGTCCTCAAGAAGGTTGACAGAAGTGTGGTTTGTTACAGAGGTGTTTCTGGTTTTGCAGGCCCAATTAATCGGGAGATGCGTCACCTCATCAGCAGCCTCCAGAATCACAACCACCAGCTGAAGGGAGAAGTGTTGAGATACAAGCGCAAACTGAGAGAGGCCCAGTCTGACCTGAGCAAGGTAATAGAGCAGGAAGTGCCAGAAAAGAGGAGAAAGGCTTAGGAGGAGGGGTAATGCTGTCGCCCTTGCCAGCAATATCAACCTTTCTGAGATGCTATGCAGGAATGCAGTGCAATTTTCTGTGCAACTCGGCTGCTTCCTTTGACCGAATGAATGCTCTTCCTTTGTAGCCGTGTAGTGCTCCATGAAAAGGGGGCATGGGAGCATGGATCTGGGAAGACAAGGGAGAAGGGGTAAGGAAGACTCCTGGTTCAGAAGTGAAACGTTTGTTTTCTTGGTCATCTCTTTTGCTGTTCCACGCCAGATCCGCTCTCGCAGTGGCAGTGCCCTCCTCCAGTCCCAGTCCAGCACTGAAGACTCAAAGGAGGAACCTGCAGAGATCAAGCAGGAGCCTGATGATCCTTCTGCCCAAGTGTCTGTTCCCAAGGCTGCTTCTGAAGATGTTAATGAAATGAAGGCCAGGCGAGATGAAGAGGAACGGGAGCGGGAGAGACGGGAAAGGGAGAGGGAGCGAGAGAAGGAAAAGGAGAAGGAGAAAGAGAGAGAACGAGAAAAAGAGAAAGAGAAGGAAAAGGAACGAGAGCGAGAAAAGCAGAAGCAGAAGGAATCTGAGAAAGAGAGAGAGACCAAAGAGAAGGAGAAAGGGAAGCATGAAGATGGAAGAAAGAAGGAGGCTGAGGTGATCAAGCAGCTGAAGGCTGAGCTCAAGTAAGAGTTGTTGTTCCTCCCTTTCCTGTGGGAACAGAGCCCAAGCCTGGGGTGTTCGCATGTTCTTGCTTTCATGGGATCAGCATCATTGAAGTTTGGAGCCAGGAGAGTTTCTTGACAGCCTCTGTATCTGATTGTGATGTGGTCAGTGTAGGAGTCTTTTTCCTACAATAGCCTAAAGCTAGAATTAACAGACCATATACTTCATCTTGTGGTTCCAGTACTGTTCATTTGTTGGTGTCATAACAAGAGCATAAAAATTCACAGTAGCAGGTTATTAATAGAGGACACAGCAGTGTTCCCACTCCTGGATGGTTCCCAAAGCAGAGCTGGATAGTTTGTAGCTTATTATTAGGATACATATTTCATCTCCACCTCTCTTCTTGCCTTTCAGCCTGTATGCCTGAACATGTTTCTTTTCCAGCCTGTATTTTTCCAGCTGCTGTTTTATGTTACCAGAATAAAATGAGCCACCAACTCCATATCCATGTGGGAGATTGAGAGAATATTGCCAGATTCTTGTGCTGGCTGTGTAACAGTGTGGCTTTGCTGCTACGTTGTCACCGTGATCTGTCTTCCTTTCTCCAGGAAGGCCCAAGAGAGCCAGAAGGAGATGAAGCTGTTACTAGATATGTACCGCTCTGCCCCCAAAGAGCAGAGAGACAAAGTGCAGCTGATGGCAGCTGAGAAGAAGGCAAAAGCTGAGGTATTTCTAATTTCTCTTCTATATTTCTTTTTACTGTATTACTTAAACTTCCTTTCGGATACTCTGCAGCAGAACTGTGTTGTTTCCTCAGAACTGAGGATTGTTAGCCTTTTCATCTTGGTCACTTAGAGATTAGAATGGTCTGGAGATAAACAGGGACTAGTTGCAAGTACAGGGACACACACACAACAATCTCTGGGTTTCTTAGTGCAGACCCTTTTGCACATCCCTTAACTTACAGCACGTCCCTCTCTTTGAGACCCCTGTGGTTCCAAGCCCCTCTTACCTTCTTCACAAGCACGTCTCACCTATAGGCAGCATTTACTCTGCACACGCATATATGGAGTAAAGAGTTAGATTACACACCAGTGCTTAAGAAAATGTGTAATAAAAAGAAACAAGAAGATAGGACAGGACAGGATGTGATGGTCTTGTGCAAGGCTGAGCCAGACAAATATGTACTGACTGCCCATATTTTCCATGGGCCTGGCTCCTTATATACCCTCTCTGTCCAACTCGAATTCATTCATCCTTGATCTCCACTTCCCTGCACATTGCTTCTGGGTTTGAACAGCTCTTGGTTCTCACAGCTCGGGAGCTCTCCCAGTTCAGGAGCCGTTCCTGGTTTACAGTGTCATCAGTTACAAAGTCCAAGTTGATCTTCCTGGAAGTAGTTCCTGTAGTTTCTTGGAAGCCTTTTAGGTGTTATGACTGGAGACATTTGCTTCCTCTGTGTCTGTATGTTTGTTTTGTCAGGTTTGTGTCTCTGTATATTTTGTTTTGGGTTTTCTCCTCCCACACTCGGATAACCTTGATGAAAATAAACATTTTCACACTCTCATGTGTTCTCATCAGTTAGTGTGACTGACTAGGTTTCATTCTCATCACTTCCTCTCTTATAATTTGTCCGCCAAGTTTGTGTCTCTGTATGTTTTATTTTACCTCATCCTTTTCCTATTATCTTCTCCTTGTGTGGAAAAAGGTCCTTGACCAGATGCCCTTAAAGGACCAGATGCTCTTTTTCCATATACCCATACATGTACAATTGCAAGAGACTGATGTTCCTATTCTGATAAAAGATGCTGTGAAATTTTCAAAGGTGTGGAAGTCAAAATCTTGGGCTTACAGCCCATCTCAGTGGTACATCTGCCTGTAATACTCTGTCAAAATGATATGGGAGTTTTTTGCCATGCTTTGAGGGCAGTCCTGAGTGTTTTAAAGAATTTTGGAGTAAACAGGCTCTTAACAATGCTCAGGGCACATTCTTGTATTTAGCGTCTTTTCTGGTTGGTTCTTGTAGCTTGAAGAACTGAGGCAGAGGGTGAAAGAATTGGAAGACAAGGAAAAAAAAGGAGAGTAAAAAGATGGCTGATGAGGATGCCCTCCGCAAGATCCGAGCAGTGGAGGAACAGATTGAATATTTACAGAAGAAACTTGCCATGGCTAAGCAGGTGAGAAGTTTCTGATGAGTTCTCTCTTTCTTGGCTGCAGCAACTGTTAAGGAACTGCTTTCAAGTTATGTCCAGGGAGGGAGAAGGAATTTATATCTGTATCGGCCAGAGATGTGAGTTTGATTATTGTTTACCAAAAGGAAAGAAAACAAGCAAAAGACCCACCAACAAAATAACCCCCTCCACCCTCAGCTCCGGGGTACCACAAGCAGTCCATGGTGGGAAATGTTTAATAACAATTAAACATTAAATATACAATTAAACATGTGGCCTTGGTGAAACACACAGAGGAGAAATGGCTTTATCAGCCATTAGGGGAAGAGATTACAATTTCTTTTTAGGAGTTACCTCCTCGATTCATCTAGTAAATATGTTTGCATAGAACTGGTACATACCTTCTGCTAAAGAAAGGCTCCATCTAGTAAGAGAGCAGGACCTCAGCAGGCTGGAGGCAAGCCTTTGAATTTTCATGTACTTTTTTAGAATTCGGATTCTTTTTATTGTAGAACAAAGCTGCTCTACCTTGTCAAAGCTGAAGTGGCCAAAGTGAGTTTAAGGAGCTTGGCAACGTGTTAGTTGGAAGCTGCTAAGCTGTCCACGTGTAGAATTTTTGGCCTGGTGTATCTGGCAGCTATTCAGCTTCTGGGAATTGGGTGCTGATTTCTGCCCCAGCTCTGGCAATGGCTATGTCATAGCTGATCCTGCCAGACAAGAGATAGGCGACCTATTGAGAGTATCTCTGCTGTGTAGTGTAGATTTGTAGGGAATATGGTTTTCTGGTTGTTCAGATAATAATGTTCCCTGACACAAAGAATCTTCCTCCATCTTCACTAGGTTTGGTGTCTCTGAATAAAATGTTTAGGCTCACTGTCGGGGATCCAGTTTGGCCAGAGCCTGTGATTCTTTTGCAGGAGGAAGAGGCCCTGCTTTCAGAAATGGATGTCACAGGCCAAGCCTTTGAAGACATGCAAGAGCAGAACATCCGCCTGATGCAGCAGCTGCGGGAGAAGGATGATGCCAACTTCAAGCTGATGTCAGAACGTATCAAGTCTAACCAGATCCATAAGTTGCTGAAGGAGGAAAAGGAGGAGCTGGCAGACCAAGTTTTGACACTGAAAACACAGGTAATAACGGAAAAAGGAGAGAGGACAAGAGAGCTGGTGGGTTATCTGTCTTAGGCAGCTGCACACAACTGTTTGGTTGCTCCCCCACTTGAGGGGAAGGGAAAACAATCAGAATGGACAGGGTGAGAAAATGGGTGAGATGAAATAAAGGCAGTTTAACAGTTAAAGCAAAGATGTCCATACAAGTGAAACAATAAATTAATTAATTCATTACTTCCTGGGGCAGGCAGGAGTTTGGTCATCTCCAGGAAGGCAGGGCTTCATCATATGTTTTTGTTACTTGATAAATGCTGCAGCTCTGAACATCTTCCCACTTGCTCCTTTCCACCTGCTGTTATTGCTGAGCACGGCATTGTAGGGTATGGAACACCCCTTGGTCCAGCTGGATCAGCTGTCCTGGCTGTGTGGCATCCCAGCTTCTTGCACACCCTCAGCCTACATGCTGGTGGGCAGCATGAGACACAGAAGGTCTTGGCACTGTGTAGTACTGCTCAGCAACAGCTGAAACAGTGCTGTGCTACTGACTGTTTTCCTCCGAAATGCAAAACATAGCAGCGTGTGAGCTGCTCTGAAGAGAGTTAACTGTCCTCACCAAAATCAGTCCAGGACGGAATGCTCTTCTCACCAGCCTAGGAATGCATCAGGCTTCAAAGGGGCCCATCTTTGTAAGAAAGAGACTGCTGTATGAGCATTAAAATGTCCTATGGGTTCACTGCTATGGAGAGCAGATGGGTGAGGAGAAGTGGGAAGTGTTTGTCTTGTTGGAATGATATTTCTACCTGTATATTCTACCTATACCTGTATATATTAATAACAAGCAGGAGGAGTTGGAAACCGCGGTTCAGTCTGAACTGTCTCAGACATGGGCACAGACTGGGAGAAGAGGTTACTGAGAACACTGGAACAGAGAAAGACTTGTGGATTCTGGCAGCTTAGAGGCTGGACATGACCCAGCAGCGCACGCTGAGAGCCCAGAAAGCGAACTGCATCCAAAGCAGAGTGGGCAGCAGGCTGAGGGACGGGATTCTGCCCCTCTACTCTGCCCTCCTGAGACCCCAGCTGCAGTGCTGCATCCAGCTCTGGGTTCTTCAGCCCAGGAAAGACACATGGACCCGTTGGAGGAAGTACAGAGGAGCCTGTAAAGATTATGAGAAGAAATGAGCACCTCTGCTACAAGAACAGGCTGAGAGAGCTGGCATTGTTTAACATGGAGAAGAGAAGACTCTGGGGAGACGTCATTGCAGCCTTCCAGTACCTGAAGGAAGCTTAGAAGAAAGAGGGAGAGGAACTTCTTATACGAGCATATAGTGATAGGACAAGAGGCAGTGGTTTTAAACTGAAAGAGGGCAAGCTTAGATAAGATATTAGGAAGAAAATCTTTACTCAGAAGATGGTAAGGCACTGCTAGAGGTTGCCCAAAGAAGTTGTCCACTGCTAGATGCCCAAAGGATGCTCCATGCCTGGAAGTGTTCAATGCCAGGCTTGGATGGGGCTTTGACAAATGTACCCTAGTGGAAGTTATCTCAGGGAGGCTGGGACTTGATGATCTTTAAGATCTCTTCCAATCCAGGCCATTCTATGACTCTGTATCCTGTCATCCTTGGAACCACTGTGGAACTGTTCACTCCCTTGCAGCAAGTCTTTAAGCCACTGTCGAAGAATTAAGACATCTTCATTGCAAATAATTTGACTGCTACGTTTTAAAGTGTTGCCCAGAGAGATCTCGGTAGGGCTCTCTGGATAGAGGCACAGCTGTTCAGGGACAAAAAGGCAAGCTGAAGATGTGCTTCCTGGTGATGGGGAAGTAGGATAGTTTTAGTCTGCAGGTTGAATGACAGCTCTGAAGAACCACAGAGCATGCATTCATTCCTTCAGTACCTCCTATCTCCCTTTCTAAGGTGGATGCCCAGCTGCAGGTTGTACGTAAGCTGGAGGAGAAGGAGCACTTGCTGCAGAGCAGTATTGGAACAGGAGAGAAGGAGCTGGGTCTGCGAACACAGGCCCTGGAAATGAACAAACGCAAGGTGAGTGATGCCTTTGTTTCCTCTTGTGTTGTGAGGTGGACCTGCTGCCTTGTGCGAGGTATAGAAGGCTCTGAGCTCTCATTGGCATTACAGAACCTGGTATTCCCTGGTTTTGGAAAAGTATATCAGAAGGCTGAGGAGTCCTGAAAAGAATTATGATTAAACTACTAGAGACTAATGTTTTCCTTGGATAAGGAGAACCAGGTCATACGGATTTCTGTGAAACGTATGGTGAAGAAAGAGACAGCAGCAAGATGAAGTTAATTGGGGTCAAAACTTTTGTAGGAAAGATGGGATGATAAGCAAAAGGAAAATACAGCTGGAGAATGTGAACAGTTTTAACAAATGCCCAAGATCAATTAAATAGGTGTGATACCATAAAATAAGACTAAGTCTTATAGCTGATGCTGCCTTTGTTGTTAAGTTTTAGTAGAAATGCAGAAATTACATTAAAACAGGCAGAAAAGAAAGCAGGAATACCACTGTGAAGAGGAGCTGGGGAGAATTCAGCAATGCCACCCGTGCTTAGTACAATTAGTGGTATTAATACAATTAGTGGTATTAAGAGCATTTGGTTAAAAAGTTAGAAGAGAACTGGTGAAGAGGAAAGATTGTTAGGTATCTTGAAGTTCTCTCTAGCTCAGCAGTACAACTGCCTCTAAACAATTCAACAGAGAAAACGTGGAAGCTGAAAGGCTGAAAATACATTAAGAAGAGAAGTGGATGATCCTTAGGGTTTTTCTAGGTGATGCGCTTTGCAGTGTGCCAAGGTTTGGCTGTGCCCAAAGGAATCTTGAGGCTAAATGATTAGAACTTGGTGATAAGGCAATAACACGGGACTAGAAATCACCAGAGCTGTTATTCTGTGTTTGATCTTTTTATCCTTGTTTTCTTTCTCAGGCCATGGATGCAGCCCAGCTTGCAGATGATCTGAAGGCCCAGCTAGAGCTGGCTCAGAAGAAATTACATGATTTTCAGGAAGAGATTGTGGAAAACAGAGTAACCAGAGAGAAAGAGATGTTCAACTTCAAAAGGGCTGAGGTATATATCCTATGCAGTCCTTCAAAATCTCTATGCTTTAGTGTACTTCTCCTTGTGCATCGAGCTTGCAGAGGATTTCAGCTAAAGTGCCCTTGGTGTCCAGTTTCACTTTGATTTTGGCTTCATCAGGTCTTGGCTCTTTCAGATTTTGTCCACTGGTAACTGACAATACTTTTGGCATCAGATGATCATGTTGTCCCTTCGCTTATAGGGGATGAAACTGTGGGTGGCATGACTTAGCCAAGTGCATGTTCTCTTTGGTCCCTGAAGAAGCTGACAGAGAATGTACTGCTCCTTGATCTCTTGTTTTTATGCAGGAAGATATTTCTAGGTTGCGCAGGAAGCTAGAGACCACAAAGAAGCCTGACATGGTTCCCAACTGTGATGAGATTCTGATGGAGGAAATCAAGGATTACAAGGTGAGTATCTGTGTCCATTAGCTTCTTTTTTTACTTTAGTCAGAAGGTGTGTAGGCATACTTTCAGTATCTGACATTTCTTGTGTGTACTCTGGCACTGAAGAAACCACGTTGTCTCTCTGAGGAATGGAAGGACCTTCATCTTGAGACATCTCTGAGCACAGCAGCTGGGCTGCAGGACCCTCACAGCTCTGTGTGTGTGTGTTGCAGGCCCGCCTGACGTGCCCGTGCTGCAACATGCACAAGAAGGACGCGGTGCTCACCAAGTGCTTCCACGTCTTCTGCTTCGAGTGCGTGAAGACGCGCTACGACACCCGGCAGCGCAAGTGCCCCAAGTGCAACGCGGCCTTCGGGGCCAACGACTTCCACAGGATCTACATCGGCTGAGGCGCTCCCAGAGCCTCTGCTGTGCTGAGCCAGCCTCCCTCCCTCTCTGGCAGCTTCTGCCGCCTGAGCTGCAGTGTTCTCTGGGAGGTGCGTTCAGGGTCTTGAGAGAAACGCACTCTGGATCTCGCTTCCTTTCCTGGCCCTGTCCCTTTGGTCTTGCCCTCAGTTTTTGTGTGCTCTTTGTGCCCGAGAGGAAATTTCCCATCCCTCGCTTTCACTCTGCCAAGGTGGGAACATGCATCTGAAGTGCTGCCTTGGGATGGAAGCTGAGCTGCAGCAGAGATCAGTGAGAGCTTTATCTGAGGGCTCTGCTTTGGGTGCTAATTAAATCCCATCAAGGGATGGCATTGCTCCTGGGAGGGAAGAGTTTCCCAATTAGCAGGCCAAATAGAGGCCAAGGAACTGAATCTGTAGACTCCTTGTGTATATTCCTGAGTTAGGGCAAGAACCCCGGAGGGCTGGTGCACTAGGAAACATCCTCCATAGCCCCAAACAAATACATCTAAATATCCGAAAGAGGAGAAAGGAGGGGTCTTGGAGACCCTTAGAAAAGAGCGTTCCACTGATGAGCCCTGGTTGATGTGCTCACCTTCCCCTAGGCTGAGGCATTGCTGTCATTGTCCTTCTCAGAAAAGGACTTCGAGCAGTTCCTTTGCTGCAACTTCTCCACAAAGATTAATCCTGTTATGCAGAAGTTCTTATTAAAGCTGTTGTTTGGTTTATTTTTCTTTATTTTCAAGTTTCTCTTGCCTCTGGTAACTATCTGTCCTCCCATACAACAGGAGGGCCAGGATGCTGTATTATTTCTGTAGTCATTTTGTCATGGCTGCTGGGAATTTCGGCAGGGATGTGGTGTGGCTTAGAGTCTCAGTGCTCCCTGTGCTTGAAGGCTGCTTTTGAAATCTGGTCCTAAAAACAATATGGGAAGTTGTTGATTTGCAACTTTCCTTCCTAAGGTGTAGTGTTTTCCCATAAACTTAATTTGCATGGAAGGTGCCCTGTCAGAGGCTTGTCTCCTGGGTGTCCCTTCCCTGAAGCATGGAATCTCCTGCCTTCCTCCATCCCCTCCCTGCAGGAAATACCAGATAATAAGAAAGGAGTTCATCACAGGCCCTTACACTATTCATTATTATCTTGGTGAAAACATTCAGAATATATGAATAAAGACTTGTAAATGATGAAGAATCCTGAAAAGTGAGAAGGAGCACTTGGAAGGCATCCTACCTTTCCAAGGGGAACCTGTTATGCTGAGAGTTTCTGCCATGGTGTAAGAGCTGTTGGAAGGAATGAGAGTAGAACCTGCTCCCCTTTCACTGCAAGTTGCTCCTGGGTTACAGGTTCTGGCAGCAAGTTGGCTAAAGAATGGTCTGGTAATGCTGCTGGTAGATTTTAGGGTACAAATACTTCTTCATCACAAGCAGGATCAGGCTCATGAACAAACTGCATCTTCAAACAACTTTGCTACAGCAGCGAGAGTTGCTTTTACAGCTGTGAACAGCAGTCTGGACTGAACAGCCCCAGCAGAGCTGCAAAGTCCCTCTGTCCTTCCCCGGTCACTCTTGTATCAATCTTCTACTGAAACTGAGCTTTGTGTGCACGCTGCTCAGGTTGGCTTCCCTCTGCTCATGGCAGGAAATGGATACTTCAAACAATCTGCATTAGTTTCACAGAGGAGTTTTGGAAACTCCTCCCTTAGCAAGAAAAAAGCCTTGGTTTTATTTTAAAATAATAGCTTATTTCAAGCTCATTTTGGAAGTGACTGATTTTCTCTCTGTGGATAGTAGAATTCAAACACTGAGAAACAGGGAAAATTTTCGATGGTGTGTTTTTCAAGAATATATGGAAAGCATTTGAATTTATCAGGACTAGAAGTACTGGGCTAAAAGAAGTAAAGGGGTGACAACCTTTATCAAAAGTTTCTCTGTATTCAATATCTGATGTGTGGAGACCTGAGCAGCAGGCCTGAGCCAGAGCTGATTTACCAGATTAATCCTGGACAGTGTCGTTAGCACCATCAGTACTTAGCTAAAAATAGACTACCAAGATGCTTATGCTAGCTCTGTAGAGCCTTGTGTAGTTACCTGGAAGAAATGTATCACTTCAGGAAACTTTGCCAACTGACATGAAGAGAGGCATCTTTGTAGGGTATTTTAGGAGAAAAACCTCCAAGCCCAGGCCTGGGCTCTGGCCAAGGCCTTGCCCTCCTGGTCAGGAAGTGTGCCATCAGATCCAGGAGGAGCTGTACTAAAATTAGAATCAAATCACTTTGTCTTTTTTTTGTGTGTTACAGGTACATCAGGTGGGCCAGCAACACGCTCAGCTGTGAGGGGCCCTGCAGCGCAGCTGCTGTGCTTTACATGGCAGTCATTAATTCCCTAAATGCAAGGGCAGTGGACTTCAACTGCAAAGCCTGTCTTGGCAATGGGATTGCTTTTACCCTGCAGCCTCCCTGGGCAAGGGCTCTGTGGGAGCAAGGGCTCTTAGAGCCTGTGGCCTGGACACAGACCCAGGAAAATGTGCAGCTCCTGCTGTCTTTGGCTACAGCTGCTCCTAGCAGCAACTGCCCTGGAAGTTCCTCCAGGGAACTTTACATAAAGGGCTTCCATCATTTCAGTCCTTGTGACATTGTTGATTCCCAGTTCTCCTGGATTTTGAGGCATCTCAGCACTTGTGTCACTGGCCCTTCCTTCATCCCCAGCCTGCAGCAGTTCCAGTCATTGTTGTCTCCCCCTTGCTCCAGCTCGTTTGGCAAAGTGCTGCCAAAGGCAGCAGAGCTGGCTCAGGAT